>VXAL01015511.1:126932-191433 GCA_013399475.1 Chauna torquata
TCTGGAACAGGAAAGTTTGCTTGCATAAAAATCATCAATGACATATGAACGGAGTCACAAAATAACTAATAAAAGGACACTGCTAAATTAAACTAATTTTAGAATTCATATTACATCTTGATGTTTGTAGGTTGATTACATACAAGAAATCTTTTTGATTTCTCTCCCAAATAGAAATTTATAAAAACTATTAAATTAGAACTCCTGTTAAGAAGAGAGGCTGTCAAGACACCGAACTACAGTTTATCAAAACTAAAAAAGGTTTTTGATCGGGTTTAGTTAGGTTTGGCTATGACTTTTGAAGCTACATTTACTTCTCATTAGTTTAAGGTTAGTAAACCTTTAATTAACATTTTATTAACAAAATTCCACAGGAAATCCTTAAAACTACATGTTGCATCTATCTGGGTGCTGACCCTCTCTCACTGCAGTCTTGCAGCGTTCTCACAGCAGCTGGATTTCCTACTGCTTACCATAAATGCAGACTACTGGCTGGAAGATCCAGACGGGGTTCAGCTGGATTTCAAGAACAGTTATGGCATAAGACTTTCTTGATACTGCGCACAGACATGAATCTAGGGAGATTACACTAACAACTTGTTTTAGTTGGCATCTTTTGGGAAAGAACGCAGAGTAGGGGGAAGCAGCCCAGTAATTACATTTCAAACTATTATCAACAAAATCTAAGGACAGGGGAAAAAAAAAAAAGTTACCATATACTTGGAGGCGCTGTCAATAAGATCAAGAAGAAAAAATATTTTGCCAGCTTGAATATACTGTCATCACTGGAAAAAAAATATTTAGAGCCTGGAGTCCTTCATTTTAGGTCTCAAGGCTGGCACCAAATGAAAACATAGCTCAACAGGGAGATATTTAACAAATGAATATTATATAGAATCAATCAACATAACATGACTTGCCACTTCAAACTATTCAGAAATTATGGCAGTGCTTAAATCAGGAGAACTTAAAGATTCTTACATCCTTTTTCTTTAATTTTATCTAGTTTCAGAGCCTTTAAGGATCACGTGTTTACACTTTTCTTTGCAATGGAGAGAGCTGAAAATTAACCTTTTTTTTTTACAGTGATACCAAAATTCCTAAGTATTTCTATAAGCAGTAGACTTGGAAGGCAGGTTTTAAAGAAAATGTAAATCAATGCACGACTATAGAGGAAGATTGCAAGAGTCAGTAACTATAATCCAGCAACGACAATGTACCACAAATTGGATATTAACTTCAGTAAGTATCAGATGGTGAAATTCCAGTGAAGTCTTGAGTAGATTCAACTTCAAGCTATAATCCAGAAAGTCTGCCATGCTGGCACAAACCATAGCTAAAACATCATACAAGTGCATAGTTAGAGGACAGGTAGCCACTGATAGCAGCTCAGCTTTTACTGCTGCATTCAACACTAGTGCTTACATATGAGGGTCAACTTCTTTGTGTTTCAAAACCCCTTGGTGGCCATAACCAACTCTTCACATAGAAATGCTCCTTTAGTCCAGGAGAAAGCCTACGCTTCTGCAGCCGTATTTAAAGGACACATCCTACAAGCACGCAGTCAATCACCACCACAGAGAGAAGCAGAATATTTTTCCGCATGGGCTGCCAAGTGTTACTCCTAAAACCAACCTGAGCTCGTATTTGTATTCCAGACTTCTGTTCCCATTGGAGCTATACAGGATCAAAAGCTGTTTACTCCTTTGGCTTAGTAGGTTCTACATCAACGAGGTTTCAGTAAAATGTGCCAAAACCACCAATCAGGGCTTTCAAGTTGTTGCTAGAGCCTAAGGAGGGATGACACAGTGTGTTTACAGTTCATGCAGCTCTGAACTCTCCAGTTCTCTGGGTAGGAGAAAGACAGCATGATCACAATCCCCTGATTATGGCTTGCATTTTTGAAATGCTCAAATCTTTGCAGCCTTTCCACAGCATTCAATGTCTTTTGACCATAAACCGCTCCAGAGTGCAGGCAAAAACAGTTGGGAAAATATTAATCCTCCCCTTATATGGTGAGAATAAAAATGAGAAAATATAGGCTGCACCCAATGTGATAAATGTCTAAGAAATTCCTCTTCAAGTGGATTCCTTGACTCTAGCTTCTACATTCACAGGAGACAAATTATTTTGGCATATAGAGATAAGAAATTATGTCAGCTTAAATTAATTTTGCACTACAATTATCAGAAAATGCTGTGATGACCTATAAAAAAAAACTTGGTATTTTCAGACTTTCACTGACTCTTAAAACTTTATTATAAGGTGCTGCACAACAGTTCTCGCAAGTTAGACATATTTTTATTTTGCAAATGAGGAAACAAGATAAAATGGTTATGTGAAGGCAGGAGCAAGTGCACACAGATTGCCTATGACTGACGATCTAAGCTGTTCTTAAAAAGCTCTAGCGAGGAAACTTCAGTCAGTAACTCTCAGGTAGGCTGGAATGATGTTTTACCACCTCAGCAATGGAGAATTCTTACAGACTTTTAGCCTAAATCGCCTCTGTGGCACATCAGATTGATTTCTTTGCCTTCCTCTGGAAATTATGGCAAACCATTGATCACTGTCACTCAAATACCTACATTTTGCATATGAAAGACTTAGGTCCCTTCTGGTCTCCATTTTTAGCAGACTAACACATTCTTTTCAATCTTTTCTCCACAGTTACATATTCAGTCTCTTATCATTCAGAACTTTCTGAGTTTCAACTCTCTCAAAGTGAGTTAACTGAAACCAAACACAGCACCCCACTGATAAGTATCAGTACAAAACATAGCAGAAAATTTACTTCGCTTGTCCAACTGTTAATCTACTACTGCTGTTAATTAACTACCGTTAATCTATCCTTACATGCAATGGAAAACTAAAATACCACTGAAGAAGCTGAGTGGTTTCCAACAATGTCATTTTATATAGAGAATAAAATTAAATATGATGCAAGGAAAGTCCCTGCCCTACAGAGCTAGCTCATCGTTTGAAACAGCATGATTACACACACATTCTCACACACATTATAATCTGGCTAGCTGCCTGTATGGCCTACAAATGCTACTTGTTATTATGTTCTTACATTTATTCAACAATCTTCATTTTGTTTCATCCCATTTTTCAGAAATGCTGTGTGCCATGACCTTGGCAATGCAGTCCCCTGACTGAGTCGGACCGGCATGGATGTGGCCACAGTTGCACCTATCAGGAACTGCAAGACCTGGCCTTTCAGATGGACGTACCCATAGGAAAGAGTGGCTGCCAAACTCATCGTTCTAGTTTGGTCACTGAGTCTATGCTGGGCAGGTAACCAGTCACCTGAAGGGGACTTCGGTGCTCTTTGGTTCTGTGGCCAATTCAGAGAAGGAAAGTAATCAAAAAGCAGAGCAAGACTCCCTGCAAACAGTAAAGATGGGGACGAAGTGCCAAAGGATCACTAGTGCGTAAGGGAACACAAGCAGGGATTTGGGAGCAGGTCTTTCTCTTTTCATAGGGCTTCCATATTACATATGGTCTGCAGCCAGAGGGACTCAAACAAATCTTTTCTTTTTGCCAAGGTCACCTCTATTTCTTTCAAAGATTTGACTGAAAGAATTAACTGAAAACTTAAAGCTCCCAGAAGAATGGGAATCTGGGGAAGCACCTCCTTAAACCACAGGGTACATGGAGTGGCATGGGCTCTAACGCTCTTTGTTTTTTTTTCAGGTTAATTTTCTGCCAGAGAAGTTCCCTGAAATAGTTCAACATAGTGCAAAACATCTGTATTTACGCAGCTCAGGGCAGGAAAGAGTGGCTGGAAGACACCAGCTGACAGGCAGCACTGTTGCCTCAAATGTGAAACCACAGTCTTTAGTCCCTTTGACCAGGCCTGAAAAATCACAAAGGAAATGGAGAAATCAGTTCATGTAACACTACTTTTATAACTTAAGAACCTGTAGACCCACTCGTATTGATTATCTGATTATAGCAAACTACGCATTTTTTCCGGACACACTACAGCTACCAACACGTGTCAAGCTTCACTCAAATTATCTCTTACAACCCACTGTAACACAAGCAATCTATGATGTTTCTGCAAATCATGAAAAAAGATTTTCATTAATTCCAATAAGCAGCTGTTGAAGCAGAATGAGAAATAACCACAGCACAGCTCCCGCTAAGCTCCCCAGAAAAGCTGTAAATACATTTAACGACCTGCAGCATAAACATCTTCTGCTTTCAACCTGGACTGAATCTCTTTCAGAAAGTGTTTTTGTTACGAGTGTATCAGATGAGAAGAAAGGTTTAAAGGACACAACTGAAATGCTTGTTTTTCCAAAGACTGTACACACAGTCCCTGCTGCATTGCATCTTTCAGATGAATCAGTTATCCAAAAATACCAGCAGCTAACCATCTTTCTGCAAATGAATGTAGTAATCAGTCTGATTAACTTAACATTTACTTATTTTAACCTGAAAACTTTAACTTGGGGGATACACGACAACTGATGGAAGTTATAGAAGCCTGTAACAGTGTCTTGGTTGGCTTACAGTACTTCTATAATACACTCCCTGTCATCAGGACTTAAACTAATTCAGAGTTCTGAGTGGCAGTCGCGTGGCATTTGACAATTTGTAGGTCATGGCATTAAGTCCAGCTTTAGAGTCCCGCTCACCTGGACTCACACCACTGCTAGTCACCACAACGGCTGGCGCTGCCGTCCTGCAAAAACACACCATCGACTTGATCCAGCATGACAATATCCAGTAGGTTTTTTTTCCCGTAGCATTGTTTTTCACGCAGATCACTTCAATGACAGCTCAGCAGTTTGGCCCTGCCAACAGTCGTACTGCCAAAACCGAGGTGGTGGCAGGCAGACGCACAGAGCCAGAAGGTTCCGGCGCTGACTTCGCCAGTGAAGCCGCTGTCTTACTGAGTTACGCTCTCAGGAGGCAACAAACTCTAAACCTCCCCTTGAGCTTAGCTAATAAATGCCACTACAGCAGCATATGTCACGTGCCGAGGCAGCTTCCAGCGGAAAAGAAGAACAAACAAATAAACCAAAAAGAGACAGAAAATCAACCTAAAATACTCCAAAAAAATGTGTTCTTGAATGAAAGTTGAATTTAAAAAATTATGTTTCTTTATAGCATCAGTGTACCTGCATCAAGTTTGCAATTCATCAGAGTTGCACTGAATTTGTATAAAATGCAACCAGTTGCGGTCTCCCCAATCCTTACTAAAAGTGAGGGTCTTCAGTAACCGTGTAACTGTCTTCTTCAGTTTTGAAAAGAGTCCTTAAGGGACCATCTGTAGGACAGACTGTTGCTGACAATGAGTATCTTACATTCATCCCAAAGGTTGACTGCACCTCTAATTAATTTCTGAAAAAAACAGAATATACAGGGTAAGAGCTGGCAGGCATCTGCCTGCCATTTTAACTCCTCTCCCAGCTGGGGTAATCAGGAGTCACTGGGAAGGTATTAACGCTGTATTTCAGCCAGGACCATCCCATCAGGAATACATCAGAAATGACTAACAAAGGAGACAGCAGTTTATGCGGTGTGCTGTGTCACTGGGAAAATCATGCTTTCAGCTGTGTACAAATTCACTTTTGAGTTTAAATAGACAGCTCTTGGGTATGGCACAGGACTTACATTCAGGGTGGTTGATCCAGGTAGGGAGGCTCTGGCTTTAATTCTCAAGGAGTCTGTGAGAAAGTCACTTTACCACTTTCTAGCCCTGTTTCCTTCCCTTGCTCTGTTCCTCCCTTTCTGTTTTTTCCCTTTAGATTATCAACACTTGGAGGGACAGACCGAAGCTAGCTGTATGGCATGCAGGTTAGCCAGCTATTTTTTTGCTGTCTGTTCTACCTTGCCTAGTTTCACTGCTTGTACTATTGTATAACACTAGTTTCTAGAGAGTTTCTCCTCATATTTTTAATTGCAGAGCACGTAAAACATGCTAAGCTTTCAGTAACAACACTAAATCACTATCAAGCCCGCAAAGAAATAAGAATTTGAAATGTCCCACCTATAGGCAGCAGCAAATGACTGGGGGGGAGCAAAGGATGATCAGAGAAAGCTCACAAAACTTGTTCCAAAATAGAGAGCACTTGCCTAGAGTAGGAAAAACTACCTCTGCCAGCTCTGGAGGAAATACTTGACCCTGGGCCTCCCCTAGCTAGGGAAGCCAGTGCCCTACCTGTTAGGCTACAGAAGCAGTCTCTGCGCCTGCCGACAGCTGCAAGTACCCGCTCAGAATGGAAACCACCAAGCAAGCCAGCGCGCTTTGGGGCGCGCAGCAGCTGCCTGCAGGAGGCTCCAGTGGGGGATGCAGGAGATCCAACGAACTGGGAATGATGTGATTCATCTCCAATTCTACCTCGGTCTAGAAAAAAAATCTTCAGCTAGGCATTTAACCGCAACTCTTACGTTTTGCCTCGGTTTTTGTAAGAATTTTCTGCAGGCTCAACTACCCTTGACTCAACTCTAGAGCAACACAGGCCTCCCAAAGCACTTTATAATGATCTACGGCAGAATACATTGTATTACCATAAACGTTTAACATATCTGTTCTGAAAATTACCTGTGAAGAGTAATTAATCTTGCAATCATTGTTGTTACATTGTAACTTAGAAAAAGATACCTAGAAAGAAAGATGAGGATTTTGCTACAGTTTGATAAGGGGAGAAAAAAGTGCATTAAAAGAGAGAAGCATCATTTTAAATGGCATTTACCAAGTAACTAACACTATTCTTAATGCAAGTGAATGGAAACACAACCATGGTCAGCTGTAAAAAAAGTAATGCACTTTGCTACCATCAGAAAACCTTCAAACAAATTCTTTGTAAACTGGCGAGGAAGTCCTTTGTTTCTGCTCCAGTCAAAGGACTGTTTAAGCGGCAAAACAGTCCCCCAGAATGTTCCTAAAGCAGAGACAGAAGGAAACTAGAAAAAAAATGAGTTGGTAACAAAGTTTCTTTATTTTATTAGCATAGAAGTTTGGCTTTTGGTAAAGATGAACAAACAACGATCCACAGTGTCATTACCTCAGCTACATATTTGTTAGAGAAGCTGAAGGGCAGAGTCTGGGAAAAGTGCAAACTATTTCTCAAAGTAACCTCTTGTCCGTCTGGCACATTTCAAGGGACAGAATGTCTGGGTCACATAGGAAAGATGCTGGAAGCTCTGTGAACCTTGACAGAGCCATGTTGCAAGCTGTGCAAACTGCTTCAAATGAGGGAACTTAAAAAAAATAGTGCCACTCTAAGTGTCTCACAAAACCACTTAAAATACTGTAAAGCTTCTAGAGTAAGAGACCCAGTGCTGTGAACCCTTTCAATTTTATTGAAAGTCTCATGATGCTTTATTTAAAGTCATAGCTGTTGAAAACAACCGATTACCTTGGAATCAGCTGCCATTAAAAAAAGCCTCCAGCAGAGGTTACACAAGAGATTGAAAGGCCAAAGTAGGCTGCAAAGCCTCAAGAAAATAACATGTTTATTAAAGGCTCATGATCTTTAAGCTAATCATGACTTTGACAGACTGGCTCAAGATTTTGTTTAATAGGTGGTGTTAGCAATATCAGAGAGGTGAAAAAAGAAAAATCAAACCCAACAAACCTTGCCTTAAAACTAATCCTAAATGAATTCCTCAACAACATGAGAAAATTGGCAGCAAGAACAGAAAGCTATCTCCACGTTGCCTTGCCTTTTAAAGCCTCTCAACAAAGCTAAAGAAAATCTCATAGTTCCCTAAATCAAAGGCTAATAATGAAAAACAGCAGAAATTCATAAATATCTTGGGCTTACGGAGCCACTCCTGGAAGGAAAGGTAATAAAAGGTAGGTGAGAATCTAGCAGGTGTTCCTTCCAGCATGATAGCTGGAGCCTGGTAGTTAGCTGCAAAATAGGTGCAGCAACTTGAGAAACAGGAGATGTGGGAGCTGGTGGAAAACAGATGGATGGCTTGCCTGCTATGCCAGGGAAGGTTATTTTTTCCTGCTTCTGCTCCCATCCACATGAACTATAATATATACCCTGTGGATGTTCACTGTGAGGGAAGTGGGGCGAGAGGATCAGGCTGTGGCCACAGCAGTGGGAGAGAACTATCAACACTCATCAAGGGAGCTTGGATGGGAAAAAACAGTCTTCAAGTAGGCCAGATCAAGATAACGGAGATGTAACGCCATGAATAAACTATCACTTCCACCTTTGCTACATTTATCTCTTCCTTCATCATTATTTCTCCACTCCCCCCACCACTCCTTCAGATTTCCATTGCCAAGTAAGACAGAAGATCAAGATGTGTGTTTTAATTTAAAAGGGGAGGCACAGAGGAAGACATGCAGAGATTAAAAGCACTCAGGCTTCTTTCTCACTTGAAAGTTTTGTTTTTGCAGGGAGGAGATTGGTCTGATTTGAGAAAACAGCATTTTGTCAGGATATCGTTGTAATGAGCAGCAGAGCATCTCCAGCCAAGAGAGCAGCTGAGCCTGGTGGCAAGAGCCACGCCAGAGACAGGGGCAAAGAACAGAGCGGGGAAGTTCTTCCCATTCAGCCCAGCTGGCAATTCACCAAGGAAGAATGGAAACAATATTCTTCCTGCGGGAAGGGGGTCTGTTTAGCTCTGTCTAAAACAGACAGGTATATTCTTTTCATAGTCCCCTTCTGTCCGAAGCACCTACTCTTTAAAGCTACCATGCCAAACATTGTAAACAATAAAAAAGCATACTTTTTCTATCTAAGATGGAAATTAAAAATAGTTACAATAATATGAAAAATTCCTGGAGACTCCTAACCAATGCCTGTTGGGTCCATCTCTGCATGAAAATAATTTAGAGGTGGAAAGCCAGCCACGCAACTCACAGGAGACTCATAGTCTTTTCTTTTTTTCCTAGATTTTGGTTAAGATCTTGTTTCCCATTTGTTTTTAATATACTCCTCCCAAACCTGCTAAGCTCCACAACACTCTTGTTCATTCAGTTTAAAATCTGTTCCAGAGAAACTAGAAACAAACAAACAGAAAATAAGCTGCAGGGAATGGAACAAAGCTTCCATTAAAACTGCATTAAATTTTCCAAAATACACTTGCACTGGCCCGATACATCTCTGGACAATTAGCACAAAGCAGAAGGTTAGCAAGCCCAGCCTTCCTCGCTGGAGTGACCATACATTTAGATGGTTAGAGGAAAACACGGGCTTCCCTTGAGATGCTGCTGCACAGAGATGTCAGCACGCACACAGCAGCAGGGCCTGAGTCTGGACAGGAGGAAAGGAGCAGGAAGGAGCAGGGGATTTTCTTTCAACTTCCTCATCTCTCACGCAGCGAGCAAAGCAGAGCAGCTCAGTTCAGAAGGGCCCCCCAGCCCACAAAACCTGGGTGAAACAGCTACTGCGTTGTCCAGGTTTCGCTAACTATTTCTGAAGCTCTGGCGGGCATTTTCACCTTGGGCAATCTGTTTCGTAGGTCAGACCCAGTGGCCTGCCAGGAGCTGAGCTGGTCAGGGCTGGAGGGAGGGAAGGTTGCACAGGCAGCGGTCGTCTAAAGACAGCTTGCGCGGCCTTGCAGCTGGTATGCTTGGGCTGCAGAGATGTGCCTGCTGTTAGAGTCTGGCACAGGAAAGCTTTTAAAAGACATTTTTGGTTCACTAGCGACCGACCCAGTTGCTGATTGAGGACAGAGAAATTCTCACTGCGGAGACACCAGATGAATTGTTAGTTTACCGGATTCTGTAGCTACTTGGAAGGACTGGGATGCTGCCACACTTAAGCTCTGAAGTCAGGCTGATATTTTACTTGTAGAGTACATACGTATGCAATAACACTGCATAGACTGATAAACCACTGGGTGGAATGTATTTATATGTGCCTGCTGAAATATACGCTACCACGGCGAAGCCTTGCATAGAAATGTAAATATTTAACAGCAAAAAAGGGTAAATCTGTGTGCGTATCAAAATATTTTTCACTCATGGACCTTATTTAAATCTCACTTGTAACACTCTAAATAAATATTACTTGCTGTGTTTTAGATTCTGCAGTTTGTTTGTGATTACTATTTGTTTACTAAAAGACTGTACATAAACTATTTGAAGCTGACGGTTACCAGCATCTCTGTACACACAATAGCCCTAAGAGGAATGTACTTCCCTCTTCAGTATTTCCTGAAGAGTCCCAGCTCTGCCCTGTACTACAAAAGAGTAAAAACGAGGTAGAGGCAGGACAGAACAGGGTGCAGTCACAAGCAGTGCATACAGACATGGCATGGCCCATGAAGAACAGATAAGGCTGAAAACAATCTTCAGGTAAGTAGCTCAATACTGCAGATAAAAGTATACAAATGCATCTGTTGCATAAAACTTTTAAAAGACCATGTAGCAGCTAGATATGAAACCAAATTAATGGCTAACATGATATTGTGTAAGCATAATTATCAAGATGATGGGATGTCTTAAGTTAATTGAAGAAATATTAACAGGTTCATAAATCTTGTCAGATAGATTTATCAGATTGGAATATTTTGAAAACCTCACCAGACAAGCTCTGACTTTAGAAAGAGTAAGATTAGACTCTGTTGTTGCACATCTCCTACAAAAACAAAACAGTAAGGTCAAAGCAGTGTGCCTGACATAAATTGCACTTGGAAATTTCATTACAGACTGGCACACACTCCATTCACAGCATCATCTAAAGTTACTTTCAGCCAGGAAGAAAAAGATAAAATGTTCCTCAGTATTCAAGAGAACATTAACAAAAGAAAACTGTATCAGGGCGTTAGCCTTCCAAAGTGCTCAGTAAAATATATTCCATCTATGAAAATTAGGCTCAAGTCAAAAGCATATTAAAGGCCTACTCTACTTCCCAGTCTTCCCACAGGACCCAGCCGTGTTTCCCAGGCGCTGATCATGCCATAACTCAGCACATAGCTTCAGCTCCAATAACACTTCTGCAACTCCTTTCAGCCTGAGCTACACAGACAAAATGAAGCATGCCATAACTTAAGAGATAATGGTATCAAATTAATTCCTCAGCATAATGGTAACTGTGGTTGATATAAGCTTCAATTTTGTTAGTCAAGTACCAAAGCAGTTTTAGCAAATCCTAGTCAAAGATGCAATCATTTAGTAAGAAGAGAGCTTATGTCACAGACAGTTTAGGTTAGCATCCGCAAGTACTATAGTAGCGCCTCTCTGATGCAATGGATTTTATTCCATGCCATGTTACGCTGTCAACAAAAATGTTTCAAGCCTCACTGTTTACAACATCCTACAATAAACATAACTGAGTGCATCACAGTTGCTACAGAATCACGGAACCTAGGAGGAAGATCTACACTAACATTTTTCTTCTAAAACAAAGCTGATTATGCCTTCTCCTGTGATGATTAATTTGAAGCAATAGGACTTCCCTAACTACTTATGTGAAACTTCCATAGTCAGGGTAACAGACTTGTTCCTGATTTAACTCTCTCAACCAACAGCTATACGTTTCCCTTTCAAACACGTGCTTTTGTTCATCTGAGACATTCAATAAGTTATTAATAATTAGAAACAATCCTTTGAGAAATAGCTTGAGCTTTGAATAGTTTTAAAGAGTTCTCTAATTTGAAATTTGGCCACATCTTTTAACAGCTGAACAACCCCAGCTGAAAGGTGGAACTTTGTTCTGTTCATTCCCCCCACCCCTCCTCGGTTTCACAGATTCAGAATAGACTAGTCTCCAGCCTTTCCATATGTTGCAAGGATTACTATTTGTTCGCTATTTTAGCCATGAAAAATAACATGCAAGAATGTGTCTTTATCCTAGGTGCGCAGAGCCATGCCATCCTAGGACTCTGCCTGCAGTCTTCATAAATTCTGACGCTGAGGTGATTTACAACTTGATCAAATCTCAACCTTGGCTTACCAGGCCTTGGGAAATAGTGCTTACTCCTTTCATAAAAGGAAACACTTCTGCCTGCAATATGCAGATGACTGTAGAATTGACTGTTATAAGCTGCTGAGGGTAAGAATTTCACAAAGTGTATGACGACATCTGTACAGATCAGAAGGCTGTCCAGAGTTACAACAGTTGAAGATTCGGCAAGAATATTAAGCATTGACTTCTGCGTTTAAGCCAATCACAATGAGAAATCAAACTGAAGCTTAATATGGAGCAGTTAATTATTTTTTTCTCTTTAAACATTCCTCTAAAAACTGGAATGGTTCACTTATGGATAATTAGGGGGCATCTTCCCTCTCACCCAGTTGTTTAGAAGCCAAGTGACCACAAAAATGACAAGAAAGGCAAGGAGCAGTTGGGCCAAGGACCTTTAAGACTTTTCACCGCAACAAGACCAACGCAGCACCAGTCCAAATGGCCTCTTGTATGCTAAAACTGACATGACACAAGGACAGTGTGACAAGTGCTCGTCACCCTTCCAGCGAAGGGACAAGCTCATAGTGGGAACAGGACACCCCGTGGCCCCGGCATCCTGCAAAGAGGCTTCCACTAAACTCGCAGTGGGGAGGTGGAGCACACTGCATGGACCATGAAGAGCCATCAAGGCTTATCAGCTCCCGCTCAGTGTGAGCCCCTCAGGACACTACGGCTCAAGCTGAGCGAGAGTGTGGCTCAGTTCAGGCACAGAAACCCAGCACTGAGCTGACCTACTGTGTGTTCAACATACCAGAGCTCAAACATCCATGTGCTTCTGCATGGAGTCAGCCCAATGGCCACCAGGGCGCATGGGCTAGCTCAGCGCTGATGACATGTGATTGCACTGTTGAAATAATCTGGAAACCAGTTCAGCCATGCCTGTACAGCCATGCCTGCAAGCTAAAAAAATCTTTTCAAGCCAGAAATGACTCTGCAGAGGGAGACAGCTCTAGCATTCCTGAATCCTCTTAGATCTGCCACACAGGTAGTTGAGATTGACCGCCTTTCTCAGGGTGCACTATGCCAGTACCCCTTATCCATAACCTGTTCACACTGCCCCTTTGCAGACCTTGCCCCCCTGCTTTTGCATCTGCTGACTCTACTGTGTACTGAAATCTCCATCTTTTGGCTTCCTTTATACGGTAATGGAAGAGCTGTATGACAAGCAGCATGGTAAATGATTTACATGACCCACCAGGGATGGAGAGCGATTTACCAGTAAAAAGTATCAGCGAGCTAGACAGATGGCTATACTGCAGGGGTTACGGCTAAGGAAAAGTCTGTGAAGACTAATCAGAAGAGGGAAGGAGGTCCAGAGCTTACAACAGTCCACCAAGCACAGGGTTGGTAGGGACTGGTGGACTGAGGTAAGATTTACATAAGAGGCCACCCCGTTAATTTTAAGGCTGGGTCACTAGGCAAACTTGTAGGCAAAGGATTGGAGGGGTGGTTTGTTAGATAGGGGTTAGCAGTTGAAGTATACAAAGTCTGATGAATAAGCCTAAGAGCAGAGAGGGCTGCTAGCAAAGGCTCCCTTTTCCAGCAGCGTAAGCCCTGTAGTCTATGAAAAGACACAAGCAGATGAATATTAAAAGAGATCAAGAGATCAAGAAACCATTGGGTGGTGTTAGTCAGAGTAATACCCTAACCTCATCACCGCCAAGTTTCTGCAGACACAACAGCAAGGGATATTTTTGAGGAGGATACTGTGAGTGCCCAGAGGATGTTTACAGGAGCTTTCAAGACAGGACATCAGTGTAGAAAGCACAAAGTTAAGGAAAGTTTGCCCATGTCACTCTTTTCTTCTAATCCTTCCACCGATTCCCCTTCACTCTATAACAAAATCACTATCACATAAATTGCTTGCCTTTGCTTTCAAGATCTATTCATTTCCTACCTATCATATCTCATTTCTCTCTGAAATATCAGCTCCTGTCTGATCAACCAGTGATGCCAGCATTCATCACCAACTTCAGTGACAAGCTGGGACAACAATCTTTGCAGGAGCATTTGCCACGGATATGAGCAAGACTGCATTTGTCAGGGCAAGAGAAAAGTATGCTGCAGTAGTCGAAATATGAAACAGTGAATTTTATCTAGAGAAGGTGGATAGAAACAGAAGATGTTTTGAAAAAATACAAATTTGTCTGAGACTCCTTAGAATCTTCTTGCAACTGTGTATAATTCCACACGTTCTACTCCAAAAACAAAACAAGGTTATGTTCGGAGGCTCTCATGACTTTCTGCAGCATTTTCTTGCAATTGGCTTCATATGGGAAAAAAAAAAAAACAACATTGTTTTCTAAAGGAAAGCTCACCTACACAATTAATTTTAATGAAAGGCAGCAAAACAATCATATAGGTAAAACAGAGAATTCAAAAGCATAGCAAATCTGCTCCTATTAAAAGGAGGCTACTTATTGTAAATAAAGAGTTGTTTTGTTTTTAATTTCTACATTCCTTCACCTTTATTCAGACCCACACTATGTATCAACTTGACTATGTTATTTTAAGCGCAGTAGCTGCATGAGCCCAGACACACTGCGAGGAAACAAACAAACAGCAACACACAAAAAAAAAAATAAAAACAACCACCAAAAACTGAAGACATTAGTACTAGTAAGTTAGGACTTACACTTCGGGTTTAAATTTAAAAATGTGAGTTTGTGAGTAACTGAGTAATCATGACGCTGTTATTGTGCATCCCAGCATGTCATATCCCGTGACAGAATCACAGAATGGCTGAGGTGGGAAGGGACTTCTGGAGGTCACCTGGTCCAACTCCTTGCTCAAGCAGGGCCACCAACAGCAGGGTGCCCAGGACCATGTCCAGGCGGCTTTTGAAGATCTCCAAAGAGGAGACTCCACAACCCCTCTGGGCAACCTGTGCCAGTGCCCCGTCACCCGCACAGCACAGAAGTGCTTCCTGGTGTTCAGAGGGAGCCTCCTGTGCTCCTGTTTGTGCCCACTGCCTCTTGTCCTGGCACTGGGCACCGCTGAGACGAGCCTGGCTCCGTCCTCTCTGCCCCCTCCCTTCAGGTGTTTATAGACATTGATGAGATCCCCCTGAGCCTCCTCTTCTCCAGGCTGGACAGTCCCAGCTCTCTCGGCCTCTCATAGGAGAGCCGCTCCAGTCCCCTCACCATCTTCATGGCCCTCTGTTGGAATCTCTCCAGTATGTCCAAGACTCTCTTGTACTGGCGAGTCCAGAACCGGACATGGCACTCTAGGTGTGGCCTTACCTGATGAAAGTCATAGATAAAATTTCCTTCATCTTTATCTATATGTTCATGTATGC
The DNA here is from genome assembly GCA_013399475.1 of Chauna torquata. Taxonomy (NCBI): domain Eukaryota; kingdom Metazoa; phylum Chordata; class Aves; order Anseriformes; family Anhimidae; genus Chauna; species Chauna torquata. The sequence continues at coordinate 142,122 of VXAL01015511.1, forward strand.
ACCAACCCCATTAAATGCAAATACTGGAAAACCTCTCCACCAACTGCTCAGGCATTCAAAATTGAAGCAAAATCATTAGCCACATCTAAAAGCTAGGCCTGACTCAGATCTCAGTCTCTCTCATGCTAACATCTGTGTTGATTTGCACTGTTATACCCACGTCATATCAGTGGTAAATGAGTCCAAATGAGACCTCAATACTTCAAAATTTTTGACTTTACCAGCTACTTCTCTCCACACACAAAAACTACCAAACACGCAGCGAAAGAGGATGTGGTATTTCTGAGCAATACAGAGCCAAATGACAGTCTGTTGTCTTCCAAACATACGTTTGCATGGAGGGCACCAATATTTGGAAGGATGTTTCTAACCATTATCTGATTGTACATTTTCCTGCATTTAAAAAAACAAGTAAATGGAGTGACTGTCAGGTCTCCTCATGCTTCCTGGCATGTGAACACGAAAAATGCACTTCACAAAGCAACTTGATAGATTTCATCATAGAAGCAAGTATTATTTACTTCAGCTTTGTGATCTCAACTCTGAAGCCTTCAAACTTCATGGCTTCCTGTAAGCAGGGCTTCCTGTAAGCACTGTACCACACAGTGTCCATCTTTGGGCTGTCAGAATTTTAGGTGCAATTTCAACATTTTCCATTTGTGGGTGACTTCCATTTATATACCAATGATCAGGCAGCTTTCGATAATCACCAGCTGGCTGTTTTGAAGGTAGCTTGCTTTATTTAATGCTGTTACTCAGCCTACGGTCTACGAAGAACGAATGAGAAAATGTGATGTTCTCTGGGTATCCCTTCCTGGAAGGTCATTGCTGCTGTAAAGCAGACACACAGCCAGGACTTTACTCCTGAGTGACAGCGTGAGACATGAGTATTTACGCCTTCTACCATTTCTGTCACAGAGGTGAAGTTTATATCCAATTTCCCTTAAATTTCACATATTTACTTGTAACATGCTTCATGTCTTAGCTCCTTTGTGCAGAGGGCGGCTGTGGAGGCCAAGGGGTGGCAGACCTGGGTTATCTTTCTGGCTCACCCAGAAACAACATGCCACACTTGGTGGGGACAACCATCCCTCTTCCCCTACACTTGGCCTGTTTCGGCTGTCTGCTCTTCACTGTGGGGCCATCTCCTGCTGTGTGTCAGCACAGGTGCTTGTGCCCCACGTGCGCCCCATGGCTGAAACACTGCGGCAGTGCCTCTGAACTTGCCACAGCATTTCCCAGCAGCCAAAGGAAGGAGAGGAAAGAAGGGCCAGAGGGAGGGAGAAAGGCAGAGGATGAGCCTGTGTGCTGAAATGGACCGGACTTGGTTTGGTTATTTTACATACACATCAAGATCTGCGCGTTCACAATGTTAGAGATTCCCAGTTTAAATCCAGCCTACATTTTTTGTACGCCAGCCTTTAAGTTCCACCTAGCTCCCATTGTACAAGCTTCAACAATTTGTATCTTCATAAATGGGACACAATATTCATCTCAAAGAGACAGCTTGGAGACTACTTAGAAGATAACATTTGGGAGCTTGAGACAGCCACAGAGCACTTCATGTGAAAAAAGAGAGATGCCAAGCATGCTATTGTAGCACTCTGCAAGGACTAAGTATTAACTCAATCTATCATTTCACCAAAAAGTTATAACATATACTAAGCAGAGATAGAGTGAGAAGCAAGCAAGAAAATTAGTGTCAGCTCAGTACAAACCACACTAGGCCAAGAAAAGTATTTCCAAGATCACTTGCAGATGAGAAATTATTTGCTGAAACACTCCACACAGTCAGCAATTTACTTGGTTTTTTTGCCCCCTCTCTTAAATTATACACCTCTGATTATGATAATTACTCTAATCTGCTAGCATATCTGCCGGAATGGACCTGACAAAGCAGCTATTACTAATGAAGCACAAAGCCTTTTACGAGATGGAAACCAGTGAAGCTATTACGTCCTCAAGGACAGGCAAGATGCCAGGTCATGAAGGATTGCCAAGCAAGTTCTGTAAAGCCCATCAAGACCAGGTAGGTCCAATCTAGCAGGCAGAATTTCCAAAAATGGAAAAAAAATTTTTTGCAATTAATTTCATAAAGCTATCGTTTCTTTGACAGATAGAGACTCCCAGAAAGGCAATCAGATGCCATGGATGATGGATATGCTACAAGAATTTAGGCAGATCAATCACTGCAAGAATGGTCATCTAATTTTATAGCCCAGTTTGCATTTAGGGTCTATGTAAAAGTATAGGAGAGCTTTAATATCATATTAAGAGCAAGAAAATAAATGCCAAAGTAAAATCATGTCTTGTTTGATGGAGAAAGTGGGGGATCCATTGTATGTCATGAAAGAGTTGCTAGTTACCAAAAGGGCTTTTGACTGGGTGGAGTGAAAGAACTTTTCAAAACCCTGAAGGATATACACTGTTATTTAACTGCAAGCATGCTTTTCTCTTCAACATACAAATGCAAATATATATATATATACACATTTGTAAAATGGTTCTTTACTGTTTGAAGCACTTGAAAATATTGCTCACTCTACTATTTCAGCTTGAAATTTCTCCTGGGAACAAATGGGAAGAAATATACGAAAAAGGCATTAATGGGAGCAATCATGTCTATAAAAATTATACAATGCTGAAAGAATGTTGCGGCTACTCCAGCACTCTGTTACTGATATTTAAAGGTCGGTTTGCTGAATCTTAAAATCTTCAAATTAACCCAGTATTTAATGTCACTGCTCTGCATTCCTGGGTTAACCGAATCTGAATGATAATTTAAACTGAGCAAAATAAAGCATGACCTGAATTAGGTAATGGATGATGAGGTACAATTAACATGACTATTCAAAATAATGGGCCAGATTCTCTTTGCTGCAGAATTTCTGCTTGGTTCAGCAGGAAGGAGGGTCAAAAAAACAATTACTGCTCCCAACTTATTTGTCCAGCCTTGAAACACAGACAAGCCTCAAGTCTGCTTTAACATGCAGCAGAAGGCAAAACTCCTTGAAACATACTCTGTCAGCTAAGAAGAGCTGGAGTACTTAAACCACAGCTTCTTCCTGTCTCCACCACGCTGCCTGAAGATACCAGTGTTCTGGGATATGGTGAGAATGGTTTAAGTAGTAACCATCTTAGATGAAGAAATCCCCAAGGTGCATCTGGGCACAGCCCCATGTAAGTGGATGTGCTTAACCACACAATTTCCATGAGGACAGGAAAGATGAACAAATAAAAAAAAATAAAATCTAATGTATTACATAGATGAAAAATAGTATATTAACAGAAATAACCAGATTTTGTGATGCGTTGCAAAATGAGCAATGAAACTATGTTGCAATGCAGTTCTGATACTTACAGAATAATACTGCAGGAATACTGCCTAGAAACTTAGAGAAACATACCTAGATTAACAGGGAAATAGAATCCTGTTTGTTTAAAATCCAGTATAACACAAGTAGCTGCCTTAGAAAATATAAAAACTGGATTTGAAACATCAAACTGTAAGCTTTTATACTTTCTTTTGTCCTTTTTCTATTTCCAAAACCAGGTAGCGATATGCCCAGAAAAGTAAGGCACATTAGGATATGAGTGTGCATTACAGGGGACAAATTTCAGCTGTGGCTGCTGAAATCAAAGAGAGCTCAACAACCCATGGACCGCTCACACAGCCCTGTGCTCCCTTCCTCCTCAAGAGGTCTTCATTTGCTACCATTAAGAGTTTTATCTTTGTGTTAGGCAACACAAAATTGAGAAGATGTGGTTTTAATAAACTTATTCCTCAAATAATAAGAATAAGCAGTGTCTAGCTTCCCAGTGATCTAATAAAGCATATTGGGTGCTTCTAACTAAAGAGAAGAACGAGTTTAAATGGAAAAAAAATGAATTCACACACATACACAAAGCTATTTTACACTTCTTTTGGGACTCTCTATTTATACCTTGGACAAAATCAGAAGATGCCTACACAACCCACATTCGAATAAGGTTTAGAGTTTCAAAGCAAAGCATTTCATAAATGATTGCAATGACACATACACTCACTTTGCCCCTCCTCCTCTCCCCAACCATTTAGCTTTCATAATACATGCATCAGATACATTTCCACTATAGCACCATTCATCACACAAAAGGAAGACATCTGACTTAGAGTTAAGGTTGAAAGAACATAACAACAGTTTAAGAGAAAAAAAGAAAAAAGATTATAAAGCATTGTAAATAGCAGTACCTTCAGAAAGCACTGAAATTTATAGAGCATGTTTGACATAAAATCTTTACATTTAAAGGCTGTGGCAATGCACAGTTGACAGAATAGGAAGACCTGAAATCTGTTCTGTAGGGATGCCATTTACCCAACACTCCTCCCTCTCTGCCCCCCCACCAAAGACAAAACAAAACAAACAAACAAACAAAGAAGAAACACATATGGGTGGAGGGTAGTGAAGGTACACTTCAGTCATACTAAATTCACAGAATTCGTTACAGAAAGGGAGTTTGTCAAGGAATTAACCACCCATGAAAACAACTGCATCTTTATAAGTGTAAATGCATGGTAAAAGTGGTCAGAAAAATTTTAAAAAGCCTTTTTAAAATCTGAGGCTAAATTCCATATATAATTAAGAGGTAAATTGTTAACCAGGTGAATAGTTTGGTATCTACTCTTTTAGATGGCAGAAAAGAAATTGTGCTAAGTATCTGCATTCATTCCCAGTACAGAGATTCCCCTGACCAAAGGCAGCTCCTCAGAACTAAAGGTGGAGGTACCAGGTGCCGTGATCACCACTCCCTCACACTCTCTTAGATCATCTGCTTCTAACAGAAATGGTCTGTAAATTGCTGCAAAGCTATGACGTTTAAAAAAAAGTTTTTATGCAGGATAACTGGGTAGAATTGCACTTCAATCACCTTCCTAGAGAGGAAGGTAAACCAAAAATAGGGAATTACCATTCCAAAGAACTTTTTAACATAACCCAACTTAATACCAAACAAGTTTAAGAAAGGTTTCCTTTGCTCACTCAGGGATGCCACCTGAACAAAGCTGCAGTGCAGTAATTTACACAGAAAGTTTGATGGAGCTCAGGAGACAGCTTGATGCTTCATTTCCACTTGGCAATAACCACAAAATCCCTGAGTATTCCTGGGAAAAAACTGCCCTGGAAGGGAAGTCAGTGCAGAAAGACAGATTTAGAAGAACACTGCTTAACTGCTCCTCTGTTTCCACAGCTAATTTACACCCAAAAGGTCCAAGGTAATAATTATTGAAGTGCTCCTGATGTGATTTATTGCATTTCTCCTTCTGCAAATTTGTTTCCAGTATTACAAAAAAGCATTTAAGCCCTTGATTTGCTATCATAAACTTGTTCCCATCTTTAAGGTTTCTGATATTAAGAACAACTTCAGAGAAACTCAACAAACAACTCATCCACATCAAACAGTTCATTGAGGTAGATTTGCGAATGTCTGTAACTAAGACGGAATTTCAAATGCACAGGAACCGAGTGTGTTACCATCAAGCTGCCACTGCCAGTCTGAGAGCTTGTACCTACAAGATGTTGCTTCTGAAGAAGCTGATCTCCCTGCACTGGCATCAAACACCTTCCTGGCTAAGAGATACTGTCTATGTCATTAGACACCAACCAGCAACCACCCATAGCGTTACCTGCAGGAAATGTCAGGTCTTACACGTAACCAGCAAGGCACTGACACTACCCCTGCAATGACTCAGGAGGGGTTATCAGCTGCTGGCTGTAGGAGGTCCTACCTACAACTTGTACAATCACTGAAGATTTTTAGGAACTGGCTTTGACTGACTCCTGCGAGAGGAATGAACAAGCTAATGAGAGGTGCAAAGGGAAATAGGAAACACTGCCCAGCACAAAATCCTGCACCTATTGCAGACCCGGCTTGAAGCCCTACATCTGCACTGGTCTCTCCCTCAGTGCCTCACATGTTCGTCATTCCAGGCTGTGCATTGCTGCACAATTACGTCTGTCTTTGCCTTGTGTCCTCGAGGACACTGGTATCTGCCAATGTCTGAAAGCCAGCAGGAGACCCAGCCGCTAAAACTGACCCACCCAGACACCAGGCACCGTGTTCCCAGCAGAAGTGCCATGGGGTCACGTTTGAATTAGCTCTGATGAGTCTGCACTAAGTAACACAGCAACTCTGGGACTTCCAGAACACTCCATTTCCATTCGGAAATGATGAGCTACCAGTTCTAGGATTGCACACCCACATATCCAGATCCCAGCCCTACATGGTAATGAAGTTTCTCTTTTTTTCCACGAAAAAAGCTGGATAATATAAACCTGAATGGTTGGATATGGTAACTGTGGATATAGCAAGTACTGGGGTCAACAGCATCCAAGCAGTTCATCTGTAACCAAGTACACAACATTGCTCTGTATGAGCACCATCTACCAGTGAGTTCAAAATTTCATTTTAATAGCTGTTTTTACTGCTGACTTCTCAGCAAATAAATATTAAAAAAAAAAAAAAATCAGAAACATCCAGTCACATGTGAACAGACAAGAAAATCCCAGAAGAAACATTTACATTTATCTGTTATGGACCCACATTTATCATTTCTCTCCTGTTTTACTCATCTACAGTGTGGAAGCTGCACCTCTGGACATGTGGTAGCATGATCCTTACAATAATATGAAGGGAGGTGAGTTGTCCCTCAACCTCTTCAAAGTCCCGTATCTTACTACCACTTGAAAACTAAGCTCTTGGTGTGTAATCTGTGGATATTGGTTGTTGTGTCCAGCAGATCCAGGCAAGGATAGCTACATGTGAAGTCATCTTCAAGGTTTCATGGGAATCAGATCCGTCTCTTCAAATGGAAGCCAAGTTTAGAGCTAGAGAACGTATTTTGTGTAACTATCTAATAATAAAAAAAATTAGAGGAATGAGGGACACACAGCATAGCTTTAAATGAGCACTGGTTTTATGTTGGTCTTTGACTGGTATTCCTCTCTCAAGGAGATCCATGACAGGAGAATAACAGTACGATTAGACATTGTTAGAACTACAAAACCTGACAACAAAATCCCTCTCTGGAGCATTCTGTTCCCTTTCATTCTGAAAAGAGAAATGCTTCCAGTTAGTCAACAACTGAAGTACCCGAAATCTCTTCATCATTCAAGATGCACCAAACCCTCCTTGATTGCTTTCAATGCTAAGATCTTTTTTACCTTTTACATAGTTATGACAGAGATTACATCATAGCAAGACAAATGATGCATCACTGGATTCAGAGGGTGACTGCAGACTAGTACATATGATATTGTGCCTAAAGTGACAACATTTTTGTGCAGTACTGCTTTGATGAGCAAATAAAAAGGAAAAGGCATAGGATATATAGGTCTGCTTTCAAACACAACTTCCACCCTTCCCTGGAACTTCAGCAATAAGGATAATTCACAATTTTACTGCTTTAGTTATCAAATTTTATTACACATTTGGTAGCATGAATGTTTTTCTCTAACACCTCAGCACTTGGTGATTTGTAAGGTCTCTTTGTTCAGCTTTGAGCAAAAAAAGGTGCAAATTATAATACCTGTTACACGCACTCCCCTCTGCTCCCTCTCCCTGTGCTTGAGACTTTCAGAGACTGAAATACATTTAACAAACTCAAGAAAAGTACTTGCAAGACTTGGGTGCTCTGAACAGCTACACACGGATAATACCACATACAAACTTGGGGTTACAGTCCCAACACCTTGGCACTACAATACCACCACCAATTTTCTGTTTTCAGAGGCAGAGTCTTTTCTTATTTTTCTCAGTCAGACGCTTCTTTTAATTGCATTTGTACAGTGAATCTTCTCAGATGTTTTTACCAGGAGACTTTTTTTTAGTTAGTTCTAAATAGCATCAGAGGAGTTTTAAGATCCAGTATTCAAATTTGAAACTACTGAAATGCAGGCAATGTGAACCTAACTGCACATCTAACCACACACTTTTAATTCCATATGTAAGAACACGCACCATTGTCCTTCTATAAAGAGCAGCACAGACATTTTGAGAGTAAATTTAAGGTGCAGCCCCTCAATTAAATGGATGCAGTAAGTCAAAACTAAGGTTGGAAAGTAACTTGCCAGTATGACCTGGCATTTCACCTTTTCCTCTACATAGTCACTCCATATTAATGCAGTAAAGCTTTATGTAAGTGGATTTCCACATTATATGACAAATATGAACAGATAACAGTGTTCACAGCTGAATCAAATAAGTTCATGCATTAATAACGGTTTAATAATAATGGGCTAATGGCTTTGGAGTTAGAAGCTCTGGAGTCCAACTTTAACAATGACTACCTGCAGATCACACGAAAACATGCATAACCTCAGTATGTCTCACTATCGTGTTTTTTTTTTCATTAAAAAAAATAATTTTTAAAAAATATTTTTTAAATAAAAGAAAGTTCACATACGCTGCAAACTCCACTTTGACACTGTTATTTTGCTACTTGAATTGTTATTTGTGAATTATATTAAGAGCTTCAAGATAAGAAGCTTCAATTATATTTGTTAAACAGTCACATTCAACACATCATCATTTTTCTGCATATCTGCTCTGTTACTCATGCAAAGAGCAATCACTTGCACAAGGTCAAGATGCACAAAACCTCTTGGCCTGAGATCCAGAAGTCTCAGAAGGCTGAAAGCAACGCTCGTTCACTTAGATACACAAAACCCACAGGTATGTATGAACATCAAAACACATGCACATACCTTTATCTAGTCACAGTGCTCTTTACAACATTCTTAGCACCACACCAGCTCTCTTTCTCATTCTCAAGCACTGCACAATCCAGAAAAACTACTGCAGGAAGCAGCTTCATTTTCAGCTGATGCTAAACTGTATGACCCTGGTCTTTTGGGAATTCATTAAGTCTTCTTGTGAGGAATCAGTGATTTATTTGAGCAAGGATAGTGATGGAGGGCGTTCCACACACAGTTGCGTGCACACGGAGACAGATACACACTGTGAGTAGACCAAGAAATACGAACACATAAGATTCTGCAAATTATTACTTATTAATTTTCCATAAATCAAAGGAGTTTATGAAAAGTACGTTCTTCTCCTTACTAAATCTCCCACTGAACATCAACATCTTAATATTAATTCAGTTTAGACTATTTTAAAGCACTTCTCCAGGTACGTGCTGTAGCATCTTCCAAGAAGATCAGAAAATACAGCCCAAGTAGTGTCATGAATCACCAGACTTGAAACAACTCAATGACAAAAATAAAATCACCATTTGGGGCAGCCCTTTAGCAGATAAAAATTATCTGAGGCTAACATCTCTTCTTTTATGCTGTATTTTTACTACTGCTTTTGACAAACATTGCCCACCTTTGGTTAAGTCCACGACTAATGTATGTTTCAGTAACATTCAGAATTCTCTAATATGACAGCTAAAAAGAAACATCAGTCTTTAAAAAAATAATTCTTACATGCACTAACAACCACCACCTTAATGGTGAGTAAGTAAAAGTTAAAGAATTTGGTACATACTTTTTGTTTCCTCTTCTGTGTATCTAAGTACATAGGATATTGAAAAAACACTTGAATAAAATTCTGTATTCCATAGCATAACATAATCTATCTAGTTACTCTTTCTGACAATTTTTAAAGAATAAGGAAAGAAAATTGCTAATATAACCTTAACCTACTGTTCTTCAGTATTTGAGTTATCTAAAAATCAAATCTGTTTTTAACTACAAGAAATGTGAACACAAAGAAAAATCTACAATAGATCTTATGAACTGAAAATCAGCTCACCAGAACTACACTTAAAATGAAGAAAAAAGGACTCTTGCATCACTCCCCTCCCTCTGCTTCCTGCTCACCAAAAATGAAGTGGCCAGAACATGGTCTGCTGCTAAATTCCCAATCCAATTCCAGTTTTAATCAGTAATAACTGCAATCAATTAACATCTCACAGGATTTTTGGCTTATGTGAAAGGAATCTGAGGTCCCAGTCGAGCTCCTGGAGAAAGGGTGATCACAACATGGCCTATGATAAGTGATGCAACTTGGCAAGTTCCTTTTCTGGCTGATTCACAAAGACAAGAAGTAAATGGATATGAAAGGGGGAGCTCCTTCCAGTTTTTACAGGTTGCAGCAACTCTAACTTGCTGAAGAGCTTTGCTGAAGCGTGCAGGCAATCTTACATTGCTATTACACAAACCACTTTGCTGTTGGTGAGCATGCAACTCTGAAGACACCAACATGGCAGTGTTCAGTTGCACTACATGTTCTTCAGAAGAAATGTAAAAATCACACATGGGTCTGTGAGCAGCAGAACTAAGAACATCTGATTTCACAGAGCTTTCTGGTTGGATTTGCTGATGGTTCAGTAAGATGCAAGCACTAAAAAATATTTTTCCCAGTTGCTGAAGCACCTGTGCCATCCCTTTTTCACACAGACTCTGGTGTTCACTAGGTGCTTCCTGCAGCTTTTTATTTGATGGCTTCATTACCAGTGTCTTTCTCTTTCATCTGCTTCTCGTTTTTTAAAATATTGTCACATCTCCAAGACCTGCTCCTCCATCAGGTTGGCCAAAATGGGAATACTGGTTCCAAAGTTGTTGGGGCGCAGGAGAGGGAGGGTGAGAAGCAGGCAGGCAAATATACATCTACACGTGCATGCACATACACACATGCAGACACACGCAGACACAGTGTTCACAGTCACTGAAGCCTTACTCATTTGGGAGTTTTAAATAGGGAAGAAGTATTTTGCAATGATTTTAGTTAAAAACAAACAAACAAACAAACAACAACAACAAAAAAACACAGTAGTTCTCATTTACTTCTAAGCATCTGAAACTGTAGTAGAGGAAAATATCCAGAGCTTAGCAGCATCTGGTAAACACTGCAGTCTGCTAAGAAAGTAGTTTGAGCTTCATGGAGAAAGAAAGTGGGCCAGAGCTCCTGGCACAGTGGAGATGCATGCTCGGTAGCCTTGTCCCCGGTGAGAGCAGCTGAGCATCTCTCCTTGCAGCTAGAGGAGTCTTTTGAGGCTTGCTCCCAACTTGTGCTGGACCACAGGTAACATTGTTGAGCACACAGAGCACCGTGGGCAATGCTGTTCCTTAATGCCCCAAACACTGGCATCTCAGCAGCTATAATTCAGATGAAAATTTAGCATCGTAAGGATCCTGCCTCTTCCCTTGCAGCTCCCCTAGAGATCAGGATGCCACCGGCACAGTGTGGTAAGCAGAGACCCAGCAGTTCCTTCCCAGATCTGAGTTCTGCCTATGCCATTTGTGTCTGCAAAACACATTACAATATTTAGAATCATAGAATCATCTAGGTTGGAAAAGACCTTCAAAATCACCAAGGCCAACCATCAACCTGTCCCTTAGTGCCATGTCCATATGTTTCTTAAATACCTCCAGGGATGGGGACTCCACACTTCCCTGGGCAGCCTGTTCCAATGTTTGACCACCATCTCCATGAAGAAATTCTTCCTAATGTCCAATCTAAACCTCCCAAGGCACAACTTGAAACTGTTTACTTGCATGCTATCACTTGCCACCTGAGAAAAGAGACTGACCCCCTCCTCGCTGCAGCCTCCTTTCAGGTATTTATAGAGAGCGATGAGGTCTCCCCTCAGCCTCCTCTCTTCCAGGCTAAACAGCCCCAATTCCTTCAGCCACTCCTCATACATCTTGTTCTCTAGTCCCTTCACCAGTTTCCTTGCTCTTCTCTGCACACGCTTGAGCAACTAAATGTCCTTCTTGTAGTGAGGGGCCCAAACCTGAACACAGTACTTGAGGTGCAATTTCACCAGAGCCGAGTACAGGGGGACAATCACCTCCCTAGTCCTGCTGGCCACACTGCTTCTGATGCAGGCCAGGATGGCATCGTCCTTCTGGGCCACCTGGGCACACTGCTGGCTCATTTAAATTCATGCCACTCAACAATATGCAAAAATACTCCCCTAAAATGTTTCCTATGTGTCTTTTTTAAAAGTATTGTGTTCTAATGTAACAAACCAAGAGACTTTGTTTATTTGGATTTGCAATTTTATCACTAAGACAATGTGGAGCTGGCAAAATCAGATTACTAACATCCCAAGTAGTATATGGTATAACCATATACATATATAAACATATATATAACCGCTGATAGGTGGATGACAACAGGAAGCTGAAGAATTGAAGTTATGTTGCCTATCCATTTGACAACTGTTAATGGCGACACTATTAAAAAAAAAAAGAGCAAGCTCTGCACTTTATTTATTTGTTCTTTATTTATTGACTGATCTGCACTTTACTTGTTTATGCAAGTAAAACAGGATAGCTGTTTCTTTTTAATGGCATCCTATCCTAGGGTAAAAATCATTAAGGAATAAGATCATAGCATTTGTAAGGAAGTGGTAAAATGAAAGAAAAAAGCTAAGTCAAGAAAATTTAGCGAGCTCACAATTCAGGGCAGTGGGGAAGGCTTAGGAGTTTACAATCATCATGTGAAAGGATACATCTGCTTAATGCGGAGATCACTTTCATTCAACGGATCCAGGAGTTCAAGGCCATTAAGAATATATATTAAAGAGCAAGTAACTTAATTTGCCACCAGGTGAACAGTGCCAGCACTGTTTTGTCATGTTGACGCAGGCAGAGATTGCTGATAAGATAACATACTCTGGAATCCACCACACCACCCCTCCATGTTAGGCACCTGCTACTTTTCCAATTTAGATGAAGATATAAATTGTTAAACGAAAAGATAAGCCATAGGACAACTTCTAGATTCTTCTCTTTCTTGAGTAGAAGCAAAAATGCTTGCTAAAGAGTGTTGTAACCAATGGCTGACAGATGTTTTTGTCTGAGCAGTGCCATTTAAAAATAAAATTTAATTGGGAACATACCAAAAAAAAATTTGTTCACTTTTGCATGCTCACTGGCCAAAAAGCAGCACAGGTTATGCTGGCAGTGTATATGTCTACTGAAACAATATAATATTTTCTCTCACATCTTAAGCAGTGATGTTCTTGCTTTTGCCTTAAGTGAGGAAATATTGTGAAAAAAAATGAAGATTATGTTCTGTTTCTGTTTTCCCTTGAGAAAATTTAGAGAGCAGTGTCATAACCCAATGTCCATTCTTTTCATCTACACATGACAGAATGGAAAATGCCACTTCATTTCTGAAATGAGCTACTTTTTTCTTCTTCTGTTAGTCATTCCTGCCTGCAGGCACAAGGGTTATGGAGATGACTCTTTCAAACTCATGTTTAGAGTACTAGCACCTCTCCAATCTGACAAGCTAATGCTTGTAGACTTTGATAACTTAGGGAGCTCAATCCTCCACCATGGTAGTTGGCCCTGGTGCTACAAAAGATTAAATTCTCAAATCAAGAAGCCCAAAGACTCATAATTTAACTACAAATTAATATCCAGAAATATCTCAATGGTCTACTTGTCCTTTCATAAAAGGATGATCTGACTCCACGAACCTTTTACCACTTAAATAACTTGTCTGAAACATGTTCAAGGTGTTCTGCATACGTCAAACTAGGCTGAATCACTAGCAACAGGAAGCTGCCCCTTTTGAGTACGAAGTATTGGAAATACAGAAAATACGTAGAATTTGATTATCTTTTATATTGCTAAGGAAAAAAAAAATGATTAGCTCAAACATCTCCCTCAGATATTTTGACAAAATACAGGATTTTGACAGAGTTTACTGAGATCAAGCAAACATCCTTTTCCTTAGCTGCTCCAGAGGATCCATAAGGAAGCCACTTTTCCCTTGGCTAACATCAGGACACTGCTTCCCTTTTTGCCGATGGCATCTCTTTTATGCTACTGTTTCTTAAAACCTCACTATGCAATGAGGTGCTACTGTTTCAATGAACTTAATGAAAACAATGATAAAATCCTCATAAGCAAGGCTGAGCATCGGGCTCCCTATTCCTTTGTGGGCTTTCTTTAATATTTCTAACAAAAATATTAACTGCCACTTAGCCAAAATAATAGCCTTGCAAATTAAAATGTTCATCTCTACCACTGATTACAGAGTGGAGAATCTGTGTCTACTTCTGTGTTTTTCCAGTGTCTTTATTACTAAAAGATACAGGACTTTTTTATAAAGGATTTCTTCCTCTAAGCCACTCAGGAGATAGTGATGTGCCACTGTTTAGGGGGGGAAAAAAAAAAAAAAGGAAAATAACTCTGCCATTACGCAGGTCTACTGATGCAGGGCTTGACAACTCCAGTCCCCCACCCCATTTCTAGGAGACTGATGCATAATACAGGAATACACTTTCTCAGAATGAGGACTTGTAACTGGGAGAAGGAGGAAAAGTTACTTCTAGAGCTTGGCCACCTAGTAGAGCGGGTCCAGCAGAAGAGATGTGTGTTTTGGCAGACAGAAGGTGGAAGATGCCAATCAATTAAGGCCTTTTCTCCATGAGGTAGTTCCTGACCACTCTTAATAGTTGAACTGATTGCAATTTAGAAATACATCTACTGATCAAACGGATAAGAAAACTACTGTATAAATACTATCTTTGTGCAGAATGACTTTGGATTTCTGAACATCAAAACAGCAGAACAAAAGGCTTAATTTCACTGTGACTTTTCTCCATGTCTTTTCACGTCTTGCTCATAACGTAAGCAACGGACCCAAACAATGACAATCGGCTGGGTGGCCAGCTTCATACAGGTATGAAATGGAAACAGATTTATACACGGGAAAATACTGGCACTCCAACACAAAGGTAGAGCGGTGATCTACCCACTGCAGCAGACATCCACAGCTCTTGAATGCACAATGGCATTACTGTGAGGACTGTGAGAACAAATGAGTAACAGTGACACTATATCCTGGACTACTTGAACCCTGCTACGGAAAAAAAGAGTAGCAGTAGCCAGGCAGGTGGATAATATGGCACTCTTAAAGATACTGCAGCAGAATCAACTGTTGTTGTTGGGGATTTTTTTTTTTTTCCATTTTGAAGGTTTTTTTTTTTTATTACTATTTTTACTACTACTTGTCAGACTGCTTGTCTGAAATACATTATGAGGCTTAATTTTTTTTTATTTTTCATTTTTTTAAGGAATACACAGCATGCTGGGAGTCTGTGATCGAAGACACTCTACACAGGCCAAAAATCATAATTACGCTATGATTTTACGCCCAGCAGGAAACGTATGATTTGCCACCCAGGAACAAAGCTAAAGAAATTATCTAAGGTAGCCAATTAAAGTTTTCATAAAGAACCCCTCATCTATTCTCAAAAACCAAAATCTCCTTTTATAGCACAATCCTCTTAGCACTTATCTCTCCCTTCCTCATTAATCCAGTTTCACCTAGCTGGCACTGACACATGCAGAGACAGAGAGAGAGAGATACACACATATATACACACTACTTTTTTCCTTCTGTTCTTCTTGACCTTTCTGATTTGGTTCCCCATTTATACTAGCCCACCTGTCCGGCAGATCTTCCCTGCAACGTGCCCTTCAAGATGAAAAACATAGTTTGATAATGCATAGTGACAAACCTCGCAGAGAGCAAGCGGGCAAGCAAAAGAGAGAAAGCGCTAAGGGAAATCGCTTCTAACCAGGATCTGCTGCTGCACAGCTAATCAGGCAGGTATTCAGTTGTTCACTCCTGCAGACTTGCTTAGCATAGAAATAGGCTGTCTGCCCAGGAAGATGAGGTAATGTCTAGGTTTAATGCCAATCTCTGTAACTGGCAGGACACATCGGGTAAATATTTCTGCTGCAGGAGACCACGTTAATTTGATTTTGCTACCCATTTTCATTATTGTTATTATTTCTATCACTATAAATATGCATGAGTTTACCTGCTAACTTTGAGGATGCAGACAGCACAGGGATCCAGGTATGACTGCCTGCACTTCCCGCCTCAGAGCTACAGCATTGCTTTCCCCCTTCAGAGTCTTCTTCATACTCAGCATCGCCCTCCTCTTTGTCCTTCTATCACCACTTCTGAAGGACCAGGCACTTGTCTGCTCACTTACCTTCTTTACTCCAATTCTGCAGTATTAGATATCCTTTTCCACTCACAGCATGTTTTGCCCCTCCTTACTACACCACAAAAAACACCTTCCATTCAGTACTGCAACATCGTGGTCATCCACAATTCCTTCCTGGGCATGCACTACTTTATCTTTATTAGTACAGCCATCTCTTGGGCATGTACTCCTTTATCTTTACTAATACAGCCATCTCTTCTACCAAACTGGCAAAAAATGAACAAAATCCCCCAAAATGTCAAAAAAATCAACTTCTCACAAAACACTGCTAAGCAAACATGCAGAGGGGTCTTTTCGCTTTCTTTGCTCTCTTCACAAGCAGAAAATATCTTGAAAAGTCAAAGTAAAAACAAAAATGAGAAGTGCGAGTCTGTCTGTCCACTCTGGAGCGTCACTAATACAGCCAGGGCTCTAAAACTTAATAGATGTTTAAAGAAAATCAGGAGTACGAGAGGCTGTGAACAACAGCAGGTGAGAAGTGGAACAATCCTTTAGGAACAACAACCTGGTCGAATTCTCTGCAACATGGTGGCTCCGTAATAGGCAAAGAGCTGCAGGGGAACGTTTCATGACAAAGGACACTTGTGATCTGGGGATAGGGTTGCAAACATGGATTTCCCCAAAGTGACTTGTTCTTGGCCTTACTCACCATTTTTTCTCTACCAGAACAAAAACAAATATTGGTGCCTTTAAGAAAATCCCCCAAACTTTGCCCAATATACTACATTTTCAGTTTCAGGATCATTTGCTTTTGAGCTCTATGATCTACTTGAAAACAATATCCTGAGGACACAACAGTGCTTTTGTAGACTCATGTGGTTAGAAACAGAGACAAGGGCAAAGACTTGTTTTTGGCAAATAAAACAATATTCAGAGGCTTAATGTTGCCTTTATTCAATTAAAAAAGCCTCGAACATAAATAAAAACTGCCATTTTCCTCCTTTTTCCTGAGGTCTCTCCAGAAGAGCAGACTCCAACCACTTGAATACTATCCATATTAATTTCTTCAAATCCTCAGGTTTGTCAGTATAACAGGTACAACTGCATTTCTGAAGCTACTACCCTCTAAGACAACTGCACGCAAACTTGCTCTGGTCTGGAGACACTGTGGCAGCAGTGAGCTCAGGCTAGGCATCCATCCCTTCGCACGGGGTCTGCCAGCCCCAGCCGTGGGACAGGTTCAGGCTGCTACCTGGTCTCCTTGTCTGAACCAGTTTGCAAGTCCCCAGCTCAGATCCAACATGGAGATGATGGCATCCCACCTTTCAAATACTTATTCATCTTCTGTGGTTGGGCACAGTTGTAAGAATTTTGGGTAAAATCAAATATGGTCATTTTCTTCTGCTCAAAAGTTTAACGTGATTAAAAAAATCTTCACTGTATTAAAACTGTACAAGTTCTTTTAAAACTGTTAGCAAATTTCTTGCATGAAAACTACTTTCTTCCTTGTCTTACCTTTCATCTCTTGAATGTCAGCACATATTTTAAATCACATAGCATCAAAGAGGATGAGGATATGTTTCAGTTCATTCTTTTTCCTTTGATACAAGTATATAGATGAGCACTTCAGTTTTAAATCTGTTACCACTTGTGATACAACGCAGCATCCACATACTTAAGACAGCACACTAACTCTTCACTTTTGTCCCTTATCTTTCAGGACATGTTGTCTTTTCAAATCCATTTGTTCCATTTGGTTCCACCATAACTACTCCTTGCACCAGATTTAACATTTAAAATACACGGTCTACCACATGAAAGTAGTATATGAGCTTCCTCGGAGTTCAACCAATGTCAGGGCAGACATGATGCAGTTGTACTCACTTTCATTATATTCACGTATTTCAATCAAGTTCTTTGTAGTTTCTGCTGAAGAAACTGCTCAGGCATCTCAATTACATTACAAATTTGTTTCTGGTTCATCACTACCAGTGATTCAAAAACATGAAAGGAACATTTTATGTAAAGAAAGACTAAAATCTGCATGAAGAGGAAAGGCAGAAGGTGTCACAGTTTCCTTCAGACACCTCTTTATGGCAAACAGCAAAGAGAATTGAAATTGAGGAAACTTATGTAAATGGTCCATCCAAAGTGAGGTGTGTTTTCTTTCCTCTCACGTGCCCCGGATACCAGCAATATCTGACAAACCTGAGACAGAAAATGAACCAGAGACCTTTGTCAGAACTGGAAAGGAACGTGACTCTCTTTGGCAAGAATGCGGTGACTATTCACAGGCTGACTGCAAGCCAGAGCATGAAGAAAGAAGCCCATTTTCTGATTTAGGGATGGGCAGGCACAGAAATCCAACTTGGAAGGAAAAAAAAAAATATCCCCTCACTATGAAGAAAAGTGTAGCTAAAATGAAATCTGTTGGTTCACTGTTACCGTGATCAAGAAATGAGACTGTCCAGCAAGACTCAGCTACTCGGGCTGACAAGGCAAAGGTAATGGATGTGCTCCGCACACTGCTTTTCCCAATAGGAATATGTTCACATATTACATATTCAACTGAGGCCATGCCCTGGCAAAAAAAGACCACCATGGATTTAACAGATGACACATTAAAGAGATTCTTCAATATTTTGTAGCAGAAAAATGTGTCTGTTTAGAGGAAGGTTGGATATGCCTGCTGCAAAACAGTAATGGCATCCAAGTATTGGACATTACCAGATTGTACTGTATACCGAAGCGCTAACACTCTTCCTTGCACGCTTCCATTTGCTGCCAAAACAAAACCGAAATGGGATCTCATCTCCAGGTCTGTCAAGCTAGCATCTTTTACACAGGACAATTTCACTTTAAAATACTTCACTAGAAAATTATTTTTAGCAATTCCAGTTTTAAGCCATGATGTCACCAATACACAGGAATCATGGACAGCTGCTTTTGAGTGCCACTGTCCTGAGAGGTCAATGATACCTCTGTCTTATGCCCTTGACTTGCTCCTTCTCCCCTTCTGTATGAAAGCTCCCTCAAGAGATTCTTGGCAGAGGTTTAGCCACATTCAGTTTCTACCCTGGAGACAAAGTCCAATGAAAAGATAAAAACAAACCGTGATTGTGACACTCAGCCCTCCCAAGGATGCCTAGGTTCTTTCAACAATTCTTCAGAATTATGTTGACAAGTTTATAAAGAAGAACAGGTTTTTCTAAGTGTTTCTGATTTTATGTTTTAGCAGCTTTTAGACATGGAAACATTACCATGAACTATCCCTGCAGAGAGTTAACATCCTGCTCTGGAACAGGCCAAGTTTGAGCCAAAACATTGCCCTCGAGGTGTCCTGCCAAACAGAGAAAAGAGAGCAGGGCAGATTGCTGGGTATGCCAGACTCTCTGTGACATAAAATATGTGGCATATTGTGGGTGAAAGCCTTGGCAGCAGGAGCAGGAAAGCTGTGGTTAGGTCTCTGTGATCACTGGAGTAGTTGTGACAATCACATGAGGTAGCAAACACTATCTTTAGGAAGCAGGGGGAAGGAGGGAGGGAGGGAGGCAGGCAGGAAGGAAGGCAGGAAGGCAGGATCTTTTCTTGCCTCTACATGGGAACTCACAGCAGCACTCAGCAGCTGGAGAAAGGGGATCAGGCCAACTTATCACTAATAAGCAAAGGTTCTGATAACTGGAGAGGGAGGTTTGGTGGATACAATAAAAGCACATGGAGAATTTATTAAAAAAAATTAAAGAGGAAAAAAGAGGATTTTGGCAACAAGGTCTACTAAGGGCTTCTATCACAAAGGTCACTCAGCAAACCTCACACATATCTCTAGGCTGATGTGAACTTTTCACTCTTTCCTCCAGCCTGTGAAGAAATTTTCCCAAATCCCCTCAAGTGGTGACAAGTGCTCTTAATCCTGCTCACTGCCAAAACTCCTTTGTCCCCCAACCCAGTATCAATGCAGGAGGAAGATGAAAGTGGTGGAAATAAAAAGATTCTCTAACATGGCTTTCCTGAATCCCAATCACTGAAAACAAGGTTGATGGATCTTTTCCTGAGAGCAAAAAAGCCTCTGTGTAATTGACATTTTTCTTATTTGCCATGTCCTTATTGTGCATCATAATCACAGGACTAAAAACAATACTCAAGTCCCTTCAACTCAGACAAAAATCAGGGACTTGAGGATAGGGATTAAGTGAATAACAAAGGCTTTTTCCCCCCTATTTAGCACTTAAATTTTCTTTAACATAAGTTGTTTTGTAAAAACTATCTGAAATTTAAATATTTAAAGAACTTTTCAACTGAAATTTTTTCACAACTTAAAATTCTCCCCCAAAATACTTCCATCAAAAATTATTTAAGCTTGATGGAAATTTGTGACAAGATTTAGTCAGCTCTCAGCTTTGTTTCTCAGCAAGCTTACATCCCATGTGCTTTATAAGGAACATCTGCATTATGGTTCAAACTCTTGTACAGCAGAGCTTCTCACTCAATCTTCAGCAGCATCTTTGCACCAGCAACTGCAGGTCAGACTACAACAAAGTCAGGAGATCCATGAGAAAACTTGCATCAATATTGCCCTGTTGCTTTTCAGAGCAACAGGACAGCATTCAATTCCCATTGATGTTAGCACAAAAAGTTCAAAATTCCGAATGCGTCGTAATTTGTTAGTTAACTTTGTGGCAATTTCAAATACCAAAGACAAGGTATCACCTAATTACTTCCTTCACATAAAACCACACATTTTTTTTAATGGCGAGGTTTTGTAAAAGCAAGCAAACTAATTTTCTACCCTTCTTAAATATCTTCTTAGCTCCTGGTCTATTGCCACATATCCTTGATGACAAAACAGCGAGTTGGTTTCTCCACAACACTCCTAAAATTCTGATTTTTTCAAAATCAGAATTTTGAAAAAGTTTCTTCACATTGCTCTACCTTCCAGACTCCAGGACTTCCAGAATTACTGCTTATTACCTCTTAAAGAAAATGTCTTTGTTGCCACCTCACCACATGCTGCCAGCTCCTCTTCTGTGTCCCTCTATTGTACCCTCTGGGCAGCAGACAAGAAAAAGCATTGCAAACATTTTCACATAGCTAATCTTTATGAACCAACAGTGTTTCTGACAAGCCATTACCTAGAAATTATGGCTATTACTGGAGGAAAGACATTTTTCAACTACATACAAGTATACAGCAACAGCTTTTAAAAAAAAAAAAAGAAAAGACAAGA
The DNA here is from genome assembly GCA_013399475.1 of Chauna torquata. Classification (NCBI taxonomy): domain Eukaryota; kingdom Metazoa; phylum Chordata; class Aves; order Anseriformes; family Anhimidae; genus Chauna; species Chauna torquata. The sequence continues at coordinate 163,313 of VXAL01015511.1, forward strand.
ACATTGTATGTATCACTTCAAAACTTTACACTAGTCTACATCATCCCTCAGCAATCTCAGTTCTCCAGGGAATAATTTTTCTTTTTTTTTCCTTAAAGTCCTGGAGTTTGCACACATAGGTTGTAAAACCAAGCTCTCTCCAGAAGATAAACAAGTTAACTTGCTGTAAGTAGCAAGCCTAAAGTTGTTTCTTAGGCTGATGAATACAAGGCATTTGTTTACTGAAGTCAATAAAAAAAATCACGTAATATTTCTTTTGTCAATAGGGAGCTCTGGTTTGCAAAGGAGTTTTGGCAGTAATGCCTTGAATTTCTTTTCCTTGAACTAATTAATTAATTTAGCACCAATCAATTAATTAAAAACCTGTTACAGAAATTACTGCTGGATTATTTTAGCCCTTTCTCCAATTCCACTCCTTTCACGGAGCCACACCTTCACCTTCGCTCGCTGAATGCCATGGGCAGGCAGCATTTAGCAAATGATGGCTGCAGTGAAGAGCCACCACTAGGAAAATAACAGCTTCAGCACAACAGAACTAACTTATTTGGCACCACTTCAGTTGAATGAAGACCATACGAAGAAAAAAGCGAATCAGGATTTCAACCACCCACCTATGCCTGTTTGTGACACTGTTTGTTCACACTACCCACACCACAACGCACAGATCGGTTCTAAATTCTCACCTCCAGGTAGAAGACCAGAGTGGAAAGTTCACTAACCTTTCCAGAACAGTACATTTTAACATTAAAACACCTCAGTAAACAACGGTACCTTCCTCATGTCTGACCAAATTTCTTTCCTGTACAGTTACAGACTATTTGTGTTTTCAGTAACCATGATACCATCCCTTCTTTATAATCTTTAGTGCAACTCAGCTTATGACCATTAATATCTGTTATATTCCAGTTAAACTTAGCCTTGTGAAGTTATAGCCATTGAGTAGAGATGGCTAAAACTAAGTCATAATGCTTCTAGGCTTTCATCTGCTGGAAAAGGACCAAGATTTACTCTTTAAATATAGCATGTTGTAGGCTGCTGGTAAGTCTCACGTCCTTCACTGTGATGATATCTGTTTATTAAACCCTTTTTTGTTCGTTTAATTTTTTTGGTAAACACAGTGAGCTCATTAAAGTTCTCATTTAAAATAAAAAGTTTTCCATTGAAGACAGTCTACCTTGTAATCTTGACACCCAAACACCATTAGCCCTTTGGACAAGTATTGAAATCCCCTCAGCCCTTCAGATCTGGAAGACTGTACCTGCAACATCCCCAAGTAACAGATCACTTTAAAAAAAAAAAAAAAAAACATACACAACTTTGGGACATCTAGTAGAACATAGACAAGGGATTTTATTTCCCATTTGCACTGAATATATGTTTTCATGTCAGCCAAAGTGAAAGCTAACACAGTTGGAATATAGTAAATGTCAATATTTAATCTGGCCTTTCCTTTCCAATTTTTTAAACCACAATGCATCATCTCAGCATGATTAATAACAACTCTTCTGTTGCTTTCCCTGAACCGACCTGAGGTATTTTTGTTGCTAGGTAATGCTTTGTTGTGAGCTGTCCTCCTAACATAGGAAAGATTAAGAGATCTCAGATGGAACCAAAGACGGCATGCCAGTAATCACAGCTGAAAGACACTTGCACTTGACATCTTCAGATGGGAACAACATGTCTATTGTTTGGAGCCATCAGTCCTTTGCTATAATGCCTGACAGACAAAACCACCTACCTTGTCAAGAATTGGGAACCTTGTCAAGAAGTCATTTGTACTGATTGGATAAACAAAAGGGGAATCTGGAGCAGCAGGTTCATAAAACAAACAAAATGTCTTAGAAATGGTCCTTATTCACCATTACATCCCCAAGCAGAAAGGAGCTCTAAATCTACTTTAAGTGGTCCCAGGAGGATCCAATAGTCATAAAGAAATCTTGCACTGACCTCAAGCTTCCACAGCAGCTTTTATAAGAATATAATATAGCGCTGCCAAGGGAGTGGGTTTAGCCAGAAAAAGGAGATGTTTGGCCAAGACATTCCTCCATCTGACTAATCCTTGGCTTTCCAAGAGCCTGTTGGAGCCACTGGCAGCCGATTCAAAAAACCTAACACCTTTTTAGTCCCAACCTACATGAGATAATATTTCAGCAGCCCCAAATCAGGCAAATGTGTAGTCATGTTGCACATTTTCTCCAAATTTTAATTGTTCCTTTGCCTGACAATGGCGTTTATTCTAAAACACTTTTTCTATGCAAGGATCAACATTCTTATTAGTGCATTTACAAAATATATAGCCATATCTCCGAGTTTCCCAGCAATACCCTTGGCAGAAATAAAGGAAGCCAGACTGACAGCAAAGTTATACTCCAAGATTACTGTGCTGTATTCCCTGCCAAAGGGTAATTTGTCAGTGCAGTTGACAAATTGAAAAAGGGGAACATTTTTAGTGCCAGCCCCAGAAAACAACAGAAGTGAAAAACAACACTCACACCCTTACTGAAAAAATCACCATATAGCCTATAATCTAAGGAGGGGAAATGAAACGAAAAAAATAAGTCACTGTACCAAGGAACCTAATTCCTTAATCTTATGTTCTTTAAGAATATATAAGTAAACAGAAACGCATTCTACTTTTCCCACTTAACAAGCTATTTGCGCATTCTGGTGGCACCTAGTCTCCCATCAGGAGTCAGAGATCCTTTTGTGCTAGGCACTGTAAAAACACTTACTAAAAGGACAGACAGCCCCAAAGGCTTTATTATCTAGAATAAATAAATTACCATGAATTAAGACTCAATTTTCCAGCAGTGTGGGTAATTAAACACTGGAACAGGTTGCCAGGTGGTAGACTCACTATCACAAGAAGTCTTGAAGAAAGATTGTATTTCTCTCCAAATGTGCTTCCAACTCATTTATAGGAAAAACTAAATGGCTAACACTAAAAGGGAGGGTCAAGTTGAATAATTACAGTGATCAGCTCTGACCCCTGAACACATGAATCCCCTCTATTCAGCCTCTCATTGTGTTAAACCAAAGGCAGATAATTAATAGTATCACACTCAACTGCTACTAATACTTGCAGCTCTGCATAAGGCAACAACGACAACCACACTTTATAGCTTAATCCACTGGGAATGACACTTTTCCCTGTTGTGCATCCCAGATTCATTTTCTTCTGCAAACTGAGGCAGACCTCCTACGTTCTGTGCCACTGCAAGAATCACTGGATGGGATGTAGCTATATGCTATGGCAATATAGAGAATTTTACATCTTCAGTGCCTAAATGGTGCATGTCATTCAGCCATTACTGGTTGTGCTGGCGGCATCTCCCCCAGCGTGGAACCCCAGAGGATTTTTTTCTGCAGTGGTCTAACGATACTTTTGTTTTCTTTTTTTTAGCATAGCATACGAATCACAGGACTGAAGCCCTTATCTCTGCTCATCCACATGGGCATCTTAAACTTCCAGTGTGGCCTCTGTTCAGACTTGCTTTCTGAATGTGGCATGCAACAATTTAATCTAAATAAAATGGCTGAGGTCAACAGGAACGGCACATGAATGAAATTCCAAGGTCTTTTAGACCCTCAAATTCCAAAACCTAATGAAGCTCTTTGGGCTGTAAATCCTGTGAAGTCAATAAAATGACTTCTCTTTGGGCAAGTCCACCCAAAACATTATTTTCTACCATATATAACTGTTACTTTCACTTTAATTACTACTAAACAGCTTAATCTTCATTACATATCTCACTGTGTCTATGCAACTGCCTTGGCTACTTGGAACCATTAAAGTACTTGTCCCCAATGACTTCTTAATGAACAGCATTCTTCTACTACATGTCTGGGAGCTTCTCTCTCTTTATTAGCTGTATTACAGACCACTGTGCACAGGTGGTCATAAACAGTGTGCTACTTCTATACATTATTCATATGAGTTACCATATTAACAGGACTTGGAAATGCAGAGTAACGTTAAAACAAAATGGATTTCTTTAAAACAGTATTTTTCTCATGGATTAATACAAATCTCTGCTAGAAGGTTACGGAGGCCTAAGGGAGTGAAACTTCTTGGACCTTGGCAGCAGAAAGGCAGCAGTAAGACCTTCAAGATTATGCTGGGTTTTGTTATTGCAGCCTTAAGAAAGCTGGCAGACTGCTTGCCACATCCCACACCCTTCCCACATCCCTGCCAGTTGTCTTGAAGAACGAAGACAAATTAACCTTAAAAACCTGAGGTAGTCGGCCAGAAGCTGTGGAAATGCTAAAAACAAGGAATGGCTGAGCCAGCCAAATCACTTCACTTCCTTAGGCACCAGCAAAGAGAAAAGGAAATAGACAAAAACCTTTAGGACACAGGGGAGTTTGGGTGTATGTGTGTGTGTATACGTATCTCCACGCTTCAGAGCTAGTATTCCCTTCCTGAATCAGAGAAGAGAAATAGACTAGAAAAGTTGGTGTTTCAGGTTTTAAAAAAAAAAAAAAAAGAAAGAAAAACAAGAAAACTAGCCACACTCAAAATTCAGCACTTTTTCCTTCTTTGCTTGAAAGTCAATGACTGAGTATGAATTTTATTATGTTCCCATTCTAGTTTGAATTCCAGACAGAATGCAAAGCACAAAGAACACAAAACCATTCCTATCAAAGAAAAACAAAAATAAAACCCAAAAGCCCACATAACCACCACTTTTCTAAAGTTCTGCTTATAAAACATTAAGAGAAGAACCACTGATGTCCAAATGCCATTCGATCCAGCACTGCTACCCAGAAACTCTGCACAGTTTAATCAATAAGACAGATTCTAACCTTCAGGGATATTTTAATCATCACAACCATCCACGGCTATCAGCTCAAATTGTGTGTCCACCCCTAAAACATTCTTCAAGGAGAGTTCACTGTACTGGCACTGGTTTTAGGGCACATATTTTATGATATAACAAGTAACTACAAGTCTGAGAGGACCGTGAAATTTCCAAAATGGCATAGGCATGCCACCCTCCTATAAAACATATAATAAAAATCTATGCCAGATCAGTGCAGGCGCTGAAGTTTTATGCAGAACAGACATTTTTCCTGAATACTGCAGCAGGAACATTTTAGGTGTTATTTGTCCAGTGGAGTTTATGCTGGTTTCAAGCCCAAGTAAGTGCCATCAGTGCAAATATCAACTTCACCTAAAAAACAAACAAACAAACAAAAACAAAAAAGCAACAAAAACAAACAAAACAAAACAAAAAAAACACCGAAACAAAAAAGCAAACCAACCCCAAACCAAACCACCCTACATTAATAGTCACACCTGAGTTACACGGTCTCTCTCTCTGGTCTAGAGAGAAACAAGGAGCAAGAACAGACAGCTCTGGAGAGGGAACCTCTGGGACAACCCAAAACACTCTCCACAGGACCACAGTTACCCAGACCTGACTCATCTCACATTGGCAGCTGAGCCACTTGCATGGCATTTTACTTTACCTACAATCTTTGAGAAGAAAGGAAAAAAAAAAACAACCTTGGTCACAGATAAGCATCATCTACTCATCTACTTAATATAACCATACACTCCTCTCCAAATTCAAGAGATGAAAGGCTTATCTTTCAAAAAATTGAGAAACAGCAAATGAAACACTGGAATTAAAAAAAACAGTTTCCGATCAGCAGGTGCCTCCCATGCTGGCAGCAGAGGAAGATACTGCTGCCTGTCGATAAGCATCACGACTCCCTGGCAATGCAGGTTACCGCCTCGGAGGCTCTGCCAGAAACAATATCATCACCAATACCAAGCAGCTGGCAGGAGCTGCGTTACATGAAGAGATCACCCGAAGGTCACTGAACACTTACCTTATGGTTACAAGCCAAAATGAGATTATCTCCACGGATGCCACCTAATAAACACAGAAGAGGCTGTGAGGGATGCCAGCTTGTCCAGAGAGATAACTGCTCGTAATGCCAGTGCTTGCTGGCAGAGGGGAGAGCGAACATTCAGCCCGCACGTCCGTGCAGCCCCCATTTGGGAGGCCCTCAGACGGATGCACCACCTGCCATGTCGCCACAGGGAACGGGCGCCATTTTGTGCCTAAAGCCTCACCCCACACACGGCTCAAGCGGTACGGCCTGAACTGCATCAGCACACCTGAAGCAGCTGCTTCTCCTTTGCTGGCATGGATTGCCTCGTGCCAGGGATTCAGCCTAGGACTGCAGATCAGCACAAGAATCATTACTCAGAAAACTCACACAACCGATACCCAAAATGTGGTCAGTCCTTGGAGAAAGGACTTTCCTATCGGAGAGAACATTGCTAAAAAGCTCCCATCACACAGACCCCGAAGTTAAAATTAAAATTTAAAAAAGCAAGATAAAGCCCCCTCAAGCTAAGATGAACGGCCTATAGAAACTATGGGAAAAGGACAAAGTATTTTCTTTATTTTTCACCTGCAGACAATTTCAACAATAACATACAAATGTAAATAAATAAATTAAACAAAGGGGCACTATCCCAGGGAGGGATATTACTTCACAGCACTTCGACAAGGTACAGCAGAGCGACAAACAATGCACTATGTAAAGCTGTCACAGATAAAATCATCCAGCACCCTGGCAAGGATCAGATGTTCCACGCTTCCAGGCCACAAAAACAGCTGGTTTCGGTACAAGGCCCCGTCTTTTCTTGAACCTCCTCTGTTACCCCATTGCGTTGACAAGTCAAATTGGCAGGCAGCTGTCAGGCTGCGGCTCTGCTGCCAGTGCTGGTTGGGATCTGCAGCTCGCCATTGCCCTCAGCCCGCTCCTGTCCCTGTCCCCACTGAGGAGGCTGCGGGTGGGACACCATGCCTGCACCTGGCCTTAGCAACCTTCCTGTGCTCGACTGGGGCCAATGCACTGGCTCACTATTGATTAACCATACCTTTATTAAGACTAATAAGGAAAACCGTATAGGGTGCTTCAATGCTGAGTACTCATTGCTGCCTTTCTCCCCGTCTGTTTTTCCACCAACAGCACCTCCCTTCTTTCAGGGGTTGTTTTAACACCTCTTCATACAGATGACTGACAATAGAGTGTATGTTTACCTAAAATCCAGAAGAAGTCTTTGATTGAAGAACATGTTATTTGTGGCAAATGTTATTTGTCACTGACGTAGATACCACAGATAACAATTCTCCTTATGCAGCACTGGGCAGCAGCACACACTTCACGACTTCTACACCCAATTTGTGGAAAGAACACCAGAAAAATAAGTAATCCTGCTCCAAAAGCTCAGGTCCAGATCAGTTAAACATGTCTATCTGCTCTGGGAAACCCTATCTCTTTGTGAATTATGGAAAAGTAGGTTCAGAGTTGTCTCAACAACTTTAGATGTAGCCTCTGGGGCTCTCCATGGCAAACAAAGGCAGCCAGCACAGGTCAAAAAAAGCAACACTTTTTAGGATCATGCCCATGCTATTAGCAAACGCCTTTTTAAAACAACTGGTGCTTTGAGTTTGTTTCCTTCACAACATCAGGAAAACAAGAGTCATACCTCACGCTGACTAATAATGAGCTGACTTCACCTAGTCAGTGGACAGACATTTATGTGGCCCCAAGAATATCCCACTGTTCACCCTACACCAGCAAAAGACACCATATGGCCTACTATATTGGTGTCGTATCTGATTTCTGAAATTATGTAGGGCACTCTTTCAGAGAAGTAGGTCGCTGTGATATTTTGGATGCAGAGGTCTTCCACTCTTGGAGACCTGAATCAAACTTATATGTAAGCATAGTACTGGTTGCTATGACATAATTGCAAGCTTGTTTATGTTATGAATACTGTGTAATGAAGTCTGCATGCAGACTCCTCTATTCTGGGATGGAAAGTACTTTGACTTATGAGTTATGGCAAACATTTTCAGTCTGGGTATCTGCTGTCACAGGAACTATTTGGAAGGCAGTGTGGCAGAAAGGCGTGCAGAAGAGGAAGGTGCTCAAGAACATGATCAAAGGAACAAGAGTACTACTCAAAAAGCAAACCCACTGAAATAAAGAAGTGCATGAGGTAGTGTGTTTCTTTGAGTCCTCTCTGCTTAAGAAAAGGCTACTCCTAGTAACCCCCCCCTTTCAAACTAAACTGCTAACTTTGCATGACAGCCACCAATCTGACTCAGTACATACACCAGTCCCTGAATACTCATCAATTTAATTTGAGACAATACTCCAAGTCATCACTATTCCCTCCCTTCCTCACACCCTAGAGCAGCCATCGAGCCCTCTCAAAGGAGGGTGGTATTACCAGAGTAGAAAATGGGATGGCCTTTCACAGTTAATCTACTCTTAGAGTCAATTACAGTCTAATTTACTCTTAGACCCCAGTACAAGAAACAAATATTCGGGTTCCTGGGGATGTATCATCACCACAATTTCCCCATCTGAAGCGGCAAAGGGAGCCTTGCTTTACACAAATGCTCTTGAGTATTGATCTGAAGCTTATAAATGTAAAAATGGGTTAATATTTTCTTTTCTGAATTGCCTACTCCCATTCCCAGAATATACACACGAAAAAGCAGTAATTGTCCTCCTCCAGTTGATTCATGCATAAAGGCAGCAGTAAATGAGTCAATGGGGTAGCTTTACTCAGAGGAATCTTGGGAGATGCTATACCTGAAAGCCAGTCAGAGGTCCACTGCTACTGCCCTGCACTGCACCAACCCAATATTTTTACTCTTTACAGAGATGCGTACAACCTTATTTTAAATGAAGCTTCAAGAATTGTGAAATATTTGAGGTGGGTAATAGAGAAGGACAAGAGGAAAAAAAAGAGGTAGGGAGAGAGAGAGAGAATTTGAATTTCATTCTATAGTTTTAAGAGAGAATCCTTTAGGAGCATGGAAAGAACATCACTGTATAGTGGAGTATCAAGCGCCACTGCATTAACTGATCTACCTGAGAGCATAACAAAAATTTGGCTTGGTTTCTGCTCTTGGAGTGCAGGCAATAAGATTTAATTTCATAAAGCTGAGCCACTGTACAAAACTTCATTTCTCCTCACAAGGAAAAAGTACTGATTTTTTTTTAACCTCCAGAGCTTCAGTCTGACTGAAAGGAATTTTTCTTACCTTTTCATGGAGTTTGTAATAAAAGTCAATTAAACTAAATATATACTCTGCTTAGGGAAAAAAGCAGAGTGTCAGGTCACAGAACTGTATGCAGAATGAAAGTTACAAAGGGATTAACTGCTCTACATGCTCTAGTAGGGCAGACCATCATTCACGACTTACTTCAGGGTTTGGAAGCCAGACCCAAACATGACTGAATTACTCTCTCCCAGGTGTAGACAACAACACTGAAAAGCCAAACCCTGATCATTACTTTCTAACCTTACACACAACTGCATGTGTCCTTAGAGACCTGTATTATCACTCCCAGTGCATCAGCAAGCTGAGCTTCCCAAAGAGGCTTTTGCAATCAGTTGCAGAAGAAACCTGTCTGTGCTTCTGGGCATTCAAGGTAGGGAGCCAAAATTGCGAGGCGGCTTTGAAAGACTATCAGCCCTTAAGTTACTTAGCTTGTGTCCTCACTGCAAGGCGGCTGCAATACAAGCCTCAGCAAACAAAAGGAACAGGGCTCTTGCCTCTGGATCCTACCTCCAAGCAGATTAATCCATCTGAGGACAAAGCACCAACAAGCTGCATTGAGAAAGTTTTACATTAAGATAGGAACAAAGCTAAGGGCAACACCCAAGAAACCAAGTTAAGACATAACATGAAGTGCTGAAGAAGCTGTATCTAAATCAAAAGGAAAAAATATTACTCTTGCTGTTCTCATTTCTATAGCAGAAATAAACACGCAGAGAGCCTTTGACAATAGCTCCTAAATCAAGAGACAATGTTATAGAGAGTGAGTAAAACAGAAAGCACTCACCTGCAGAGATTTGCATTCAACCAGAGGAAATCAAAGCAAAATGTAGCAATAGTTCAGTGCTAGGGGGGTGCCAGAGGTCGCCATACGGTACTGATATACACGGACTGAAGTACATTTAAGAGAATACCAATAGCTTAAAGTTATAGTATCATACTTATTCAATAACAGACTAGAAACCTACCTTACAATAGCATTTATTTTTATGAACAATACTCTGTGCTGTCTCTGGTGATTTGCATATTGTCTGCATTGTTTGCCAAATGCCATCGTCTACCTCTCAAGGCCATTTAAAATCAGTAACACGCTATATTTCTTTTAAATGAGGTAAGCAAGTGTATACGGGGTCTTAGGAAAAGTGTTTTGGTTTGAGCAGGAGAGTAAAGCCTTTAGTAAAGTAATAATAACTAGAAGATAAACATGTACTTGGAAAGCCATTGAGGCAAAAGAACAAGCTCAAGTTGCAAGTCATGGTGAGCTAAGTAAAAAGCACAAAAGTGCGTTTTCCTGTCAGCCTCTACGGGCCAAATCATGCAAAGTATTGAGTGTTTATTTGCTAGGGACTGCAGTTACACAAAGCATCCTCCCTCTCTTGGTGGCTTATGTAAGCCTTTCTGTCTAGACACAAGTTTGACTTTAAGGGAACATGCAGGTCCTACATTTTTCTCAAAACTTTCCTCACAATCTGGAAGCTACAGGGGAACAACAAGGCACTCAGCAGTAACTCTGCCTCTCTTTAGCTGTTTATAGAAAAAGTCTGGGCTTTTAAGCATTCAGCAGAGGATGATGTGACTTAAAAATCCAGCTGATTGGGTTTAATTTCTTACTTCAGTGATATTTCCAAGAGGTTGATCTGTCATGCCAACATAGACAAGAACCAATATTCCTCAGTTACTTCTGCAAATAGAAAACAGAATCTGGATCATCCTACAAAATAAACATACAGAAAAAGGAGAAAATGGAAAAAGAGGTAATAGAGGACAAGGAAACTACATGTAAGCAGGCTATATATAAACTCTTTTATATAAAACACCTTCTATACTCCACACACTTTTTTTTTAAGGCTTCCTGGCAATAACAAATGGTATTTTGTTCTCTGGGAAATAACATAGCCTAAATCAATGACATGTTGAACTCTAATATAAGAACTGAAAGTAACATATGGGTTTGGATGAGGAATTCTGAGAAAAATCTGGCATTTTAATAACTCTTAAGGCAAAATGGGGGGAGAAGAGTCTATTAGATGTCAGGAACTGGTAGTACTTCATGTACCAAGATCCATTTTCTTTTTATTAAAAACAGAGATACACACAAAAGAAAACAACATAGCTAATATTCATAGCCACTGAAAGTTTGTTTTCTAGTAGAAAACAATCAAGAACAAAAGATAATGAAGGTGATCTCCTAGTAGAAAATACTTAGGCATCCCTTAAACTTCTGTCTGACCATTGTTTTACCAATACTTGCCCATCCTGATCCAGCAGCCTGAAACCAGTCAGCCTGTGTGCAAGCAGATGCAGTGCAGGACTACAAATAGAAGATGCAATTTTGCATACTTTAAAATATTTCCGAACACTAAGCAAAAACTCATAAACAAATAGGCTTCTGAAAATTATCCTCTGGAGCCTGCGCAAAGCAAGGCAAATATCATTTGAGATCAGCCATAAAAAAAAAATAAAAATTCTGTTGTAGTTATAAATGGCTTGTTAGTGGAGTTCACCAGCAGGGCAGTCTGCGATTGATCAAGTCGGCTGTCACCAGTGCGAACCGCTATAAAGGTTTCTGGCAGAGGGACTGCAATGGAATGATGAAGGTATTTGCTCAACTAAGGAAAAAAAGGAAATAAAAATGTTTACTAAAATATAGACAAAAAGATATCCACAAGCATGGCTCATGGTAACCCTGTAAGCTTGAGAATTTTCTGAAGGGACACATGAGGACTGAAGGAGGTGTGAAAAAGCATTTTATATATATATTATATATACATATNACTGTTTGGCATCTCCCAAAAATTCTTCCTCTTTGATCTCACTGCCAACATGATCCATACTAAATGAAGAAGCAGAGCTTACACTATATATCTGTCAGGAAGAGTCAGGGGAGGCGTTGGGAGAGGCATCAGGAAGGAACATCATGACATTCTCACCCATGTCATTTTTGCAAATCAAGACAGAGCTGGCTATAAAAGGAAGAGGAGGAGAAAAAGCTCTTTCTGTGTGAAAGAGCTGTTAAGTAATGGGTGAATAATGCAGAGTAATATAATTAAAGAAAACGCTATTGTTCCATACATATAGGAGCATGTGTATATAAACACACATACAAGCGCGCACATACAGCTCTGCAAGTTGCAAAAAAAGAAAAAGGATGCAAATGCCTTGACTACCAACACGGAACTTCCATCATCCATCCCAAATTGCCAGCATGCATAAAAGCTGTGATTCCAGATCCTTATAATCTCTCCATTATAGATTAAGCGATATTCTTAGCATAGCCGTCTCAGGCAAATAAGGAAATTGAGGAAAGAAGAGTACAAGTGACCTGAAACGGAAGTGTAAACCAACCAGCTACCAAGATACTGGCCCACTGGCCCTGGCCACTTGCAGCTGCACAGTGGCCAGGGCACTGCTGCTTCCTGCCACCATTAGGAAACGTGGAGAAACATATTTAAAGAACAATAAAATTGAAGCTAAATAAATGATAGACAGCCCTTAATTATTCTGCATTTAGTCAAACAAAAAATCTGGCCATTTTTAGCAGGAAAAAGTAGTGATGAACCACAGGGATCTGAACATGCATAAGACTTACAAGAAAGAGGCAAAAAGCTGAATATATCCTGTATCAGTTTGAACAAACTGCTGCGAAAGGATGGCTTTTGAACAGCCTGCATGAGATCTCACCTCTATGCGTACTGTACAAGTGTCCACACCACAAAGCCATCAGCCAAGCTGGCAGTCTCACTGTTACAGCAAAGAAGTCAGTCCTTCAACCGACCTGAACACCAAATACAAGAGGTATTCGCTGCCGAGACACCACAGCCAGGCAAGCTCACAGGAGCAGCATCCATATGTTCTACTCATTGCAGTACTGCCGACATCAAGTACTCAAAAATATGAGTCATGTGCCATAAAATTTTGAATTTGGCTTAAAAATAGGAGCTTCCTTTAATAAATAATGGGCTTCAATGTTTTATTTCCATCTGATTTCTGAGCACTTAGAGCTTCTAAGCATTTTTTTTTTTTTTCATAAATGTTGGGAAGGCACCCCTCAAACCTGAGCGCTGAAATTCTCATGAAATCCCTTGCTGCCAGCAGACAGGCTTTCCAGTAGGAAAGAAGCAAATACCATGAGACAAGAACAAACCCAGAAAGTTAGCAACGCTTTTGCATGAGCAACTTCAATCCAGAGCAGCCCAACAGGCCCCCAAAATCTAATGGCCAGTCCTGTCCTAAACCTCATGTTCTAGGAGAAAGCAAAGCTCATCATCCACAGAAAGGCAGGAGAGTAACAGTGCACATCCTTCTTGCCTAGAAGTCCAGAGTTCAAAGCCAATAACCCATTTTAAGCAAGACTATCTCTGCCCTTGTACAGTACGTGAATTACATGTGCTTCTTACACTGTTTGTGATTTTTCACGCTAGAATTTCACATTGTCATTGTCGGTTTAGAAGAAGAATTGCAGTTCTGCATGTAATCACACAGCCGAGTTATATTTACCTGCTGTCACAGGAAAAAAAAGAATGTTTTTCTTTTTTCTTTTTTTTTTTCCAGCCTGGAGACAAGGAGCCTCAGGGGGATCTTATCAATGTCTATAAACACCTGAAGGGAGGGGGCAGAGAGGACGGAGCCGATCTCTTTTCAGTGGTGCCCAGTGCCAGGACAAGAGGCAATGGGCACAAACTGGAGCACAGGAGGCTCCCTCTGAACACCAGGAAGCACTGCTGTGCTGTGCGGGTGACCGAGCACTGGCACAGGTTGCCCAGAGGGGTTGTGGAGTCCCTCTCCTCAGAGATAACCAAAAGCCGCCTGGACATGGTCCTGGGCACCCTGCTGTTGGTGGCCCTGCTGGAGCAGGAGGTTGGACCAGGTGACCTCCAGAGGTGCCTTCCCACCTCAGCCATTCTGTGATTCTGTGAAATGGAACTGTAGCTCAAACAGATATTTAGTTTTGAAAACGCATTTCTTATGACAGCGGCAAATGATCAGAAAGTGATGTATCACACCCAAGTGAACATCACTGTTCTGGGGATCACCAGATTACTGTCTGCTGGCCCTTCAGGACAACATTGTTTTCCCTAGATAGACTGAAGACAGTTCTTTCTTCACTCTTAATATTTCGTCTGTCTGACAAATTCAAAAACAGTAAACCTCAATTAAATATATTGCTATTTTATAAATCTGACATCTCTCCCCAGCTGAAGATTCGCTATGCCTCAGCTACCTTCAATCTCTATGACTCATTGTTGGAAAATCTGCACTTTCAAAGGGTAGTGCCTCTTTAAATAACTGTTTTTCTCAGATTCATTAAGCCGTGTATTTACTTTAAGGAACATTTCTTCACTGCAGAGCCAAGGGACTATGGTGATTTATTCCTCTGTGATTTCTCATAGCCCAGACAGAAGCGTTTCCACGAGGAGGAGGCGGGCATGCGGCTGGTCCACAGCCTGGCTAATCATCACTGTCCCCACAGGAGCTGCTTGCCCATAAGCTCCCCATCAAGCAGAGCAGACACCGAGGAACTCCCAAGCAGTGACCCACAGGCTCTCTGTTGCTCACCTCTTGATGCCACCAACTTAATTCACAAGCAGATTCACTGAGACGGCCCAATTTAGTTCTCCCCATCCTTGCCTGCACACTGGTATCACGGTGCAGTGAAAAGAAGTCAAACTATGATCGTAAGATGTCTGATCACTTACTGGCAAGTCCACCTCTCCCCCTAATGTCCTCACCCACACCTGTTAGTCATTACCCTCTGTTCTCCACGGTCATGCCCAGAATGCACTATAAAAATTAAATGGGAGATGTAGAAGGGGCAGAAGGAGGATTGAATAAACAGGCAAACGAGGGAAAAAAAAAAGCAATGGTGAGAGGTGCCACATTTGGCACCTTATGTAAAGAGCTGTGGGATCCAGACTGTTGCGTGCTCGCTACATCTTACAGACTGCTCTGAGGGAGCTTCCAGCCCAGCACCTTGCCTGGTCCCCCCCCCAGCCCACTCCTGGCACTCAGCTGCAGGTGTCCAGCCAGCACGAGGCCCTCACCAGGGCAGGCAACGCTCGTGAGCTCAGTACCTGCAGGGATGGCTACCATGCAACGGGAGGTGCGACTGCAGGATCCCTGAGCGCATCCCAGCTAGGTGCAATCCCACAGACATGAGCATTAACATTACTGCAGCCACAGAAACTGGTTTCAGTGCGAGCTGGACTCACGTCTCCAAGCAGCTGTGCTGAAGTCTGTGTTCTCCAATCTCCTCTGGTAGCCACGACTCAGCCCACGCAGGTATCTCTGTGTGTGTTGCAATTAGATCTCCAAATTGCCAGGCAGACATCGCAGCGACAAATCTCTCTCCGTGCCTTTACACTCCCCTCAGCCTCTGCCAGAACCTAGCAGGGCATGTGAGATACAAATGCTTTCACACCTACATGTTTTGTTTAATCAACCACAGATGCTCAGATTGATTGAGCAGTGATTTGCATAGATTAGCGTGATGTCAGTATTTATAATACAGGAGGAACATCATGCCAAAATCCACCCTTGGATAGGTATATACACACAACAATAATTGGACTCATTTTTATACTAAGAAAAGACACCAAAATTGAAAAATGGGGACCTTCAAGTCAGATTTACCAGATTTCCTCGATCTCCTCCCCTTCTGCAGACTTCTTTCTTCTTGTCTAACCAGTGACATCAGAAGTTTTCCTCCTTACCTTTTCTAAAACAATTACACCAGCTGTCAAAGCTGTCACTGTGACCAGATCTAACTGAAGTGAAGAAGCTATGCAGGGCCAAGTATATATTTCTACACATTGTAATTAGCATCTCCTCAGAGCTGGTTGTGGGAGAAGATCATAGTTTTTTCCTATGAAAATATTCATGTTTTAACAAAAAAGTGAAAAATAAAGTAGAAATTATTTCCAAAGTTCAATGTGAAAAAAAGCAAGAGTTATCCAAATAAGGTTTGAAATTTCTAGGAGTTTTTTGCCAAGAAAAATTAAATTTTTAAAGATGACAATTTCAGACAAATAAAAGTGTCAGTCAGCATTTCTAAGCAGTGTTAATCATTCTTCTCCTGGGCTACATTACAGACAGCTAGAAGAGTCACTTTTATATTTCAGTAATTTACATAGTGACTACCATTATTTAAAATGTTTTTTTAAAAAGGCCCGGAACATGTAACCTTAAAGGATGAACAAGAGAATTAAATTAAGTGTTGTATGCTCTTTTGGAATTCAAGTTAAACATTTAGTTGAAATATAGTGAAATGCAGAGAATAAAGATTGCTTTAGACTGGCAATAATCCCCATTTTATCGTAGAATGTTAATACCTATTTTACAGCAAGCCATAGTAAACATCTATCAAAACAGCAGAGTAGGTAGCGTCACTTGCAATGTGAAACAGTTACCATTACCAAAGGATGCAAGTACAGGCAGCTGTCATGAGATGCAAGTACTACAAACAGCAACAGCAGCCCCACGTACTTCAAAGAGCAAATCAGATGGCTTGCTGCAGAACTTCACAGAGACTGGCAATATTAGCATTGCTGTACAGACATACACAACTAAGGCTCTTTTTTCCCCTGGAGTTTCAAAACAACAGTAGGTAGATACTTTGCTCCTTGGAAGCTGGCAGTAAAATAGGTAAGTCGATCCCAATCAATTACATATTTGTTTATTTGCAAACAACAGTCCAGGACCACATCCCAAACATAATACCACCAGTACACACCAGAATCCCAAAATCCAGTACCAGCCAATGCAGCACGCACTACATTGGCATGGCATGTTGCCTTTGAGGTCTCTTCATTCTTGGTTTACCTCCTCGGAGGATAACAAACTAGCTTGGTGATGAAAAACCCATTTAACTTGTTTTGAAACCTAAATGTAAATTGTGCTCTGGTAAGACTGAACAGGAATCTCAATTCTGTATCAGAAGATTCTCATAACAGTAAGAGACATACAGGGAGGTTTTGTTTTCTAAACTGGTCTTTGTTTTATATATTTTAAATAGTAATCACAGAGAATCAAGAGTGAATTCAGAGACTATTTTAATCAACACATATTTAAATTTTACTCTGTGAGCTTTCTGATTCAGTGCCCTAGCACACAACTAACTAAAGCACATGGACATTCCTGGCAATAATGTATCTTTTAACAGATAATATTGATGGATTTTACTGCCCTTCTTGAAGATGTTTTGTTACCAAAACCTGTTTGTTTCCTTGCTTTTACACAAAAGTTGTAGAATTTCTAAGAGTAGCAAATTTCTAAAGGTGGCTTTAGCTTGCAATTAAAATGGACGTTTTGCTTCCATTAATTTTCACTGAACATCAGCACGAACTGATGAATCCCTCCCTCCCCCCTTCCCATGTTTCCACTAGAAAAAAGCAAAGCTATTAATAAAAGAAAAGAAAAGTGAAGAAAACATTAACAAAATACTTCAGCAGACCAAAACCCCAAAATACACAATCCCGTTCTTGAATGTCAGGACAAAATTCAGAAGGTACACAAATTCCTGAGGGAAACACAGCAAGTCTGTAGGAAACAACTGTAGGTACAGCAGAAAACGCATACATCCACTCTCTGTTTCTGAAGTACATGAATAGGCACTGTCCTCAGTACGAAATGATCAATTTTCTGTTCGGAAAGTACAAAGTGATACTTAATATACAAGGTTAAAGAGAAAGGAAAACAAAAAAATCCTTCAAGGATGCAGCAAGAGAAATTTCTGCCGGAGGCTACATTAGCCAAAATAAGAACGTCCACTGTACAATATCTAATTTCATGCATGAATGCTGCTCTGGGTCACAGCCCTACACTCTCTCCCTCTGAAGCTTCTCCATTCACCCCTCTACCCCAGCCTAAAATACCGCTCTTTATAAACTGCTTGGAAAACTGGTGTCCCAACAGCCTCACAGGTTTTATAAACAAATGTATCTCTCTAACCTCATATTGAATTTACAGCATTTTTCAACCAAGAGGAGTAAGCAAGATGATGCACAAGGACATTACTTCACGATTCAGGCAGAATGGAGAGGAGCATTACTGACAGATGAAAAATTGCTCCTATTTTTGCCAGCAAAATTAAGAACTCTGCTGGAGCAAAATGAAAACTCCTTCCAATTTCCATTAAAATAATTTTTTTTTTCTTTTAAATAACAGAACTCAGGTTCATTTTAGGGAAACCATCCTAGGGGCCAACTAAGGTATGGTTTATCAGGACAGACATTCTCATTTTTTCTGTTTCAGTTCAGGAACAGCAAAATTGCTCAAATATATCCTACCCATCCTAGAGGACAGAACTTTCTGCTGAAATGAAATGAGGGCAGATAGCCAGGCTCCAGAACAACAGCTTTAGGGTTGGCTTACAAAGGACAGTGCAGTAACATGTATGAGCACTGAATTAACGTGGACTTATCTATCCTCATTAGCATGACATTTTCCTAGAGTAATGCAGTCATGCTACTGACACCCAAAAAGTTAGCTTGGGTATCTCAACGATCATGACTGCATTAACGCGGACACACCTTTTGACGTTATGTTGTATAAATACAACGATTCACCAATTTCAGCCATCAGTGGACACAGTCTGTATAGGAAAATCAGGCACAAACTAAAAGGGAAGGCAAAATAAATCCACTAAGAACTCGCTCTATGCACCTGTGGAATTGCCACGATTTCAAGTAAGATAAGCTGCAAATAACAGCTTTATCTGTCTAGACTAAAGGTTTAGACTGGCTTGCAATCAACAACTTCAAATAAGGCAAATCTCCAGGACAGGAAGATGAAAAAGGAGAGAGGGAAAAATCAGTACAAGAAAATTTCTTTAAAGATATGGCATACCTTCACAGAATCACAGAACTGTTAAGGTTGGAAGAGACCTCTGGGGGTCACCTGGTCCAACCTCCTGCTCCAGCAGGGCCACCAACAGCAGGGTGCCCAGGACCATGTCCAGGCGGCTTTTGGTTCTCTCTGAGGAGAGGGACTCCACAACCCCTCTGGGCAACCTGTGCCAGTGCTCCGTCACCCGCACAGCACAGAAGTGCTTCCTGGTGTTCAGAGGGAGCCTCCTGTGCTCCAGTTTGTGCCCATTGCCTCTTGTCCTGGCACTGGGCACCACTGAAAAGAGATCGGCTCTGTCCTCTTTGCACCCTCCCTTCAAGTGTTTATAGACATTGATGAGAGCCTCCTGAGTCTCCTCTTCTCCAGGCTGAACAGGCCCAGCTCTCTTGGCCTCTCCTCACAGGAGAGGTGCCCCAGGATCATCTTCATAACTAATGGATTCTCTCCAGTACGCCCATGTCTCTTGCGTACTAGGAAGCCCTAAAAGACACTTCCCAAAAGACACTATGTCAGTCTGAAAGTTGTATATTTCTCCAAATTCAAAATAGTAAAGAGTGAAGACTTATTTGAGATTTACTCAAGTATATTAAGCTTTATTTTTTTTGTTTGTTTTAAGGGGTCCATACTACTGTGAGGCCCAGAAAAAAACACTGAAGGCTCTAACCAATAAAAATGTTGATGCATACCAGAGACAGAATTATACATCTTTTTCACACAATTTATAGCTGCCTTCTAGAAAAGGCTTGAAAACTACTAAAATGGAAATTTTATTAAATTGTTTACTGCTCAAATACATTCTGAAGCAAAAATAAACGCATTGCCAGCTGGTGTTCCTGTGCTCTCTGCAAAGAATCAGTGTTCGACACTTATCTCATAGGACCCAAAATTCTTCTTTCTGGCTTTTTTTTTCCCTTGTGTTGTCAGTTTTTTTCTAACATTTCCTCTTTAAAAAAGCTAGATCAATAAATAAATTCTTGACATAGCTGTTTGCATAACATCATGAACATTGTGGGAGAACACAACTCGATCCTTAACCTACCCCTCACTGCCAAGGGCAGCTTGGGCTGGGAGCAATGCCACGACAGGGAACAAACCATCACAGGGCACTGCCCCATCATGTCCCAGACCTGACGCCCCAGGTGCCCAACCTCTTTAAAAGGGAAAATGCTCTTCCCCTTTAAAAGCTGTAGTTTCTGAAGCTTGAAAAAGAAGGGAGGGAAACAGGAGAAAAAAGCATATGCTAGAGTCCTCTTCTCTATCCAGAAGGAAGTAACTTGATAAAGGATTGTTAAAACCAGCATTTTAATGAAACCAAAGACAGAATATCAACTTTCAAACTACTCCTCTGTCTGATATTTTAACAGAACAAAATTTTCCAGCCTATGCTGCGGAAAAATAACAGCAAGAATATGTTAGTTTTCTTCCGGCTTACTAGTAAGTTATTTATAACACCCTTCAAAAATTTGGAAGGTTACATTACGGAGTCCAAGTTGTACTGTCTATTGTTTTACAGCCAGGTGCAGGAAACTCAAATAGAGCCAACATGCTTACTGGAGGGGAAAAAAAAGAACAAAAAACAAACAAACAAAAAAACACACACACAAAAGTCTGGATTGCAGAACTTGCTTTTCATGCATTCTTAAGTCAGTGCTATATGCATGGGTATTTTTCTCACACATTTTAGAAAATACAGGTATCCCATACATTAATATATTCTAACTGTAAATGGAGACACCCCCACATTTTTCTTATGTGTACTTATGTGTAAATGCCAGAGACTATCAGACATTCATCTTTGAAGAGAAACTCCAGACTTACCTTAAAATTGTTATGTCTTGCTAGCTGCTTTCATATTAAAGACAGATATAATTTAAAGCAGTTTTGCTGCTTGACTAAGGATAGGGCAAGGCAAGCTTTTGCAGTAGTCTTGTCTCTGTACTTCAAACCAGAGCCAAGCAGTCTTCTTGCTTTTCTGAACAAATAAATAACAGAAAATTATTTAGACTATTCTTTATTCTTCCTCAGTTTTTGCAGAACAGATCTGAAGTCACCCATTAATGTCTTGTCTCATCTGCTAGACAGGGCATTCCCCAGGTCTTAAAGAGCTAAAGAAATCCAAGTAGCAACAGAGCAAACACTACGAACAATAAAGGATTTTATATTTTAATTTAGATGAAATAACACTGACTTCAACAAACAGATGCCAAATGCGATACCTTGTTCATGCAGCAGACTGTTTAACAGCCACAATGTAATTATTAGACAGCTGCCAATTCTGAATGGGATGCTTTTCCAATCTTGCACAGTAATAGCCAAAATTTTACTTAATTTTAGCACAAGGTCAGGTAGTCCAACACCAAGTCTATGTCTGAGGAAGTTATATTTATGTACCACTTATCTGCTCTTCCCCTCAGAAAATTCATTGCCCAGTTTTCCTTCCTGCTTACCCTTAACCTCAACTTCCAAAAAAGTATCAAATTCTGCTTATGCGGTGTTCTTTATAATTAGACACAAATTGTTTAAGAAATTGAATTATACTATTTCCTGCTGTAGCATCTAAAAGTGCTAGATATTAATAAAAGCTTTAATCATCCTGAAGAAGCAATGACCAATATACTGATTATTACCACATACTTAGCCATCATTTCATGAAGTCAAAAAGTTGGGCTGCAATAGTTTTACACTGCTGAGAATACACCTGTCAATTAAATTTTCATCTGTGATGTAGGAGACAGTAAAGCTTATTTTAATATGCACAAGATTCATATTATCACAGTTAAAAATATAAATATTATATATGCTTGTTATTATTTTTATTGCACATAAAAATTACAAAATACTAATACAATACATTAAATATGGTGTGCTTGTGTATATATATATATATACACACATGCATAAAACAGGCAAAAGAGACGTTCACATCCCTGGGATTCCTTAATGGGCAATGTATACAACATTACAGTGCAGATCCTTAAGACTATCCAACTGAAGTGTTTAAGTACTAGTCTAAAAGAAACATTACAACACAAATACTAAGTACCATGTAAAGCTAGAACAACCCACCAAACCTCTGCACGTTGCTAACAGAGCTTGTAAGATTTGCAAAGTGTCCAAAAACTATTTTTACACTCCTGAAGCTTCTTCCATATTAATACACGTTCTCAACCTAATACAGGCACTGAGTTAGCTTGTCATCTTTACATTTTAAGTACACATCATGTTGTTTTTGTCTCTCAACTGTCTCAAATCTTTATGCTTCAGTTCCCCGTTCTGCTAGCAGGTCAGCCTCCCATTCTCATTTTCCACATTTTATATATTTCCTTCTTCGGTCATTCACTGGCACATGTCAACAAAATTTACCCGCTAACCTGCTTGCTGATGTTGACATTTTCCAGGAATATGTGCGTCAGTATACAAGGAACTTAAATAAAATGAAAAAAATGCAGATTTCCTGGAAGATGCTAAATTAGAAATCCCTTATGCAAAATCCCTTCAGTTATACAAAGACTGGGAACCCAGTGTAATGTCCTGTCAGATAAACTCGAGCACTGCCCTTTGCTCTTTCATGTCAAGTGGCGTGTTCTATCATCAGCTTCTGCTTTCACAGACATGGGTTTGGGAGTTTTCTACAGTGCTGCTGCTATTTTGGAGGATGTTTTGGCTCGACAAGCAGTTATGATGGACAAATACACTAATGGATCACCATACGCTGAAGAGCCCTTTTGTTAACAGGGAACCCTTGCTCCCCAGCTTTTTTAATTTGCTTCAGGAAATAAAAGGGCTTTTCCCCTTTTATTTCCCATCTATACAGTTTTATTTATTTCTGGCTATGATCATTAACAAAAATGTACAGCAGCAACTCTTCAAAAGCCAGCTGTTTTCTTGCTTTTCAACATGCCTCTCTACAGTTTTCCTCCGATGCCTCCCTATATTTTAGGTTTGGTTAAACAATGCCTTCTCCAAGTAAGACACTTCCAAATCTCAAAACAGAAAGTTTCTCATTTAATATTTGCTCTTTGTTTTCCTTCTGAGAGGAAAAGAAGGTGTTAGATCTTGTAAATCTGGACAATTGGAGGAAAATATATGGGTGGTCACACATCCAGAAGACTGAAGGCAACTTTCCTAGGCATCAAGGACACATCACTCCAACCCTGAAGATGCTCAGTACTTTTGAAAATACTTGGAAGACACGCATAAGACTGATGAAAATGAGGGATGCAATGACGAAACTAGACAGGCTTCTATTTCCAGCAAAGAACTTAACTGGCATTGTTACATTCATTTTACATATCATAATCATACCACCAGTACGAAAAAGATGCCATTCCTGTTTGATGAGCATCTCACAATTTACCACTTTCAGCCATCCGGATACTATTATGTCAATACAGGCTTCAAAATCCTAGCCAAAAGAGTTTTTAGCCTTCCTGTTTAGCTCTGAAAACACACAGCCTCAATAACTGTTTTTTAAAAGCTAGTATTTTTAAAATACTACCTTTTAAAGGTAGGTCACATTTTCCTTTAACAAATGCCTACCTGACCAGCATTTTTTTTTTTTTTTAAACAATAAAGAAGAAGGATATAGATCCAAACTCAAGGGTTCAAATGAGCAATAAAACCTCAGGACAAATCAGATAAAATAATTTTAGGGCACTTAACATGGAAGGTTCTAGGGGAGATGATTAGTTTAACTATATCCTTTCCTTTTTGCAAAAGCATACATTGTTGTTTTTCTTTTTTCCAGTACACTTATTCAACAGTAAAGTCTTGTTCTAATATAAGTGTACATTTGGCCTTTTTACATTCAGTAATGAAAAAAAGGCAGAAGACTACATAACCTGCAAATACTGAAGTGCAGCTACACTAGCAAGAGATGAAAGACGACACTTTTCTCAGGCAGCAAAAACAGTCAGTGCTAGATTGACTTAGAAAAAAATACCATGCTGTATAACCTTGCATTCAGTTGACGACAGCAGATCCATGAGAGAAATGAAATCCAAACAATGAAGATGCAATGTAGTTCTCCAAGAGAAGAACAAAGGAAGAAATCAATTGTGATCATTTTATTGAGGATTGTTAACAAGAATTCAATGAAAACAATTCCCATTGTTTTTTTCTGGACTGAATGACTAAAACCTACTGAACCAGAACACTTGGATGTAGGTGTGATGTAGGAAGTACAAATCCAGTTCTACATAAGCAACGAAGAGGATCTAAATCTTAATACATATAAAAGCAAAAAATTTTACATACCAAAATTACTTTTATGTGGAACTTGGGAGAGCAACATCTATTACTCCAGCAGAACTAAAAATGGTTTCTGAAGATTCAAGTGGTTTCATTCAACAGAAGATGTTAATAATTGTCATTAATAAATATTTAATATTAAATATTATATATCACACATATTAGCACTAAATATTAATATATATTTTAATCTTTTAGATTATTCTTTTTTATGGTAATATTTAATACATCTTCTGTTGTCCTTTTGCATAAATGAACTTCATTTAATGCTCTCTAAAATTGTTTGATTTTTTTTCCCCCTCTTTTCCTTTCATGCCCTTTGACTGAGAAGTTTAACTAATATCTGCTTCTAAGAAAAAGTGATGTCCTGGAGAATTTAGCTAAATATGTTAAATAAATCCTGTTTCTGAGAAGACCTATAACAACACACCAAGCTTCAGTTAAACTTCATTCTACATAGAGAACAAATTCCTCCTTCAGATCGCTGTAACATTTCACTTATCACTGGGAACAGGAAGACAAAGTTTATATTATGTTTTATGGAAAAAATGTGTAGAACTTGGCTAAAGTTAATATAGACCCAAATGACCTTCTCCAAAAAAACCTCTTAAGCTTCCAGAAAATAGCTCTTCACTTCAAACTAGGTATTTTTAAAACAGAGTTCTAGCTCTGCACAGCTCTTCAGTAAACACATCCTCTTCTAACATGCTGCGGAGACTACCTCTTACCGGGGAGATAATGTAAATAAGTTTAAAAATAATTATATTTATAAATAAGATATAAATCATTTCAAACTGGAACTGCTCATTAGACAGCAGTGCATTCATGCAAAGTAACCCTGTGACCTGACACGGGTGTATAAAACCCAGACTTTGACCCCGAACTGGTTCCTGAAACCTCCTCTGACTGCAGCCAGTGTGGACGATTTCAAACACCAGGAGAAGGGGAGGGAAGGGAAGGGAGCAGAACCGGCAGGTGATTTTTTTCATTAAACTTCCAGTGGCTCAAGGCTTATGACACATGGCAGGAAAAAATGATCTAGCAGATTCAGCACTGAATACTTCTTTGTTCATTTTATTCTAACATACTTCACCCCAAAGAACAGAAGCAGTACTGTTAGACTGGAATACGTCACCAAGCTTGATTCTTTTATCTGAAACCTAAGGCTAAATGACTTCCTTTATCTGCCTTGCTGCTTCGTTGTCCCTCACCAAGTGCCTGAATGAAAGTGAGGAAGCTCAAAGCTGTCAAACTTTCAGGTGCCAGTGGACCTCCCAACAGCCGCACGTTGAACAGAAGGAAGCAAAGTGAGTTGGCTAAACGCATTTTAGGAGGCGAAACATCAAAAGATGGCAGGAAGCAAGAGCAGTGAGGCAAGACCACTGGCTGGTTCCAGCCCTGGTGCTGATTTAAACGAAGGGAGATGAGGCCTGATCTAACCAGTCCCTTGTGCTGCTTTCCTCAGCAAGGCACAGCTGAAACAGCAGGTGGGACTCAGGGAGGGACAACCAATTTACTGATGTTCAGTACTTCTGCTTAAAAGTATGAATTCAGCTCCTCACAACTGGTACCACCGTAGTATTTGTTTTCAACATGTCTATTTGGAGCATCAGTTGGAGATGCCAATGTGTCTGTTCACTAAGAGAAACTGTACCATTATTCTACAATCAGCAGCTCCCCACATCCTTCTCTCCCAGCCTGGAATTATGCAATATAGAGATCTGCTATCACACGTCTTAACTATCTCAAGAAACATTCTAAAAGAGCACCCCTTTATGCTACCAGGTACCATTTTTTCTGTCCTGGACGTCCACATTAGAAATACTCCTCTGGATGTGTTGTGTGCGTCTAGCTCTCAATTTCTTTTTAAATTAAAAGCAGTAAACCCTTGGACTGTATTTGTTGAAGTAACTGAAGACGTGAAGCAGCTTGTACTATGAACACAAATACCATTAAAACACATTTTCCTACACATTCACGTTATTTAACCCTCCACACCACCAATCATGGCAATAACCTCCACCTTTCGCTTTTTCCTCAGGCCCCATCAGCACAGCCAACGGAGCTGCAGCTACACTGGAGCCGTGCGCGTGCTGCCAGATCGCTGCTACAGAATTTGCCACTCAACCACAGGTCTGAGATACACTCAATGCTTGAAACTCTTTTTTCTTTCTTAATTTGCGAATATCCTCTATATTTAGTCCTTATGAAAGTAACAGACAAGATGAATAATTAGACATCCAGCAGGGCTAAATCAACCAAGCTCCTTTGGACTCTGTTCACAATGCACATAATTTCAGTGCAAGGTTCCTCCCATCCAACCCTATCAAAGGGCCCTGAACAACTCCAGTTATAGATCTTCTTAATGACTGCCTAATCTAAGCATGAAAGTAATGATGATATGTAAGAAAGAATGAGGTCTATTTTCACCCCTAACCTGAGCTGAGACACCCTATATGAGCAATTATGACTCTAATCCTGTACCACTTACTTTCCCAATTGCTTTCACCAGTTTTTAAAAACAATGGATTATTGCTCCTTGTTTTCCTCATGAAATCATAGCAAACACAATCAGGTGCTCTAAATACCATACATTTGAACAAATGAGAATCGCCGGTGCCCCACCTGGAACAACATTCTTGCTATTAATGCACACACACAAGAGTGCCTGATCACAAACCGAGCACCACAAACTTCCTGGCTGATTGTTAGGTTTTATCTACATGATTCCTGCAGAAACAGTAAGAACCAAAAATCCCAGGCAGCTATAATAAACCAGCTTCAAGACAATCACCGGGATGGGTGCCTGGGAACATGGGTGCACACAGTGAGTTTCAGATGGTGATAGCCACACAAGGCGGGGTGATGGCTTTGGGAAATACAGCAACCTTTTATTCCCACAATTTGCCACACCTCCTGCTTTCTTCCCACTGAATGACTGGTCAAGCAGCCTTGCTCTGTCTATCACAAGTTATCCATCTTCAGTCTCTGTACCAAATCTAACCCGATCTGCTCTCTGTCAAACTAGCACTGGCCCTTCTGTGTTTCTCCATCCTCCATGGAAACACCTAAAGGGCATTTCCTAAGGACTGTCACTGGTTTAATATTCCAATGTAGTATTATGTTGAAGTCTCAAGTCTTTTAAGATAAGTCAAATGGATCTCCTCCAGGCCATGTACATTATGAATGTGAAATATAACAAATGGGAAGCTCTGTTAAAATATACTAGTACTCCTACAAGCAGTGGGAATATTGTGTAAAACTGCAGTGCAAGCTGAGGGCTTCATTTCCATGAAATACAACACGATTTATCTATGCCTACTTCCAATACGGTGTGGCTGCCAAGGGTCAGCAGGCCCAGCAAATACCCTGTGAAGGAATCAAATGGAGGCTGCTAAGTCAAGATGTTGCTTTGATTCCCATTTTCTTTTAAAAACTTAAATGCAATTTGATGAGATTCATAGGACAGCAGTAGGATTCAGAGATCAGGGCACATGCCTTCAGGAGGCTGAGTAATTCAATCACATGGGAAAAAAAAAATGCATCTGCAACTGAAAGAGTTAAATGCTTAACCATTTATATCCAAACACATTTAAAAGATCATCTTCTATCCCAGCCCTCTACCAATAAAGGGNTAGCTGCTCTCATTTCAATTAAATGTCTCAGTGTTTATGGTCAGCAAGCTCTACCTCAGAATATTGTACTTTACTGCAGAGCAATGTACCATTTGTGGCAGAAACTGGGGAAATATTATGCTATGTGGAATATAAGTTTGTGGGGTTTTGTTTTTTTGGGGGGGAGGAGGGGAAAGGGATTGTTTGTTTTTAAGCTACACAGTTTAAGAATCCAAGTTACGAGGTATCACCACCTAAACCTGATTTGTAAGTAACATTTAAAAATCCTAGTTTTCAACACACAATGCCT
>VXAL01015511.1:191534-275692 GCA_013399475.1 Chauna torquata
CAGAGATGCAGATTGCTAAGAAAACCCTGATAACTCATTTTCTTTTTCAGATTCACCTGATGAACACAGTTAGATATTTAAACCTCAGAAAGGTCTGTATCTCATCTGTGGATTTCTAGCAGTTGGTACCTCCACTTTGAAATCAGATTTTCTCTGGAAAATCACCTCTGGAGTTTTTTTGGTTTTTGTTTTTCCCCAATGGTTGACAACTATAATTAATTAGAAGAGAGGTGTGTGTCTGTATGTACGTATATATGAATAATGGAATGAGACACAGCTGGTAAAACTAGCAAAGCATAAATGTAATGTCTTGACCACTTGTCGCTATTACAAAATCCTGTGGCATTTTTCCCTTGTGTGTTAGTCTTGCAATGAGGATAATTACATTCAGTCTACTTAAATCCTTCGTTTAAACAGCTACTATAGTCACATATAGAAAGATATTTGCGTGTCTTGGTCCTACATAAGCAACTTAACTGCCACTGAAAACAGGGATAAACATACCTTTTGATTATGGCTTATATATGACATTATTAAAGAGTTTCTATGAAGAGTCTATGCAGTCTGTAGTTTAGTTTCCATTTACCTAATATATATTTCCTACAATAAGCAGTTATCCAGCTAGGTAGAAAATACTATGAAGTCTATTATTGCTCTTTTTAAGTCAGAGACCATCACCGTCACGAAAAACACTCTGTAAGCAAGGTCTTGGAACTGAAATAATACTTCGACTTCCTCTCTAGAGAGATCAGAATTTAAAAAAGTAAAAATAAAAATAAAAAAAGTCTAACTGACAACAGTTCAGCAGGCAGTTAGGTTCAGTTAGCCCTGCAGAATGGGGGGGCGGGGAACTAATTATTATCATCATCTAATCAAGCTCAGTATATTGCAAAGTACTGCAAAATTTTGTGTCTGTGGGTGCCATTCAAAGATCTCTGAAATCTATCTTTATTATACATAAACATTTTTGTACACAGTTATTAACTTGACAAATGATGTCTTTATAGAATCCATAATAGAAAGCGTGGCCAAATATCTAACTGAAGTGTTCCAGGCAATATGTAGAAACAGTTGTGCTCATGTAGAAATTAGGCTTTCCAACAGAGATCTCTAAAGCCCCATTTGTACTTGAAAGACATGCCTCTTGTTTTGCTTTACTTTTTGTTAGCCAATAAATCTCTCATCTGTATTCTGTAAAACACACCTTTCAACTGTGGAGGAAAAACAATGCTTTAGCATTTTGCGGGGAGGGTAGATAAGGAGGGGGAGAAGAGGGAGAGGGGAAAGAGGGATTGTTTCCCCAGTTACCTGGAAGATTAAAAGCGCTCTTCTAATTCACAAGCTTTTTCATATGGATGAAGGAAGTTGTTTCAAGAAAGCGTGAGAAACATTTGACAAAAACAGAAAAAAAAAAAGAAAAATCATCTCTGCTTCTACATTCTGGCAGCAAAATTGGAATCACTCTGATTTACAGAAGTTCCTTTTACCTGGAATACAGTGCAGTACACAGTAGCAGGTAACTTAAAACCCCAGACCGGCAACACTGATCATACAGTTACTGCATGTTCCTACAACAATGGGCAGGGGCTGAAGAGTGCCATGGATCTGGACTTCACAAAAGAAAAGTGATTGTTCTAGAACATATATACACGTGTGCGCATTTATTTTTAGGATGTACAGCAACTGGAAACACTAATACATGTATTTACATTCTTAGACAAAGTAGTAAAATATGAACTTTAGATAAATTGCAATAGTTTTCCTATTCATTCCATTCATCATATCAGTAACATTACCATGTACTTCAACTCAGCTGTGGCAAATCAGAAATTGGCTACTCTTTGCTGACTCTTAACTGAAAGAGAGACGGTGAGAATCATACAGGGTGTAATGCTTAAAGTTGACTGGCACTGATTGGGTTCATTAGCATGACAAGAAGCAAAATGGATGAGAGGTTTCGTCTGCAGCGTTAACCCAATGTTGTCCCTTCAAGGGTAAAAAAAGCCGATGGCCCTACAGTTACAGCAATCTACACCAAGAAATTAACCTTTTGTAACAAGGAAGTTCTAGAGACCTCACTTTGAAAACAATATTAATTGAAGCATATTAATTATGGTACAGTGTAGAGATTAAGACAAGTGTGAAAACCCAATGCAGGACTGCGCTTGATTAATCACACAAGTACCAATGTTGTTCAACATTCCAGCAGCTAATTAGCACACGGATGGTATCTGAGTAATAAATAGCTGGCTGGTGCATATATGACCACACATCTGTTTCCCACCTCTCTGCATCACTCTGCATATTCACAGCCTACACACATTTCTCTCTTAAAGTCCTAATTAACGGATGGCTTGTGTTGCAATAAGCAAAGAAATTGTTATCACCTGCTGCAAGAAGAGAAGCTCTACAAATCTTGTCCACTAGTGTCAAACATTTATGTATGGAGTTCAGTACTCTGTGTTTAAAGAGTAGAGATTTCTGCCGGTCTGGTTTATTAACTACAGGAGCCTCATGGACAGAAGGGCCGTAGGGAGCTTCGAAGAATCAAATACCAATCCATATTGCAACATGTTTAACTCGAAGCCTTGCTTGCTTAAACTGGCTTCCTCTGCAGTTCCTAGTACATGCTTCCCGTCAGCCTGCTCTCCTGCACTGGGGATCCTGCCGGCTGCTGCCCACCCCTCCCAGGGCTAGTGGCTGGCGTGCAATAGATAATCCAGCACAGGCTGGCAGAGATACCACAGTTTTCACTGTTAAGCAACTTGGTGTGCCAGCCTAGCTAGTTATCCTCCCTCTGTGAAAGAGAAATGTAAGACAGTGCAGGCTTCTGCTTGCATGAAACATAAGAAAGCTTGCATGCAATATAAGTAATTACTTTCTAGTCAGAGAAACTGTGCAGCAGGACTTTGATCATAGCTGCACACAAACACTATTCAAAGCCACTTACTAGGGACTTCAGGTTCACATCACCCATGGGAACCTAAACACTGCCCTCCTGGATAAGGATGGTCAGTTCTCTAAAAGACTGAGGAAATGTCTACTTCTCAAGCTCTCAGTCTGACTTTACAGTCAGAAATTAGTTTAAAGCCTGAAACCTCAGCCTTATACATTTCCTAAATACTACTCTCTGGCTAGATTACATACCAGCGGACTCAGTGTTCAGAGACTTCCTCTCTTTAAATATTGCTAAACTCTTCGCTCCACAACATTACACGGTAATGACGTCTACAGCCTCAGGAGGTATGAAAACACTATTTCTTTTTTATCAGCTTTGAGTTGCATTGAGTGAACCTAAGTTCCTGACCCACCTTCTGTTCATCACTCGTAGTTCTGTGTACTTTTTTATTTCCCCACTATTTATCTATGCTCCAAAGTAAACAATTCCAAACTTTTTGGTTTCTATTCATATCAAAGTTTGTTCACAATTTCTTGCTGCTGCTGTTTTCCTATGTTTTCTACATCTGTAGCACGCTTCAGTGCCGCAACAATTTTAAACACAGCATTCCAGATAAAGGTGAAATGTTGATTCATGTAACTACATCGTAACATTTCACATCCTGTTTTTATTGATTCAAAATATTTTATCTGACCAAAACTATATTCTCTAAAGAGGTCTTCATTCAGCCCTTCATAGTGACACTTTGGTCCTTTTCCTTAAATTACACAATTAATTAGGATCCAATAAACTGTATTAATAGCACATACTTTGCCCTCTAGTATGAATTACTTTGCACTAATCAAGATGGAATTTCATCCATCATTCTGTTGACTGCTGACCTCATTTGATTAAATCTTTCTGATATTCCTCTTCAGACTTCACTAACTTAAACCACACAACCAAATATCATTACATTCACCATTTTTTAAGATACGCTGGCCCAATTTTAGAATTATAGTTGACTGATGAAACTCACTCCTATTCTTCTGTCCCTAATCACATTTTAATGCAGATAGATTTATCTACCTACTTGGAGTCCATTTAGCGTATCCATTTCCTCACTCTTAGATGCTGACATGCAAATGAAAAGTTAAAGATAAGTCTATTAATACTAGACAGTATGCGCTAATATTAATAAATAACATAAAGCACATCCTTCCTTAACATTTTTTTTTAAGTTCTCACTGTCAGCTTATCATTGTATTTCTTCCAGTATAATACTTGTTAAGCCATAATAACATCAGGAAAAACATCTATTTGCACATTTCTTCAACCACATAAAATTTTTGTCTTTTTTTTTTTATTATTACTTCTGCAAAGTAGATGAATATCATTATCTCCATCTTATAAATAACGAAAATAAGGACGAAAAAGAATAATGATTTCTTCAGGACTGCACAGGAAGTCTGTGGCAGAGATGCCAAGAAAACCTGGATTTGTTGGCGGGACCTATTCACTGATCACCAGTTCCTCCATTCTTCGTAACATTTGAGTCCGTCCTTTAGTTTTTCTAACAATGAGAGAATTTATTTTTCCCCATGTTATATAATAGGCTTGTCAAAAGGGGACACGGTTTGAAACCTGTGCTTTAAAGCAAAGTAAACGTATTTGCTGGAGGAGCACTGCCAGCACCAAACACTCACGGCCAGCTGACTGATCATCTACATTGTAACAGCCTATCAAAAGTGACAGGTATTCACACTGAGAGCTACAGCTTATAACAAACAACAGCCACACACACCTTTCATCCCAGTAATTAAAACAAATGAATAAATTAAAACAAAGGCAGCATACCTTTATCATGGTGAGAAAAAAAAAAAAAAGAGCAAGTTTGCAACATAATGACTCCAGCCATCAGCTAGCAAATCTCTGACCTGTACGAACAGTAATTTCTTCAGGAATATCTGAATCAACTGGACAGACGTCAGAATCGTTTCTTATTGAAACAGCAGAAAGGTTCTGTGAGACCACAATGTTATTCTTGGCATTAGCTGCAAAACATTGCACATGAAGGAAGAGAATGAGTATGTGAAGTAGCATGACACAGGCAGCCAGGCTGAGGTATGGCAGAGGCGTATGTACCAGTATGACTGCTCTCCAGGAGGCTACAGACTCTCCTCCGGAAAACACAGGGAGATCACCCTTAAATCAGACTCTGGGTCTATAGCTTCTCAAAGCATATGGCTTATTCTGGCCAAATGAGCTAGGTTTAAGAAACAAGGCAGAACTTCTTGAAATTTAGTACTAGATGTAGACCATTAACTATCCAAGAACTGAGAAACTGATTCCCACTATCAGACAACAACGCACACGTTCTTACAGGACTCCGTATTTGAATAAGTACAACCTGAGCCCAACCAGCCTTAGTCATTCTAATTTGTTTATACACACATATTCTTTATCTTAGACCACAAAAAAGAACATTCTAAATCTTGGTAAAATATAGAAGAAAGGAAAGATTGTTTTGGAGAACTGTGCTGCCAAGAACACAATAATATCGCCAGCAGCCCCCACACATTTGTTATTGCATTCAGCACAAGTGCCGGATGAACATCTGCACTGTAAAAATTCAGCCCATTAGCTCCTTCAGCTTGTTAGCATATTTTAATACTGTGATCACAGCTTTCTATTTCTATCAAGGTGCTACTAGGTGCCAGACTCAGTATTCACATAGTGCGTCATTATTATCTCTATACCCACCAGGTTCTTAATGTCTTACTTCTGTGAACCTATTACACAGCAACACTGAAACAGAAGAGGAGAAGAGGGAGAAATCTGAGGAGAAGGGAAGAGGAACCTACTGGTATACCAATATTGCTGGCAAGAAAGTAAAGCTGTGATCTTATCCTGTATGGTCGGACTAATGCTGTGTTATGTACATCTCTCTCTAGCCCCACAGACTGTGTTGTAAGTTAGAAAAAATCATCTGTCACAGAAAGCAAGTAACTTAACTCTCTCGCCTGACCCATTTTGCTTTTTGTAAGTTCCTTACAGTGGCTTAGTATAAACTGTTGGTCGACTTTCTCCTTTATGGGCTAAATAGAACATGAAAAATACCCTTGATTTTAATCCAAACCCTGTAATTAAAAGAGTGGATATTTTTAAGCAAAGAGAGAAATCCAATATTATTTTTGTAGAAGCTGAGGCATAGATCTTTCCATGTTGCTACTGATATTTTTCTTAATGCTAACTACCCTGTACTCCCTTCTTACATAAGACATGCATGTGAATAAAACAAAAAATGAGGGCATGCCTGCTGCAAAGTACACACACATACTCCCACAGTATCTTACTCCTGTGTGCTACAGTTAGGGGTGACAACTGTGTTTTTCACATGCAGTTGGCTGTGTACGTGCATTTGGCTTTTTAAGCATCCAGGCCAAATTTAAGCCTGCTTTCATCACAAGATGAACTTGTTTCACTCTTAAATATAAAACTGCCGCAGTCCACAAACCCTGACCAAAACCAAAACCAACCAACCACAAAAAAAACCCCACCACTCAGAAAAAAAACAGTAAGTTCACAGAAATTTAAAATATCGGTTCCTCACAAAATAAGTGAAAAGACCCAGGCAAATTGTCTTTCAGGTTGAAGTGAATTCAGCACTTTCAATCTTGTGTCCTATATTCAAAATGCCTTAACATGAAAAGCATATACTGAACAGAAGAAACCAACATGCCCTCACACCTACTGATTTGCAGAGGGCTGATGGATCTTCTCTTGTTCTTACATTACTGAAAGAGACATTTGCTCTTTACCTCCCCTTTCTAAATGACGAATTCTCTCCGAAGGACAGAAATCCTGTGCTCTTCCTGTGCAGCAGTAAAACATTCCTCCAAGGAACCAGGTTTACTGGGAAAAGCGTAGCTATGTCTAATTTACTTATACTCTTTCACTTCACATCTG
Source organism: Chauna torquata (assembly GCA_013399475.1). Lineage (NCBI taxonomy): Eukaryota > Metazoa > Chordata > Aves > Anseriformes > Anhimidae > Chauna > Chauna torquata. The sequence goes on from VXAL01015511.1 coordinate 198,382, forward strand.
CAGTTGGTCAGTGCCAGATTCAATACTGGGCTAGCTGAGCCTTTGATCTGACCCAGGACAGCTGCTGCTGTGAACTCATTTAACTAGCTAACATTATTCCAATAAAGCACAGTGTCTTAACCCAAACTGGACTTCGCTATCAAAAAGAAATGTTGTATTACATTCTGCTAGCATCGGTTCATTCTAAATAAACACAAATCCACAAATGTTCATGAGAGTCCCCTCTTCTAAATTCTGATGCTTCGCTCTTCTGTTTCATTTCTCTGGAACAAAAAGTGACAAATAGGAATATTTGGAACTGAGATTTTCAGAACAGGGGAGAAGGGGGAAAGCAACAATTAGCTCTTAATTCCCAAACTCTCTTGTATTCAGGGAAAGGTCTTTAAGCATATGCTTAAGTGGTTTAGTGATACAAGGACTAAGGCATTTACTAACCCTGCAGTTTCATGGAAACTTTAAACCAGTGAATGCAGCACTCCCATCCGTGGCCACTTGTACTGCCCTCTGCTTTGTGCTAGCACAAGCACTTGCACAGTTGAGCTGAGAACAGAATCAAAGACATGACATTGGCTGAAACCAAGTGGAAGTTTCTCAGAGTTAATTAGAACCAGATCAGGTCTCCACCCCAACTCCTCTGTGGCTGCACAAATATTTGCATAGGGACAAGTGAGGGAGTAACCACAAGGGGCAACACAGGCTTGCGCCAGTCTTGAATGTCTGAAAAACTGCAGCGATAGGGTTTCTCAGACTTTCCAGTCCAAGAAAAATAGTTGCACACTAATGGCCAAAGCAACATGTTTCGATTAAACACTGTGTGATAGAGAAACACATCCTTTCACACACAGGACAGACACAGAGGTCACTGAAAAGCATGGATTTCCTCAAGCATTAACATGTTATAAGTTAAGCCACACAGAAACTTCAAAATTTGTAGTGTGTATTTACACCAGAACATATAAGCAAACTCCCAAGTCATCTTCGTTTCAGCTGTTACTTCAAAATAGAAGAAGTCTGCTTAAGAAAAAATAAGGTGGCTCATTTCATCAGGGAGATGAAATGGAGATTTCATCTGAAGACAAAGGGTCAAATACGCATTTGCAGAATGAAAAGCAATCAAACATCACAGTCTAGCATTCCTAGAGAAGGAAGGTTGTAGACATAGTTTGACTATGTCTGTTTATTGTAAGGGTGGGCTTCTTAAAAAAAATTTTTAAAAAATGCTGCCTCAAAGCATGTTCTCTGAAACACTTTAAAACCTATGAAAAAGTAAGTAATGTTTATACTAGATGAGCACCTGAACAGCTTCCAATGCTGTATAGAAGAAACAGTTTGTGACTGCTCCTCTCGGCATTTGTATTAGCCAAGTGCAAACAGCACAAACGCAGTCTTCCTAATTTACCAGTGATAACAGATCTGCATGAATGAAAGGGAGAGTGGTGTTTTTAAAATTCATGCAGGAAGATTTTAGAACTGCATCTAAAATTTACAGAGATTTAGCCAGGCAGCTCCCAGTGCACTGTACAGTGTGACCCCTACAAATGGAAATGTACAGGAAGGAAGAGGAGCAATGAACAATACTTACTAAAATGGACTGAAAATAAAATCAACAAAAGTTGCTCAATTCCATTCTATATGATTTCTGATGTCGTGTTTAAGCACCTGTTAGTTGCACACAAAATAATGGCTGACAATAACTCTCTAACAGTTTATTCTCTTCCTCTTTCCAGGGGGAGAATTGTGCCTACGTCATGATACTGTATTGTGGTTTTGTACTTCACTTTCAGGCCTGCATTTATGGACCATTTTTGCTACTATGCACTTCTGGTGGAGAAAACGGTTTGAAAAAGGGTGCTCCAAGAGTATGCAAGAGTCCATTTCCCTGTCTTACACTGGTCCACAAGGAGCTCCTGTCTATTTCAGAGCCAAGCATACCTGTAAGATAGAAAGTCATATTATAACTGATGCATGGCATTATTCCCCTGACATTTCCATCCTAACATTTACGCACTCTCTCAGATGCATGAAAATCATTTTTTGAATCAAGATTTTAATACATTGTATACTTTGAGATCATAAAATTCTCTTTTGCATAAGAGAAAAGAAGAAATCAGTAACAGAAAAGGGAGACAGGAAATAAAAAAGAATTATCAGGCATAATCTTACTAAATTGTAATGTTTAACACTAGATGAAGTTTCCTGAAAGCTAACAGGAATTGAAGGAGGGATGAATGAAATGCATATGAAGAACACGCAGAAACAGTTCTAACAAATTTTGTTTCTAGATCTTTTAGATTAAAGGTGATACAACTTACTTACACACCTCACAAATGAATAATACAGCATTTCAGAGCTCCTGGAATTCCCACGTTCTCATCTGCAGGGCATCGAGCTTTTATTTCTTTTCTTATTAACTGTAAAAATATGATTACTGTTTACTGGAAACTTTGTGAAATGCAAATTTCTTACCAGGAGCTGCATTCAGCCCTGTTTGTAAGCAGATGCACATATCTGATGTTGTACTGGCACATTTCATGGTTGTTATTGGCCACGTATGCGTGCCTGGCTTGTCCAAGTTGCTAATAGTGTAATGCTCCAGAAGAAAAAGGGGTAAACTCTAGCCTTACTGAATTCCACTGAAGTTTTATTACAAAATTCATGGGACCAGCAGTCTACTTCATTGCTTATATTAAACACCAGGAAATACAGTATTTTTAAAAGTACATACAAAATACTAAAGTAAGAAAAACACAGAATTCACCTTAATGCTTTCCTTTTTTCAAATGTTCAAGCTCATATTAATAGCCAACTTTCCATGATTTGCTTCAAAAATATGCAAAGATGATGTGATTTCAAAACAAAGCACAGAACCTGTTTATAGCACTTCAAGAACGAAGGCTGCACTACAGGCTGAAAGCAAACTGGATTTTCTAAACATAAAGTGATCTACCTAGAATTTAGTAATATTTACAGAACTAAAATCAAGAATGTTATAGCTTATTCTGTAACACAAAACCCAGAGAACTCCTTGCTTTTCAAATAAGTTACCATATGCATTTTTTGTCATATTCCACCAGTCAAAAAATACTTATCACTCCAGCTACATCAGATTTTTTTTTTACTTCCTTAGCATTAATTGTGCTTAGAGACAGAGAAAGGAAAAGTAACAGTGCCAGAGATCACTAAACTGCCTAGGTCTCCCCTAGGCTAACGGTCTCACCCGGTTAGCACAGCTCCTCCTTCCCAAACCACAGGCAACCTCGTGTAACCTCACCTTACCAGCAAGGGCCATGAAAAGCCACAGGTAGGGAGAAGGGATGAAGCCTTCTGAACCAGAGGGCCAAATCATGAGAAAGGCAGCAGGCAGAACATTTCCAAGTACGCGCTGTGACTGAACCAGCCAATACATACAGTTGGCGGAGCAGTTTCATGCACCTGCTCAATGGCCAGCTGACAGCCCTCCCAGTCCTCCACCCCTACCGGCCTCCACACCTGAACTAAACCTCATTGCAATCCCTGGGCATATATAGCTGAAATCAATAGTGCCACAACACCGTACCTCTCCTTTCCTCCCTAAAGCCTGATAATAGATGAGCTTCTGCCGAAATCAGTATTGACCTGCTATCAGGAGCGGCGGGCCTTCTCCCCAGCCTGCTGAGGCAGGACCTGCATTGATTGCCATCTGATTAGAGGAGAGCGCGTCCTGACTTTCCCCAGTCACTTAAGCCGGCGTCTCGTTGCTTGTCCTTAGAGACCACAGCTCCACTCAGGCAGAGAGCGTCTAGACAGTATTCATGATCCATCTGTCTGGCACAGCCAGGCTGATGACAAACTCTATTAGAACCGAAACAATTTTTTTCTCTCTTCCCTCCTCCCATCTCCCTTTTCCTCTGAGAAGCAGTAATCTGACACTGAAAATTACTATCATTGTTGCAATTCTCAAAATAGCAGTGCCAGACTTTCATTAACATCAATGCTAGACTGCTAAATATTTAAAGAAATGGATAAATTTCACCTGAAGTGGGACAGCCCAGCACACATGAAAGCAGAAGCACAATCAAAATGTAAATCTAAGCGGTTGTTTTTATCTGCGCAAATTCGGTGTCACAGTCAGAGGGGGATGCCAAAGGTCTCTTTAAACAAAATATTTTCCTTTGATTGAGCTTTTTGTTTTTAAAACAGAATCATTCTCCAGCCCCCTGCAGATCCCTACAAAGCTCAGAGCTGACAGAAGTAGGTGGGGGTGCTGAAAAGGAGAGCCAGATATTTGTGGTGTGGTTTCTTTTTTATCTCACAGTGGAAAATAAACTCCTACAGCAAACCCTGATATGCCAAAACAGCCACACCACATCGACTCCATCAATGCTGACAACTTGAAATTTGATGTAGATGTCATTTTCACATGATAAGATGAATGTAGTTTCCCTTTTTTTTTTACTGTTCTTCAAATTTTCACACATGTCAATATTTGTGTTTAACATGCTCGTGAACATGCGCAGATCACAGCAAAGACTACCTGTATTGTTTTCCACCAAACAAAGGAGTAAAATCTCCACCATCTCTAAAAATCGCAGTGCTACTCAATTAGATGCGACTTCAATACTGCGGTCTGCAAACAGACAACAGACTACACTTTCCATTTCAAAATCTAATTTACTTCTAGCAGGACAAGGCAGGCTGATCATTTGTTGCGAAACAAAGGGAAATGCTCTAACAAATGAACTGTGTCCTGCTAGAAACAAGCACATTGTTCCAATTCCTCAGAGTCCAAATTTTGCAGGTCACATGCAGCGGCAAGCTGCCTACAAGGCCAAGTCTGTAATGTTTAAAATTCTACTCTTAATCGCATTTTTCCAATCACAGCTTCATGCAGTTAATACACCCTCGACCTCAAAGTAGTGTTAAGAGATGGGCTCCCTGGTAAGAGACAACCTGTAGTGAAATACGGAGTGATCTCAGAGCGTCCTCACTGGAGAAGGTATATTTTAACACCCATTACCTAACCTATTACCTTGACATGTTTGGCTTCAATGCCTTAGCAATATTTTGACCAACTAACACTTGCTGGATGGCAACTCGTGTTGTCTGAAATCAGTTTCTAATCCACATTAGCTCATACATTTTTCGTTGCTGCTGATTTCACCCAGCTGCCCTCTAGCCTCTCTGTGCTATACAGAACTAAACCACCCATGTAGCAGCACAAGGAAACTCTACCTACAAGTCAACAGAGGAAAATTAATAAAACCGAAGGGCTGCAGAAATACGTGTTTTGTTTAACTTTGCATACGTGAGACATCTTACTGAGTTCAGCAACAACATTTAGAAAGAATGAATTAACAGCCTTCACAACACAGCCAGGTAAGAATAGCAAGGAGGAACACTCGGTCTATGAGATTTAAACTACCCTAACACAATGCGATAGCGTCTGCTATAATCACAAGATCCTGTGAGCAGGTCACCCACAGAAAATATCTTTCTATACCACTGCTCATGCAACTTAACTAAACTAAACAGTGAGCTACAATGAGACATCGTGGATTCGGCTGCTGGCAAGAACACAAATGAGAAATGCTTCAGTAGCCAGGAAAAACGGGCTACCACTAGCATGGCGCATACTGCTTAAACAAACTGAAGCAGAGCTTCCATATGAAAATTTATTTAGACAACATTTGGGGGCGGTCTATATATTACTGTGAGTTGAGATGAATATTGTTTCTACAGAAGGATAGAAGGTTTGGATGCAGTGGGAGAAGGGGATTCTTTGAAAAAACAGTACAGGGGAAGGAGTACCACACAAGTGCTGACCTGCTCTACGTAAAGACCGCAGCAGTTCCAGCAAAAAACAGAAGCAATCCTGCTCAGATGTGTACCGGCATCCACTTACACATTGCCTCTTTCAACAGCCTCTTGCCCTTCAAGAACCGCGCACAAGCAAGAAGATGCACGATCAGAGCTGATACTTAACACTGACCAGCCTAGAAATTCTTGCTTTAAAATTCCTCTTTTTTGGTATTATTTCCTTTTCACACTGCTGTGTTACCTTTTTGCCACTAATTCAAGGCCAATCAATGTATTTCAGTGTTGGAAGGCTGCCTCATCAGCTAGGACACTTCCAACACACATATTCTGGTACACTCTGGCAGGGAACCCCATTAAAATCATTGACCAAAAGCATGGAAAAGTTTCTTAATTCAACATGTCATCCCTTTAAAGCCTAGGGACCTCACTTCAACAAGTATTCTAGAATCTTTTTTTAAAGCCTGAATAGGCCAATACAGCTGCCTGCCACATTCATAATAACGTTCTTTCCTATTACCGGTTGGCACCAATTGTTACCATGTGACAGCATATTTAATAGACAGAGCATAATAAATATCACTAATCCTCATTTATTTTAAATACTATTTATGGTTGTATTATTCTTCTGCTTGGCTTTGATCTTTTTTTCTCTTTGGTTTACCGTTAGGACCACTGTTTTACCATTTTTTGTATTTGACTTAGAACAGAAGTCCCTTCATTTACAAGCACTTGTCCCCATTGCAGTGAAAAAGTACAGTCATTACTGATAACCAAAAATGCAACAAATAACAAAGAGCTACTTGTGCCACACGGTAAGCAAAAAGTTAAACACATCAGAATGCTCCTACCAATAAATCAAATATGTCGTCTACAAGCTACTAATTTGCCATGTTGTTACAATACCAGCAAATGCAGTTGTTGAATGACTTAACAAGACTGTTTATGTAACTATTCTGCTTCACTCAGCGCTGGGGAGGTCTAAAGTAGCAGGACTACAGTTTTGGACACCATATTTTAGAAGGTGTCAGATAAAATGCACAAATCGAACTGATTTAAGGAAAAAATTTAAGTGAAAGAACTTGGTATTATTTAATTTTTGAAAAATCTACAAGAGGATAACTGATAGCTGCATGCATGGTAATCGTCTTCACATGTGTAAAAGGCTGACATGAGAAGGAAGCAAACAACACCAACCTCAGCTCCTGTGGAAGAAGTAGGAAACCTGTAGCTGAAGGCCTCTTAGAGACAAGTTTTGCCAGGTTTGGCGTGGATAAACTTCATCTTGCCTGAGACAGGGGGACCACCAGCCAGCTTACCTGCACAGCTCCCTTTCAGGCCTGCCTTTCTTCACATCAGTGAACTGTTCAAATGCCTCTGGGGAGAGAGGCAGTTTTCAGAGGAGACTGGGAAGTTTACCAACCTTGGATCAAGTAAGAAATGATCTGTAGACTCTAAAGGCCTTTGAGGAGAAGGCGAGCACACAGTGCCACTCGTGCTGCAACTACAGCATGATTACCACTGGCACAGAGGGCTACTGAAAAACGACGCAATCCTCAATCCATGAGGCTTTAGGAGCTCAAACTGGCCACTTGGATTCCATCGCTGCAGCTTGGACACCTGCAATGCATCCACATACCCATCAACAGCCACCATGAGCACTACGTGAGGCTGCACAACAGACTTCTGGGCTCTGGACTTACAGTGCTGACTGCATTAACGCCACCAAATAAGGAATTAAATGTTCATACCCAATGCAATTACAATCTTAGCCTGTAATGTCACCCTGGAACAAGCTTGTTCCAAGATTTCCAAAATATGTAACAAGACAGTGCTACAACCGCTACTTGTTACCAATGCTATACTCAGTCCTCCCTTCCATCTGCTACCACACTGGTTTTCCAAGTTCCTTTTGGCCAAACAGTTGTGCTGACTTGGTTTCTTAATGGAGGAGCTGCATAGTATTTCAGTCAGAAAATCCCTCTTTCTGTACTTTAAAGACAGCTTTGCATGCACAAATTACAAGGCATATTTTTAAACAACTCAAAAGCCAAGGTCAGGCTAAGTTCATGGAGAAATACACGTGACATTTTGACCTTGACCTGTCACCCTAGTCTATGACCAGTGCTGGGGCTTTGGCAAGACTTCCATTCCAAAAACAAAAACAAAAACAAAATACAATGAAATAACATAAATGTATACGTAGGCCATTACTATTTCAAAACATTTGAAATCACAGCAGAAGTACAAGATCAGTCATTTAAAAACACGTTAAATTGGAGGTTAGAGGGAAGAGGAAGGGAATATATCCAACATCTGACAATTTTCTATTATGAATTCATGCTAGTGATTATATCATGTTTAATATTGCATGTGACACAACTAGAGCTCAAACAGCTTTTAAAAAGCTGTCATTATTGGCAGAACCACACCACGGGAAAGCAGTGCTAGATACCTCATTCCATACACCAGTTTCTCCATTAGACACTGACCATAGTATGGACCTATTGATCCGTGGCAAACAATTGTTAACCCTAGGAAATGGTTTAGGGAGCATGTGACAAATTGTCGTCTTCCAAATACATGCAATGCTTGTTTCTGCTATCCCTGCAGTAAAGCGTTTCCGAAAGCAGGATTTCAATCTTTTTTAAAGTAAGTGTTGAGGTAATATAGCACAGTATCATCACAGTAACAGCACTTCTATTGTACTTGTAGACCAGAAGCATTATTGGAAAATTTCTCCTCCATCCAGAAACCTGAATTGTGGTTTAAAAATAGTTGTAGAAGATATGAAAACAAAATCAAAACTTGATTTCAGTGGCCATCACAAAGGGCAAAGTACTAACAGAGGAATTCTGGTGATAAGCACTGTCACTCTGTCTGAGATATTTATACACCAAAAAATAGCAGCTAAAGGTATTTTGAATATATATCTACAAAAGCTCAGTGACCTACCAAATGATACTGATCTCTGCACAATTAAAATATATTTAGGTTAATAGAAATGAATGGAAAGATTACAACTTTCTTAATAGTCTCAATAGCACATAAAGGTTATCACACACACAAAGCACAAAACATTTTTTAGAACCTTGGAAAACAATTTCTTATTCACTTCCAATATTATGTTTTCTTTATCAGAAGTCACATACAATCCATACAATTACAACCTCAATACCTGCAGCACAAACTCCCCCACTTCCCTCCACATGACTCCAACTTTCCAAGTCTAGAAACCTAGAGACAGTATGTTATATAGCACTGCCGGTTCAGACAAAAACAGTATTTACTTCCTTTGTCTCACCTCCCCCTCCCCAGATACCATACAGCAGACCAGGTTTCCGAACACACTGATTTCTGAGATAACAGACATATTCCACGTACATACATACACGGATGCACGCAAAGAGCAAGTACTCACAGCTAAAGATGCCTGGAGGTGGATGCTCTGTTACAAGCAGACAGTTCTCTTCATCACTGTTATCCCCACAGTCATTCTGTTGGTTACAAATCAATGAACCAAGATACAAGCATTTACCACTGGCGCAGGTGAATTTGCACTCTGAAAGGCAAAAAGGAAATCAAAACAAAAATTGGTGAGGAAATCAGTGCTTACCTTCTTCACTAGCTAGAATGACTGATATTAAAAGCAATCAATATTTTTCAAATAGATGCTATCACAGCGGATCAGTCTTTGGCACTTCATCACCAACGTAAACAATGCAGCATTTGTAAGCATTGCAAGTATAAATGATATCTGACTATACGTGATAAATTTCAGATCACTAGAATCAATCCACAAATAAACCAGATTTGTGGAAATTCAACTTCTTAAAAAACAGACAATAATTTTTCTAGTTCATGATGATTACAGCTCACTTAGGACAAAGACTGTGTTCTCATACATGTTTGTGTAGCACCTTGCATATTTGGGGCAAGACAGCACCATGAAAAATATAATTATTGTCCCACATTAAAAGAAGTCTTGCGCAATATAAAACAGCACCAGCTGTAAGGCAATACTGTAGTTTGCAACCAGCAACAATCCCGTCCAGACACATACAATTATTCCTTAACTACCTTCCCAAAGCCAATCTGCCAGTCTCCCAACTAATTACAATCAAGCACTCAATGTCTGTATGTTGAACTCCCACATGCCAGTTTGCTTTACAAAGTCAGTAAACTTCTAAAACCTCTATAAAGTGTCTGGATGCTATATGCAGGTATTCTATAGTTTTTACATTTTGTTCATTACAAAGAAACAAATGATTTCCACTAAATATGGTTCAGTCATGAGGAAAAATTCCTCTGAGACCAGGTATTTAAACAAAAACATTGTTAACTCAAGCTCCTTCTTACTTTTGTGCAAAAGGATGCAGGCTGCCTAACCAACCCTGTATAAGAGACCACACTGGACTGATCTCCATCTCTTCGAAAAACAACGTCAAAAGGAAAAACTCCTTACCTCGTCTCCCACTCAAATTTCACACCAACAGGACAGCTACACACTTCTGGATGACCTGGATGGACAACCTCCATCCTTGGCCTTCTGTTTACTGGTAAAGATTCAGGAAGTGCTAACCACTGGTAGCTTTTTATAGGAATTACAGCCCAGTGCCTAGTCATTTTGGATGTTTTTCTTTAATTTTCAGAGCCCAGTCAGACAGGGCTTCAGTATGACTTACTTGTCCTCTGTCTGAAATGGTAATATCTCAGTATTTAAATATGGCATTATGTACTAAGGGTGTCTACTTGGTCGATAATTAAAATTCCATTGCCCTTCAGCCAAAGTGATCACTTAAATGTCACCCCTAGAAACAAAGCTTAATAGTAAGCATTTGAGATATAATTAAGAAATATTCACAGAAATATAAATACAATTATAAAAAGATTTCTCACTGGGCTTGTTCCAAAGATAGATACACTACACACATCGAATAGAGGACATATTATATCTAGACAAATTACAATTTAATGATTACACTTTCAGCGTGTTGACAAATTCTAGTGATTCTCATTCAGAAGCAATGGCAAAGTAGATGGAACTAAAACCAAAAAAACAAGTATTTTATTTAAAGTAATGCCATTCCCTGAAACCTGGGCTTCCCTAGGGCTGCAGTTTGGGTTGGTTGATTCTGCTTAAGAGAGATGATCTCTTATCCTTCCCAGCAAAGATAGCATTTGTTCATCTTCCACAGTATCAACAAGAGATTTCCCATTAATCTTAATAGCACAAGGAGTGGATTTACTCTGAATTGAGACGACAGGAGCTAGAATTCTAAAAAGACCCTAGAACAGTTACTGAGGCATGACATTTGCCCACATGTATTTGACGTGCAACATAAGCATGGTAATAGTGAAGTGGGGAAAAATAAATTGGGAAAGAGAATGAAATCATTTTTCGTAGCATATTTGCCTTTTAGGTAAGAGTGATTTGCAGACTTCACTCTGAAAACTTATCATCACAAGTATTAATGACATCGTGGTATGCACACCAGCAAGAAGCTGCTGCAGTAAAATATATGCATCAGCATGTGCAACATATAAAATGCTACTTAAGAATATAAATAAAAGCCATAAAATGCTACATAAGAAAAACAAGTATTTCCTGTGCACTTAAAATATCTTTTTATTACACTTCGTCAAACTGCACTTAAAAATCAGTATCTGCCTAAATAAAGTCCTCAAGATTTACAAAATATTCAAATTGTACAATCATATCTTGTACAAACAAAACATTTTTCCCTGTTCCTTTGTCACCCTGTCCTCTTCTGCAATAACAAAGAATTGAAGTGCCATTTAAGGGCTTGACCAACAAGAGTAAGCCTTTGAAACCCAAGGAACTATGAAGGCTATTAACAGTTACTTTTGCAAAGGAGACTTAAAAGAACGGTCTCAATATTAACAATATTGATTATTAATAACAATACAACTACAGCACTTAGGGCCCATTTTTGCAAATTCAGAAAGTAAGAAACTGGAACAAGAAAGGAGTAAAGCTGCTTTGGAAGGTTCAAAAAGTTGTCTTGAAAGGGTTCAAACTTTGCAGATATTTTAAATGAGTATAACACAAAAGGTAGGGTGAAACTCTATAAAATTACCACAAAATAGTGAGATGTTCTGAAAATTACAGTAGTAAGGGACACGCTGCTTGTATTTGAAAGAGAAATATCAAACACCATATCGCTTGAAGTTAGAACACATGGCATGTTACTTTGGCCACAATTTTTAATTCATTCCCACGTCTTCATGTTGAGTCCTAATGTAAAGGTTTCCACGTTTCCCCCATGACTGACATAAAATGCTCAAGCAAGATGTCAACTTAAAAGCTGTTAAAGCTAACTTTGGGTTTCTATTTGCCACCAGATTATATGGTCTTCAGACAAAGGACCAAATGAAGCATTAAATTTTTAGTAGCTCTATTAAAGTCTTAAAGTGCTGTGTTTTAACTAGCATTACTATAAGAGGACTAACCAAAGGAAAGAATTTGTAATTTAAGCGTTTTTGGTTTTTGTCCCAGATAAGACTGCATTGAAAACTGGATTCAAAAACACACTGAGAATCAACTTTTCTTGCAAAATTTTACAGCTAGTTGCTCCTTCCCTCAGACATATGAACATTGCCATTACCAAGGTGAATAAAAAAAGAGAAAAAGACTCATCAGACCTCTCGTCCCCTGCTGATGTCCCCACTGGGAATGGATGGTTGCTCTCTATACCACAGAAATTCTTGGTCGATTGTAAAATGCTTAATTTCAAAATGATCTCACATTGTTATCTCCTTCCAAATCTATCTGCCAAGAAGGCTGCGCTATCATGCTGTACTGGGCCTGACTGGGAGGGAGCTAACTTTCTTCATAGCAGCCCCGACGGTGCTGTTTTTTGGATTTGGGATCAAAACAGTGTTGATATTGATAACACACCAGCATTTTGGCTATTGCTGAGCAGTGCTTGCACAGCCTCAAATCTTTCTCTTTTTCCCTCTTTCCTTCACTTACTAAACTGACTTTTTGCTTTTACTCTTCCTGGTCTCTCCCCTTATCCTGCAGCGGAAGGGGGCAGTGAGGGAGCAGCCATGTGGGTGCTTTGCTGCTGGCCAGGATCAACCCACAAAACGCACCTATCCAAAAGCAACTTAGAACTACTAGCTTCAAAACAAATCAATTCTGAGAACAAAAAGCATCTAAATCCAAGAGAATGACAGTTTTTGACAACTTCTGTATTGCATGGGGGCTTTTGAAGAGTGGAGTTTTCCTGGTAGTGGAACCGAGACCCCAGGGGTTACTGCTCAGTCTTGAAAAATACAAAACTTGAAATACTTCCAAAGAGGAAGCCAGTGTGTCTGTCTGTAGGAGCTTGGCCAAGAGAGAACCTCCGTTCCCAAAGAAGCCAGACAAAAAAACAGTCATGCAATGTCTCAGAACTGGGAAAAGCCAAAATACATGCACGAGACCCCACTGAAGCCCAGAAGTACTTGTAAGGAGCAGTCTAAGGGAGTGGCGAGGGTTGCTCCCTCTCACCATGACAGTTAGTTGACATTACACATAGGACAACATAGGACAGCACTTTTTATATCCTAAGTCTAGAACTATCCAATGAAACCTTTGCAAGCATCTAAAAAAGGATTTCTCTATACAGTTATGGTTCCTTTAAATTAAATTAGAAAAAAGGACCATCAACATACTGTGACACAAATATCGATGTTAATGGCAATGATGACTTCATATGCCATCTAACAAAATTTAATACCTAAAGGAGGACTCCATAGTACAAAACTTAACCTGCGTAATCATGTTCTGCTGAAGTCTGAAAGAAATACTCAAAGGAAAAACGCACTGTAGGAATGGAACAAATGAATTAAACAGATTATTCAATGAAAAATACAGATAATTCCAAACAGGGAACACAGCTAACATTAGGTATTTGTGACTTGTAAACTAGAATTCAAAACCTTGAAGTAGTTTGCATAGTAAATGCATTGAAACAACATGTGCTTTTACTAAAACCAGGATGAACCCTTTCTTCTAAAGCAAGGTAGGTCAAAGTCAGTTTGATGCAGATAATAGAAAGCAAATATTAAGAGTATTGTCAAAGTTTATGTTAGTAAATAAACCTGCAGAGGTCTGTACCAAAATACCAGAAGTGACCTCCAAACACTGTCAGGGAAATCCAGACCAGTCTAGACTAGACTGATGTACCTAATAACACACCAGAGACCTCTTATCAATACAGTCTTGTACTTGGCTTGTCTAGACAAGAGGAGGGGGAAGAGCTCCAGCTCTGAAAACAAGCCAGCACGATCCTTCTTTCATAAATAACATTTCAAAGCCAGGCAGTTTTCCTCTTCATTTTCAAGTGGCAATTACTGAAACATCAGTAGGTTGGTCAGCAAGGCTCTCACTACAGCTAAACCTGAAGCAGATGACAACTACTGGAGGCTGAAAAACACAGCCCTCCTTATAATTATGGCTTACTACATTTATAATTATGTCTGCAGCATAAATTTTAAAATGTATCTTGCTAATATTCTGATTCTTCAAAATAAAGCTTTAATAAACATACTTCCAGGTAGAACAAGACTCCCTTGGAAAAAAAAATGAATACTAAGAATACTATTGTTTCCTATTTTTATAAACTGTATGCATCTAGTATAAACAAGCATATTGCTCACATGTTCAAGGAAGACGCTTGTATGTATAAACTCTCTACATACAAATACTCATTAATATATGAATTAATGCATTTAAAATCATTAATTGAAGGTTATGTTTCAACTGCAACAGCAAAAGATGAATTTGGCTCATGATATAAAAAATCCTCTGATCAGAAGGGGTTTTTTTATTGTGAAATGCAAGATCTGCTGTATCAGGTATAAGTATTTTACACTTTCTGTGCCCATCCAACAAGATAATTTTATCCTTGCATTCAGCTTAATTCTTTTAGACTTCATTTATACTTGATTTCACACATATGAACAGCATTCCTATTGTTTTGTCATCCCACTTACTGTAGGGCATTTTTAATTATAGCTAAGTGCTGTTTGTTTTTGTAACGTTAAGTCCAACCACAGGCAAAAAAAAAAAAAAGCGACAAAGTGTCATGGTGAAAAATATGGTGTTTTAGGCAACTGTTACGATGTGTGTCACAGCTCTTTATTTAACAGGTCTGAGATGATTATCTGACCCATGGGCATAATTCTATCCCATCCGTTCAAATAATTAAAAAATATATATATGCACAGCCAGTGATCTAGAATTGTTACCACTAAACTGTAGTAACACAGTTCAGACAAATAAAATGAAATCCTAAATGATGTCTGGGACTAGACCAATATAAAGCTACTCTCCCAAAATCCAGTGAATTGCTAGCAACACTGGCAGTACAGCCAGCAGAGGGTGATCAAATACCCTATTGGAGTAATGTAAATTGAAGGCGAAAATCCCTGCCTCCGGGTCAATCTAGATTTCTAGAATAAAGGCCTAATTTCTTAAATAAGAACTTGATTTTAAATGTCATCATATTTCTTCATACTACTGTTCAAATTTCAACACATAACAGCCTGAAAGAAAATATGTTTAAAGGGCATCATCACCTGCTATAATGGTAATAAGAGACAGAAGAAGTAAATTGGGGAGGGTGGGAGGTGCATACTTTACCAGAGATTAAAGAAATATAAACCACAAATACCAGAGTCAGTACAATAAAACCCTGTTCAACCTCTGATAAACATCTGTCTGTGTATTATTTTTAATATTGTAGATGGTAGCTTTAGAATGGGAAATAAATCAGAAATAGGAGGCAGTGTACACAAGGAACATGTTTATTTGGGAAAAAGCTTTGTTAATAGGGAAGATGGCAGGCTGCCATACGATCTAATAAAACTCCATTGGTGCAGGGAAGGGAGGGATGAAAAGGTCTTTACAAAACAAAAAAACACTTCATAAAAAGAATGCTAAGCAGAATACCAGCAAAAAATGAAAGCGGATCAGCTTATGTAGAATAAGAAACAGAGCTGTAAGGCACAGTCAAAGGTCTGTCCTCCCTGCCCAAAGCCTCATACAGGACAGAAAAGTCTGTTCACAAAGCAGCACAAAATGGAGAATAAATGTTCTCTGCCCAGAGGAGATTACAACCTTGAAAGCAGAGTGATTGAAAGGTTGTTACTGGTTCAAAACCAGTTTCATCTGCTGAGCTGCCTCTTTCAGTCCCTTGCTTATCCAGCAATTATCTTTCCATCTTCTTCTTAAGGCAAAGCCTGAAACAATGCAGTTTAACTATTTGCTATTTATGCCAGTACCTAAAGGAAGCAAACACAATATTCTTACATACTGGTACCAAAATCTGCTATTCAGTTCATCACTTCATGGATGTTAGAACATTTGACTAGGCTTATCTTAATTAACAGCCTGAACAAAATTACATTAGACATCATGGGGACAATTGAAGGAATTCCTTTATTTTGAGATTTTTCAGTAGAATCAGTTTTTATCTGTGATCATTCTTCCCCATACATACCTGTGTCTGGTGTGAAAAGAAACAGAAAGGCCTTTTTCTAGAGTCCATCAAGGGCATTATGAGAAGACTTTTCATTACCACTAGAAACTTTTTTTGCATCTACACAAAATTCAAGAGACTAGTTATCACTCAGTCACCATCTCACCTAAGCAGGGAGCCTCCAGAGCCTCACGGCCGGGACCAGCAGCTCCCCTGGGCAAGTCTATTCAAGAAGGAAAAGCCAACAAACAGTTCCCACCACAACACTCATCTGAAACTGACAGCCCTCTCCAAGGTGATCTTGAAGGCCATTAGGCTCACCCAATTAGTCAGTCTTTGCCAGGAAAGGCAAATAAAGGAAAGGTTTGTTTATTGCCATGTTCAGGGATAAACTTTTCTGTTTATTTTTTCATTTATCTTTCCATAAAACAGCAAGTCAGTATCAGAATGCTGGAAAAATACTTGCAAATAACATGCAAAGACCCTTATTTTATTCTGAATACATATAAATCAGCAGCTTGGCTCAAAATTTCCCCTTGTAGTCTCCTCTCCCCTTGGAAATAACATGCTTTTGATATTTTATCAACAATCTTAATGTTCATTTCTTACTTACACTAAATCACATCCTATTTTTCTTACAGTCAATTATTAAAAAAAAGAGTATACTATAACAGACACACTCGATCATACCCATTTTAAGGCTCAAGTTCATTGCCATGCTAATCCATGGTCTCAATGCAGTTTTTACTTCTAATCTTCATATTTTCCCTGTACAATAAATTGGACTTGGCCTTGGTTCTGTTTTAGCGGTCTTCATAGTTTACAGCCTAAGATCTGCTTCAGCTTTAGTGTAAGCCTGGTTTTTCTGAAATATATGTGCTGATGGTGGCTGGCTGGCTGCCCTTCTACCAACTTTCTTGAACTGGCAATCACCTGCCAATTTATGTCCATATAGCAGTGAAACTCCAGAACTTTTGACCAAAACTCAAGAATTGTCCCCTGCTCCCTGCTTGTGTACAGCCTCCTCTGCACCCTCACCAAAGCAGCCTGTCACCTTCTCCATCCACAAAGCACCCGCAGAAACGTCCCCCTCCGCATCACATGCCCTGCATTACTCCAGCTGGGGACATGTCTCCCCCCAGCCCTGCACAGGCTCAGGACACCCATCAGCCCTGGGGAAGCCAGCTCCTGCCCCAGTGAGGCCAGGGGAGGGCCAGGCTCCAGCTCCCCACAGCCCTGCCCTGCCCGGCCATGGCCCTCACCCAGCCAGGCCCACCCACGGGCCTGGGCCCCTGGCCTCTGGGGGCTGGGGCTGCCCGGTGCCCCCGGCTGCGCTGCTCCTGGCTGAGGCGGTGGGACAGGCCTGGCTGGCAGTCCCAGACTTATCTATATGTTCTAGCAAATTTTTCCCAATCAAGTATGTGGAAGGTGCATTGGTGACTCAGCTAATAACACGCTCATTTTCAGTTGTGAAATTACATGAAGAGACGATTAAAAATACATTAAACGTGTACCTTATAATTTTTGTCAAGCACAATGTCGCTATCATGGGCAACTAGAGATGAGAAGAAATGGGTACATGCAAATGAGATTTTCTTATCATATGGTTCTCCTTAATCATAATTTAAAGAATTCCTGAATGATGGTAAATATTTTAAAATTATCTTAGCTGGTTTTCATCTTAAGAAATCTTTAATAATCACAAGCAAAGTCACCTGCTAGGTTTGTAGAACGCTATATACATAGAGGAATATCAAATAAAAAAATAACGTTAGCAGCGTCTTGCCCTTTTTTTTTTTTTTTTTTGGAATATCGTCTGCATAGCAAATAGTTCAAGACTGGACCATCTTAACAGTCAACATCACAATCTTTGAATCGAGAGAAGTACACACTGTGGCATGTCACTTCACAGATGCACTGCTAAGCTTTGATTACGAACCTAAAAATGGGCCCAGATGAGGACACAACAGTTACTTCAACACATGGGGGCTGAGGAAATTGGTTTATGGGAAAAAGTGCTGTCTTTATGTTCTCTATGATTAAATTAGGTCAGATTACTTCAGCCTGTGACCCCTACAAGGCAGGAACTATTTCCAGTGAGCTCTCCAAGGAGACACTGAAATGCAGAATAAATGCCATCTTCACCTGCAATCATGTAGCATTACTGAAGTAAGTGGAGTTCTGTGAACACACCTAAGGACTTGATTTTCCATGTAAGTAATGTATAATGCAGATGAGAGTATGCTATGTTTCAGATGCCTGTTCGATCTTATAATGATGACAGCATTTTTTTTTCACATATTCTTATGCATACTGGGCAAAAAATACCAGAGGAATAAATGCATTTACTACGTGCCAAGATGCAGGACAGTTACAGAGCTTCCAATGAAAGTGAACTGCAGATTTTAATGGACAAAAGAGTTCTCTCTTCATTTCTTAACAGTATTTGCATTGCGCAATGCTCACTAATGTGCCTAATGACAAGTTTTTTATTACATACTGTGAAGACTGTTATTAGGTGTGGGTGTCTATCCATTAACATGTTCTACAATCCACACCAGCAGAGATTTGCATGTTCCTGTCGTAAACTCCTTATCACAGTTAGTCTTTGTACTTAAAAGTGATTTCCCTATAAGAAAAGTCCAGTTTTCTAAGAAGGGTCTAATTCAGGTCATTGTGCCTGAGTGTACACTTAAAAATTATAAGCAAAATAATATATAGGTATGCCCAAATAGATTTCCCTCAAGGTTTGCATCTGAGTGTAGACAATGGTTTTTACAAGCTAATACTGCCTGATATGAATCATTATTTAATTCTTCAGTCCTCATTCAGCTCATTCTAAAAGTGAGTCACACATTTTGTTCACCTTAGTACCTTTCCCAGAAGGCTGAATTTTTGTGGCTTAGCCTTTTAAACTATGTAAGATGTTTTTCCTATTAGAAAATTCTTCTTTTCTACCTCTTGCCTTCTCCTCCAGCCAATTTCTGTTAGTACTCCCTCCCAAATACGTATTGCATTGCAAATGTATACAGACTCCCACCCATACGCACCTACATAGTATAGTGAAGCTGGTAGTCACTGGGACTGCCTAACATTTTCCACTATAAAAGTCTCAGCAAATCCCTCCCATGTGCACCACATGCAGCAGGTTTTTGATGTTGAGCAGGAAGAACAGCCTCAGGCTACAGAATTGCCTTTTCTTCGTCCCAGAAAATTCTGTTCTGCTCTTATGGAAACATAAACTGGTAAAATAAATAAATAAATAAAATTGCACTTATCTTTCCATTGTCTGTGTCAGGAAAATTTCTGGCAACACTCCCAAATAACTAAAAGGCACAGACACAGTGAGTCTCCGACGTTATCACTGCCAGAACAACAGCCCAAACCATACCGTGACAGCAGGGGAACAGGCAGAATAACTGCAGTGGGGAACAGGGATGGGCTCTTCCCCACCAGGCTTTCACACCCTATTTCAGTTTCACTTCCAGGTATCTGTGCTGTGAAGTACAGCCACTGCTACTGCCATTGGATGCTCCTCTTTTGCTCACAGTGCTACCAACACTGAAGGCACAGGACAGACAGGCGGGAAGAATTGTGACCACACAGCAAAGAGGAAAGTCAATGAAAGTCCCTCATTTAGCAACCTAAGCAGCATAGTTTCAACAAAGATTCCTTCACACTACATTTATGCAATATCATTTAAGCATCAGCAACATATTTGACCATACAGCAGCTATTTAACCAAGATTACTTCACAGTTTCCCTGGTCAAAGTGCTTACAAAGTAGATAATGCAGAAAACACTGACATAAATGTCCCAAAGAAATCTCTACCATATAAATCTTTCTGCTGTTGAAGCTTTATCATAGAAAAAGTAATAATTCAGGACAGTACATTTCTGGTTTTGTACATGAACACACAATTAACGTGACACTAGACACTGCTGAGTCTATCCAGACATCATGCAGTATCTTGGGAAGCTTTATGGCAAGAAAACCAAAGCAAACAGCTTTCCTTCCCAAAGCCACATTCAGCTGCGCAGATACGCTGTGTGAATAAGTGAAAAAGCACCTAACAAATAGACACAAGCTTGACAATATATGAACAGTCTGTCGTTCATGAGCCCAGGTCATGACGACACAGCAGGCTGTGAGAAGCAACATAAACAAGCCTGGGGGCTGTGTCCCCATAACCACACACTTTGGGCTGGCCCTGCCACCAACCATGGGCTGCTGCTCCCATCCATGCGCAGCCACTCCCCTGGACAGAGAGATTGAAACTAAGGAGGTTTTTAGCAGGTCAGTTTTAATCTGTCCATCCCCCCAACACCCCCAGCTGAGTGAGCAGTGGGGCAGTGATGGGGAGGGACTGGAGAGGGGAACCCAGGTTCGAAGGGGGGTGCCAGCACTTCCAGGTGTGACGGCAAGGGCCCGTCTTTGCAGGGGACATCTGCACACATGGCTTGCATGGAGCTATGCAGTCTGGCACGCTGCTGGCACAGCTGACTTGGAGACATTAGCCATCATTGCCTCTTTCTAAAATCAAGTTTTCAAAAAAAGAGCAAGACCTGATTCACACCGAAGCCCTGGCACCAGCTGCACTCGCACACCTGAAGGATGACAACCTGCCATGCATGTGTAAACGTGTGACCAGGGCATGGGGGACCACCGATGGGTGAAGCTGACTTTACCGACAAAATACGCATCACATTTGAGAGCCAAGCAGCATTCGATCTCCAAACCACACCCCAAAATCCTGACACATTAGCTCAAGCCTGTGGCTTGGTCTTAATAAGCTGGACAGGAAACTGCCGTGGTTGACATGCAGATCAGCCACGTCAGCCTTGAGATAGCAATGTCTATCAGAGAGACAGGATAGGCGGCTGATAGTGCTAACCATTTCTGCCATCTAATTTTAATCTGCCACTGTGTGTGTCAGCCCTACAGAATCTTTTGGGTGTGGACAAGAGATGGGCTAGGACAAATCTCCGGTTACAGCTCAAGTTATCAGTGTATCGATGACAAGTTAAAGCATGTTCAAAATTATACAAGTGATGCGCTGAACACAGAGAACCACCCAAAAACATTTCATCCAGTGAAAGAGAATAAACAGCCAGAGCATCGGTAACTCAAGAGCACCTAACTGTATTTTAATTGTGGGTGAGTTAGTTTGTCACATATTACACCTGCTCATTATTACTAATCTGTTCAGAAATGGTGATAGATTTGTGTATTTTTATAAGCCAACATAATTAAACTGAGGTCAGTTTCATAGTGCTGGTAACTCAGATTTCAAATGGTGAGCTCTATGTAATAAAGAGGCAGTTAATAAAGCATACTGCTAATTTTCCAGGAAAAAAAAAAAAAGAAGAGTAATTCAGAGTAAAAAAAATATGTTGAGACATTAAGAAACAACATCTCAATGGATTCATTTTCCTTGTTGTTAGCAAAGATTTCTTCAAAACAAAATGTTTTACTATTGACTGTTATACTAACATATAAAAATCATTCCTGAGAGGGATGATCATTCCGAAATCCAGGCTGCAGACTAAAAACATGTTGTTTTGCAGGCACTGCATTCAGATAGATGAACATAAAAAGAATAATCACACATCCTCAGGAAAGAAAAAGGAAGTTTAGCAGCTACCAAGACAAGGTAAAGAGCAATCTAGCACACAAATATTTGGGAATCAAATTCCAAGGGGAGTGAAACTATGCCTTAATGTGACATAGGGCTCCCTGTTTTTTTTCTTATCCCAATTAAGGTCTCAACTATTTACTGATAGATAACTAACGCTACAATTAAATGAAGACTGTGAACATGTTAGCATATTTTAGTAAGTCTGCACACCAAACCTGTTGGTTGTGAGGTTGGACCTGAGATGCAGCTTCCAGTGTGCAAACGCTGCCTGTTCTTTGCAATATTAAGCAAAAAGTGTTCACCTGAAGTATTTCAGCAATGGTTTACACAAACCCTTTGTTCTTTGTGTTACAGTGGATTAGGAACAAACACACAGTTATTACATCTGAGCTAGAGAAGTTGTAATTAATAACAGTGAGGAAATAATATTGAAATATATTACATTTCATGTAGTAACCACATATTTGAGTTGACATCAAATAATTTAACGTGCTCTACTACCTACGACACAGCAAACAGAAGTAGCTATGGCAGGACTCCATATGCTGATAAAAAGTAGTTTGAAAGGGTTGGAAGTCCCTTTCATAACAGATCAGGGTTCTATGAAATGCAAAAATAAAAAAAATCTAAAAGTGAAGTTCTATGTGTAAGGGTTTTTGAGGAGGTTACTGGCTTTAAACAATAAATTCACACTGATACTGATGCACAGTATGAGGTCATAAGAGGCTTCAAAATGGGATTAACCAGTTAAAATAGATGAGCCTGGTTTTTTTTAAACATAAAGAGATATACATGTAGAACAGCATGAACTTACCTTCTTCAGAATATACCACAGTTGCCAAATACATAGCTTAAATGATAGTACATTGAAGAGAGAAAATACAGTTTTGGTTTAAACGTTTTCTAGATTTCCAAACACAAACTCACACACTCAGTTTTACTTTTGTCAAAATTTAAAATACAGAATGAAAAATTTTTACAAGCATATATTAAGCGTACCATTAATAAAAGAAAAATGATATTGCCTTGTGACTAAAACATCAACATTCACGTGATATATGACACAGCAAAGTATCTGCTTACTCTTCTTGAAAGGTGAAGTGGCAGCAAAGCCTCTATTGTCAGACTGGATGGATTCAGTTCTGTTCTGCTCCTCACCATTACTCCTCAGGACACTAAAACATCACTTTTTGATTTCCATGGTGATTTCTACAGAGTACAGCTGCAGGATTCTGTTCTTCGCATCATTTAAATTACTATGTTAGGGCAAACATTTTTAAAATGCTGGCTGTAAGAGAGAGACCCACAAAGGAGTAACTGAAGAAACGAATTCTGTTTTTAGTTTCAAAATGGTAGAACAGGGTCCTTCAGAGAATCAGTATCCTGCAGCTTTTTAGAAGTACAATTACATCAGACAAAACTGGGGGAAAAAATTCTATTTGATGACATCAAAGATGGAAGGAATTCACATACCCTAGACTGTCTGCAAAATCAGTGTTAAAATTAAGAGCATCACAGACATGGACAATGAATATGGCTAGGCACCCTTCTCATACTACATTGATGTGCAGTGGGTCTGTCTCATTGTTGAGTTGGCATTTGGAGGGCTAATCACATGTATTTTAACGATGACTCTTTTTCACTGCATTCAACTCCTAAACATATATTTTAAATATCTTGCTTACTCATTTCTTTGATGCTAAAGGTGATCTATATAGAGAAAGGCTGTGGAGAGATACTGGGGAACAGGGGGTATAAAAGGGACATTAAAAAAAGAGAGGAGTGTTCCACCTCTTCTTATTTTTTAAAACATTTTGTAATTCATTCTTGCTCACCAACCCTGTGGTGAGAAGTCAAGAAATATTACAAGTACCCACATAATGAAAACTAAGCAACACTATGAGAGAGAACATTACTAGTTAAATAACTTTAAAACTCTCTAGATCAGATCTTCAACTTTAATGGAGCTTCACAGATTTATTTCACTTAATGCTTATTTATATCAAATGCCTAGCAACCAGCAGCAGCCTAAATCTTGCCTTTTGCATAAGATTTCAGCATCTTCTAAAACTTTTAATCTTTCAAGTTACATATCAAGAGCAAAACAAGGAAAACGTAACTTGATTAATAAAGGAATCATACCAGTGTTCTTTTCTTTTAAAATATTTTTCTTTAGAACATATAGACAAATACATCACAGAGAAATAAAACCAAACAACAAAAAAATCCAATCTTTCCATTGTCTTTCCTTACAAAGTTCAGCTTTGATTCATAACATCCTATACAGACACAAAGACATGCTCTCATATGAATATATCTAATAGCAAACTCAAAACATAGGCATTGTAGGCCAAGGTTTGAAGCATAAGTTTGGCCTAAGATGTAGTGAATTGAGACTGAGACTCCTTCCCAAAGTACTCAGTCTGTGAATTATTTCATACTCCTTAAATATAAGGACAATGTAGAGTTCAAAATTTTAATGCAGAATCATTGCAGCAGTATTGGATTATTGTATATGCCAATTCCCACAGGCCAACAGGAAACACTTTTTATTTAAAAAAATATATTGTTGATATTCTAAATCAGATGATATTGTATAATGTATGACGTGCATTAGGCAATGCAGGTTGAAAAAGCACATTCCAAACAAACATGGAACGTTCCTTCCATGATGTACTACAATTTTCCAGTTTCCATTTTATTACTTGATGTCTGCATACAAAATCACCAGGCCAAACAAGAGGAATGGCCTCAATTATTTTCATATAATGTTGAGGAGAAAAGAGATTTGCTATGCTGGTGGCTATAAGAGAAAGCAGCCTGCAGTATGGCACTACTACACTTGCAAGGCACGAGAGATTTAGTCTTGTCATCTAAGGATGGTCTCCCAGTTTGGAGCATCATGAGGAGAATGCATAAGTCTGGGTACCAAAATATCCAAGGGTAGAAAGTATTATGTAATAACTGTAGACGTTTTTCTTTCTGAAGTGTTAAAAGTCACAGAAGATTTTCTAGATCAAGACATTGAAACAAGAAGATTCCAATTATTTTCTTAGCTGCAGTTCTCCCCTAGTTGATATGACACTGTGCAAGCTATGTGGCTTTTCTCAGCATATCTAGGGCTGGGATAATAGTAACACCACTACTGCTGCTGGGAAACAATCCAGGTATGTAAGGCTTGTGATGACCATATGAAGGAAGATGTTGGCAAACTGAGTGACATTACCACGTGTCTCAGTCTTGAGAAGAACCAGTGCTGATGAATAATTTTAATAATTTTAATAGTTTTCTAGTTCCTTTTTTTTTTTTTAAATCTCATTAACTATTAAATACTTTGTTATCTGTACAGATTACCTCAACGGAAACTGGCCACTCTGTTTCAACTGTACTGCACAGACAGCTGTCAGCTGAGATGTAATGCTCTTGCTAACTTCTGTTTAGTCCAAATATTTATCCCTGTCAAAGAAAAGTAACACCAAACATATCCATGTCTCATCTTAAATGAAAAGCCCCCTTTTTTTTTTTTTTTTGTTCAGAAGTGGTTCCAAATGTCTCTTTTAAACCATCTACAAAGAACAATTGTATCGGTATATAACTAGCACTGCTGCTAGTGGAGCTTTATCTTGTTTATTTTTCATTTCCTGAGGCAGAAATAGCACCTAAAGGAGAAACCCTGAGCAATATTCTCTTAGAAGAGTAATCCATATTCTTCCTATATCTTTCAATTCTTTCAGCATCTAATCTCTATACTCAGTGAATTCAGTAATAAAGCTAATGTTCTCTACAAGACTGCAAGGATCAGGATTTCAATGAGGAAGGAGAAAAGATTATAAATTTCTTGCACCAATATACAATGATGTCTGTCCCTGATGACAATTTCCCCCAA
Source organism: Chauna torquata (assembly GCA_013399475.1). Classification (NCBI taxonomy): domain Eukaryota; kingdom Metazoa; phylum Chordata; class Aves; order Anseriformes; family Anhimidae; genus Chauna; species Chauna torquata. The sequence goes on from VXAL01015511.1 coordinate 224,193, forward strand.
CTATTTCAAATTAAAGTCGTTAGATAAATGAAAATGCTTTATCATGAAATAAATTAATATTAGCAGAATATGCAAGACATCATAAGGATGGAAAGCTGCCATGTGCACTGTCTAAAATAGAGTGCATCACAATCTATGTCAATTGTCCAGGACCCTGTCACCTCTCCGCCCTGGAAGCCATGAAACTGGGCCTGTCCAAGACAGCCATCATTTCATGATGGCTCTGGGATAGTCCAGAATGAAATAAATAAATAAATAATTGAACTGTTATATTACTGATTTATAAGAGAGGTGTGAAGGTTTGAAAGGGTGGCTCTGAGATGTCTGTTGCAGCCATCATGATGAATACCGCAAGCCCACAGCACCCTGAGAAAGGTTCTGAAGACGAATAAAAATAACCACACAATTAGCAGGCGACTGAATCCAGCTTTGTAATCTACAATTGTCTTTGGTTTATTATTCTATTCCCCAGTATGTCAGAGAAGAATAATTTTAAAAGGACCTACAAATGAACAGAGACCAGTAACTCTTGACTTAAACTGTTATTAAAACAAGAACAGCCATTTTGTTTTATTGCTGGTTCAGCCACTGGTGCCAATAGGTCAAGGACTCAAATTCACTTTCATTTGGCATTGTGTCCTCCAGCCCGTAACACAGAGGTGATAATATGTCTCTCAACTGCTCAGTTTCAATAGGACTGTAATACTGCCATAACAGCACTTCCAATAGGATGTAGGACTACACCTCTAAACAGGGACCATGGCTTCCTGTGACTGCATGCCAGCCCTGTGCCTACTGATGCTCCCAAACTCCAAGTGAGCAATCAGTGCAGGATGCTGATGGAAAACAGTCTCCTCTGCAGTAACCATCATAAATTGTGCAGGTGTATTTGCAGCACATGAAGGAGCCAAGTGCCTCTCCCAGTTCCCCTATTCCAGAAAAATGAACAGGATAATTAAGCATGTCTGGGATTTACTGAGCTGGCAGATTTAGCACTGAAGGCGAACACCTTGTACAGTAAGCAAAATCCTGATGCATGCAACATTACCTTCAGGGGCAAAAGGAGACAGTCGTATTCATGTATCAGTTTCCCCTGTCTTGCATTCAGTGATTTTCCTTCTTTCTGTCATCATGCAGAAAACACCCGTATAGAAACAAAATTTTCAGATTAAACAAATATTGATCAGGTCATAATTTTGCTGGCAATACCAGTTAGCTGCTGAAAATGAGCTTCATGTATATTTTTGATTGCTTTTACATCACAGATAGCCAACAGACAGGGGTCTTCTAGGATTAAAATTAATCCAAGCTTTAAAATATTCACAACTATTTTTTAATGAATCATACAAAAAAATTATTCCCAACCATAATGCAGAGGGAAAAATTAGAAGATTTTGTGCCTGAGCTGTTAAATTGCCACAGCTGATTTCTGGATGCCATCATAGAAATAATGCATGTTATATAAAGGTAATAATGAAACTGGCTCCATTGCACTCAGCATGAAAGCCATACATTGTAATTGATGAAAAGTCTATCATTGATAGTAGCAACATTATTTAGCAAGGTAATAAATCATTAGATAGAAAATTACACTGCTACATAAACCTGAAGTTTCTTAAATGCTTGTAGAAGTTCTCAAATTATCTGCACTTTGCACCTTAGACACATCTTCCTTAAAATTGGTATTTTTAGGCTTTTCATAGGTACTTCCTTCCTCATAAGTGTAGAATTTACCTTGTGTGTCTTAAAACTCATTTCAGAAAATTTTACAAGCTTGTAGGTTCAATACTAAAAGAAAAAAGTTACTGCAGCATTTTTTTTTTTTTAAGGTATTAAAACCCCTTTTTTCTTTGGAAAAGTTAGTTTTATGGAGCAGTACTGGGACAATTTTAGTTGCAAAATGTGCGTCAGCAGTTGCAAAACAAAACCCTTACATTATGGCTCTTGCAAGTTCTCCACACAGTCTTTGTAAAAGCAGAATAAATGAGAGTGTATCACAGTAGTTGAAGCCCGGACAAATCAAGATTTCAATGTTCCCAGGCAATTTATGTTCCTGTTAGTGATAAATTTTCTGCTACATTTCTGATCATCCCTTTACACACACAAATAGTTGCATACCTTGCTACCCATCAAGGGAAAGCATTAAATGGCATAAGTACAGCCCCTTTAGATAGTCTTATGACAGAAAGTTTCTAACTAAAGCTAGCTCATACGAATCCTGATTTCATAATAAGACTCCTTATGCATGATCACCTCTCCTGTAGGAAGAGAAACAGTGGTCTTAAAAAGATAAATCTTGTTCTTCTCCAACACGCTGTAACTTAAAATGCACACACCAGTCCATGCATTGGCAGAAGGTATTTTCCAACCATTCACTCCTTAGCATAGCTCTACCACCAAAACCACCACAGTCAGCTTGGTCAAGTCCTGGCAGAAGGACCATCAGAGCAAGCAGAAGCTGGTCTCTCTGTTTCAGGCTGTAGCTGGTGCACAAGGGTACATTATGGTTTCCAGTAAAGCCCCCTATTCGGCCACTTAGGGGAAGAGGCAGAAAGCACTACAGCCATGTTCTCAGGGTACCAGCTGGACCACAACCCCTGAGCACAGATGTTTATTCTTATCAAGAGGCCCTTTTTTTCTGTTATCAGAAAGAGCTGGGAAGGTGGTATAGACACAGGGCAGCTGTGAGGGGACTCGTACTTCTCTTCTGTGTATTGACTGTATTGCCAATAGTCCCAAAAAGGTTCCCGTGCAGAAACTACTAGTGAAAAGTATGCAAAGCTCTGAGAGGAGCTGGGGATCAGGAGGAAGGAAGTACATTCAAACTGACAGAAAACTGCAAATACTACAAAGAAGAAAGTGACTTATGTGCTCTGGGAAAACTCCCTTCGAAAGGATGCAAAGCTGTACTCTGTGTCCCTGAAGCCAGGGTGATTAGACTGAGGAGTATGAAACCAAGCTTTAAATTGATCATTTGAATTGCATATGACAGGCCACAAAATAAATACTTTGGCTACCAATAGGGTTTGTAGTGAAATCTGAGGAGATGGTAACAGAATAAGTTGAAAAGCAAACCGCAGGCTCAACTGCTTCATCGGGTTTAGAGCACAGTTTGATTTGAGCTTAGGTGGAACGGTTTGCCCTTCTGGCTATACCCTGAGTGAGAAAGGACAACTCTGCCTTGAAAACATGAAGGGAGAACTTGTCACAAAGTGACATGGTGGAAAGTAACTTTAACTCAAGGATGTGTGTCCTGAATGGCAGAGGCTGAAATTACGAAGTTGTGGTTTATTGTGGATGAGGCAGTTTAATCAAGGCAGGCTTTAAAAAGAGACAAGTTATCTTTTAATTGATCAACTGATACAAGTGGAAAAAACAGACAGCATTTGGAGCACACAGACCCGTCCTTCAGGATCTTTTTCTGAGACCTGAAGGAAGGGTTGCAATGCACACAGCTTGTCTATGTTCTCCAACTAAATCAGATGGACTAATAAAAGAAACTACCACTCCCTGTAATCTCTGCCTTGCAGAGATTGCTAATACGTAGATGTACGGCCCAACATCAGATACTTCACAGCAAATGGAACAGCTCTTCTCAGTAACAAGAGCACCCATGAGATCACCAGAGACATGATGCCTTCCAATGTCAGCATAAGTCATTATGGGAAACAATCTCCACATACCTAACAACAAGGCCCCACAAAATAAATCTGAGGATAAATATTACATTTGACACACTATACAGCCATGCGCCTGCTAATATCAATACCTGCACTCTAAATCATATGTAATTTACTCTTCCTGACACCTACAACTCAGGGGCAGATGCAGAGCAGTTAAAGTAATCATTCCAAACTTCAGCAATATTGTCATAGAAAGTAAAATCCAGAGTCATCTTTTCCAGCAAAATCACTTGGAGACAAAGCAACTAAGTGGTATCATTATTGAGAAGAAAAAAACAAAGCTATGTCATAACTTCAATCTGATAATCATCATAGCTTTTTTGGTCGGTTTTATTTTCGCCTTTGTTTCTTTTTTGTCTTCCTTCACATTTTTTTTAATAGCATATTCTAATATTAAACTATTTGCTATTTTAAGGTTGCAGCTTCAATTCCCCATAATTCTTCCCAATATACAAACTCTGAGAGCTGCACTTAACTGATCATTGACTGTTTAAAACAGAGACATCCAATGACATGTTGTAACCCCTGTAACTCCTTACGGGGGCTACTTCTGTTGTAAAACTTGACAGAAGAAAACCATAAACAGTATTACTTTTGATAAGTATTATTCAATTTTGTATCTTCTGGTAGATGCATTTAGCAAAAATAAGTGTTCTTAACTGTTCAAGCCTTATTAAAATGGGACCCCTTGTACCATTTATACAAAGGCTACCTACCTTGTTCTTTATTAAAAAGAATTTCCAAAGAATAGTCTTTAAAGATTCAAGTACAATAAAAGGATGCCTGCTGCCTGCTGCAGCAGGGTATGCATATTATTCTCAAAGTTTAAGTTGCATTTTTAAACTCTTGTAACAGTCTTAAGATATTGACAATATTACACAATGTTCATCAATAAAATAATTGTTAAGGTTATCATTTTGAAATGCCTTTGTTGAATGATTTCTACTTTTATATCTCAAGGATTACTGCTCCACTCAATGTAATGATTCATTATTATCATGCAGGTAAAAAGAACATGTGAGGTTAACAGCTATGGCCATTAGCTGTAACCTAGCCAGCGTAACACTGTGTAATTGATCTATTTTCTTCAAGAATAAAATTCAGAAATAGAGAATTACTACTAATGTCTCTATAAACAAGTAACAGAAAGCCTGGGGGCAAACGCGTGGGATAACAGCAGAGAACAGGAAGGAAAACGGGAGCACATGAAAAGTTTATTTATAAATATCTGAGAACTGCTTTCTTGGCATGATATAATGTCTACGCAGTCTCACACTGATGTAACTTTTAGACAGTGGCCCTGTGTTTAAGAACAGAAAAAGTAAGAATCAGCACACTAGACTTATGATACTCTTCTGAAAATAATCATGGTTCTTTCCCAGTTGAAATTGTTTCAAGACTGGCAGTTTAAGGACAAGATTTCCAGAGTTTGTTCCCTGTACAAGTATTTTAAGGTTCTTCTAACCCAATGATGGCAGAGCTTTCATTGTGGTAGTAATGACAGTAATCTCTGTTAAGACAATCATGTCAACCACTATATTCATATCTAATTTTATCTTCGGTACTCAGGAGTCCTTTACAAGTCTTTACCTTTTGCAACAATCACAAGTCAGGCTGTCTTTGACATTTTTCTTCCATCTCTCCCTGAACAGTGTTTCCAGGTGATAGGCTCAAGCAAATATTTCTTTCAGGGTGAAATTCTGCAAGTCCACCTCACTTTTAGATATTGTCCTTCGGTCTCACTTCTCCTTCTGTATTTTTCTCATTACCACAACTGGGGATGTGGTTCACTATCACAATACTGATTGCAACCAAAACGCCAATACAGAAACAGCCAATTCCACTTCCATGAGAATTTTTGCCCCGCTGCCTGTCCCTGACTGGTTTTAATGCTGTTTTGTTTATGCAGCAGCAGATGGCCCTTAGCAAACTGAGGGATCTTGAATGCTCATTTAAAAATTTCCTGAAAGTGAAGGGCTCATATGCCTGAATATTTGTGGGCTTTGGTATCTTGTTTGTTTGCTTTCCAAACTGACCACTAGCTCTAGTAAGAAATATGATCTCTCTACAAACCTTGCCTTTTCCACGTCAGAGAAAGCATGTTACATTAAAAAAAAAAAAAAAAAGGCCTTTTTGAAGCTCTTCAAAATAAGTCTTATGATGCAATTCTTATGTGTACGGCAGCAAAGCAATGAGCCTGCCTGCACTACATTAACGAACATCATATTTTGCATTTAAAGATCCTCAAAGAAGGAGTGAAACTAGTATGGGCAGCTTTATTTGTATTCATCACACTAAATTTTGTTCCCCAAAATTTCAATAATCCTACTCTCTAGTTTGCAATTAAATAACAGATTTTTTTTTTTTAAGATCTTAAGGAATATGCCATATTCTTCAAACAGTCTTGTATCCCAGCACCTTCTTTTTCCCAATGCACAATTAATACTTGTAGATGAGAAGGGTTGTTTGTGTCACAGATTTTATGGGTAATTCTTCAGAGAGATTCTTCCCAGCAGTGAAGATAAAGCAAGCCTTCAGTTTCCACAAGAAATCGTTCTGACTTACGTTCTTCTCATGGCAGCAAGTAAAGATAACAAAGATACAACAGAGGAAATATGAGAAAATGGTGCAGTAAGTATACTCTGACTTGGAGATAAAAGTAAATACATTAGTACTTGTGGTTATAATCTCACGCTTCATACTGGGTTCAGTTTCAGAGGCTGCAGCTTTAGTTCTCAGGTCTGCCAGGCTTCCTATATCACTGCACATAAGTATTTCATTCTGTACCTTAGTTGTCTATCGGTAAATGGAGGACAGCAGTAACTACTACCCTCTGCTCTATCTTGCGTTTCTTTTTTTTTTTTTCTCCTTATGATTTTGAGATTTTAAAATGGGCTGACTTTCCCTGTTTTAGCACAGCAGGGTTCTCATCTTTGTTGAAGGTTCTTTGGTGTTACTGCAACATTGAACATTACCAGCAGGAGCCGTATGTGTGAGAGAATGTTAACTTGTTTGTATGGAAAAGTAGAATAAGATGCTTTTAAAACAGTAACATACTTGAAAGACTGCACAAAAGCCACTTAGTCAATGCTATGTCACTTTTTTCCACTCATACACGAGAGATGGCACTGAATAAAAGCATCTTCAAGAGTCATACATGTTGTTTTTATCATTGGAGCTTACCCCCGTTCCTTTTATTGCACATAAACTCTACAACAACTTGTATAAACAGCACTGGTTTGGGCACGAAAATTATGTTCTCTATGTGAAAAATGTATCTTTAGTTCACAGATGCCACGTACATCCTGAGTTAAGAATACTGAAGTTTTTCTAAACTTACTCTTGCATTGTCGTGGCAGGCCATGTGTCTCTTCAAACTCCTGTTCTGCGCGACTGGAAGCAGATATTTGTACAAAGTATTTCTTTTAAGATACACAAATCAAGTGTAATAGAACTCAGAAACAGGGAAAAGAGAGAGTCACACACAAATTCCAATTTTTTCATTTAAATCAAGGACTGACTGAATACACAGCCAGGCTGTGAATTCATTCTCAGCCAGTATAAATTACTGGTTTGTACAGTCTAAGCCTCCAGGATAAAACAGACAATTCTTGAACAATTCAGACCTAAACAAGTCTTCCAGGCTTTTCTAAAGTTACTACCTTGTCCTGGGCCAGAGTACTCCTCCTCCCACCACCTCAGCATGTGTACACCTACAACACACAGGCATGCAGTGTTGTCAGCAACCAAATGGTCTTGAATGAAGCCATTTTACCCACTGACAACAGAAGCAAGCTTATCCTCAGAGGCATGGATTGAAGATGCTGCTGAGATGCTGGCTGTAAAGCAGGATTCTTTTTGACTGTTCTCATCATTACAAATTGTAACTCCACTCTTTCAACAAAGCTTTCTCTATTCTTGCCCTTAGATCAGAAGGGAGCGCCTTTCTAGTGAAAAAAGCAAGATAGCCGAGGACACAAATTTTTTTCCAGAAGAGCCCACAATAGGACAGAAAATGTTAACAAATAAAATCAAAACTCACAATGTATGAAAGACCTATTGCTCAATCTGTTCTTCGCTGTATAATGCCTGTTCTCCTATTTATGTATCCATGATACTTATTTTCACTGTATTAAGGCAATCGATATTGACAACTAGTACCACAGAAACATCACCTGCAGGGGATTCCTTTGGCCTAAGGTTTGAATTAGAGTAAGATGTTAGAAATAAAATTCATAATCTGGGACCTTCGCACCAACAAGGCACTAACACAGTGGAAAATTACGGCAGCAAAAGTATGATTTCTCACCCAGCCATGGATGAAACACGGACAGCGTGCAAACAGACTGGTGGCAATGGTGGGTGAGGAGGTAGCGCAGACTGGTGACCCACCAAATGCCCAAACCAGGAGTAGAGCTCTCAAGTTCAACGGGAGGATCTGCAAGGGATCTTCGCTTGAGCAGACAGGTCTGAGAGCATCCATGTTATACAAAGGGGACATGCAAGCATGGTTCCCCTTTCCTACTACAAAAGCTTTCCAACGTAAACAATAAATCATTTACCTGGAAGCTGGAAATGTCTTATGGTCTCCATTGTATTTCCCATGACAAAGGGTGTATGTTGAATGGCCCAGAACTTTAATGGAAAAGGTAGGATATTAGCATTTATAGCACGGAGTAAAATTAGGTCAGTTTGCATAAGTTCTGGAAATCTAAAAAAAATTTCTTGAGAAGTTGCTGTCTTGTATTCCAACCTCAATCCTCTACTGCAGCCTGGAGCTTCTGATTCTCAGCCACTTGGCTGAAAACAAGGCTAGTAAAGATGCTTTGTGAGTACCTTGTACAAGTGAGGGGTCAGGCACTCTTGACCACACTCCACCAATGCTGCTTATTATAAGAGTATGAGGCAAGGGTGAAGAGAAGTAGTCAGACCACCCACACCAGCTTTGTGTTTTCAAGCACTACCTCTGTAAAAGGATCATTTTTATACCACCTATTCTTAAGCCCATGCAGCAGAAAATGGCCCCCAGCAAACTGAAAAATCAACTCCAAAATGCTAATGTTTTATGTTTCTAAGCCTTCAGGATATGAAGATAGTTGCAATTGCATAGATTTGAGGTTAAAGACATGGTTTCACAGTCCAGTTTAGCCAATCTGACGGCAACCTGCTGCTAGAATGGGCAGTCCTGCCTCCTTCTGCCACAACTAACTGTGCAGCCAGCTTGCTTTCTGTTACCTTTTTCCTTGCCCACCACCTTCCCCCCGCCTCCATTTTGGAGGGGCAGAAAGGGCAGGGGTAGTTTTCAGCTGGCTCTGCTCACTGATCCAGCTGGTGCCACAGATTGCTAATCCCAGCATGAGAAAGACAGTGGAAATGGACTCATGGTTATGAAGAACAGGGAGAGTGCCTCCTTTTGCCACCTGCACACAGATATATCAGCTTAAATCTGGGAAACACATCTTGATGGTTTTCAAAGAAAGCTTAGGGATTCAGCTGGCCGAACCAATGGATAAGCTTTATAGTCAAATATTAGTGGGGTGCCTACAGGAAAGCACTGGAAGGTGATACGGATGTAATCTGGTTTTGGTATCAAAACCCAAGTTGCTGGTCTCCAGATACGGTCAAAGCCCAAAGCCCTCTCTGTTCAGAAATCAACAGTTTCCAAGCTCTGCATGAGCACTGCTTTGGAAAAGATCAATCTCAGAAAGGAGCAGTATTTTTACAGATATATCAGAGCATTGTGTCATATTCTCTTCCAGGGAAAAGATTATCTTTGCGTGTTTGTAAGAGGCTGGCATGCCCTGAAGGCTGCACTCCGTTAGCAAGTAATGATTCTACTAGAAACTTTACATTTTGCTTATTCATTGTTGCCGAGGGCTGAATTAAAATTCAAGAGGGTTGGAGTAGCCCTCCGGAAAGGGTTTGGAACAGGGGTTGGGCAGTCCCTGAGGAAAAAACCTAGGAGAGGCACAGTGTGGGGTGCATGCTTGGGTAGATCTGTATTGCTCCATCAAGAAGTACTTCAGCAAAGAAAGCCAAGCTCCAGGAAGGGGAAATGCAGCTGGTAGAGCCACAAGAACTTGGGTGTTCACAGAAAGGCTCACAGGAAGGACTCTATCCACCCAGCAAGAAGCTTCACTCTGAACAAAACCAAAACAAACAAAAAGACCTAGCGAGTAAATTAATGCCCATGCATTCTGGCCTCTTTTCCCAAAAAGTAAAAGGGATGAAATATTAGAAAAGTAAATGTAACATTTGACTATATTACCTTCTCCTCAATAGTTTTAGGTTTTTTCACTACATTTATCCTGCAATGTTAAATATTTTCTCTTCTCTGTTTGCCTGTACTCCCTTGTTCTGCGAGGACTGATTTGTAAAGGCTTTGCTGCAGCTTACAGCAAAGAAGCGTAACATTAGTTCATACTATTTGTTTTACAGTAAAAGAAAATTGATATTCTAGCAAGGCAAACAAACAGACTGCTTGACATTACCAAAAAAAAAAAAATTCAAAAACATTAGACCAAAACTTAGCTTCACGTTGTTCACTGAAAACACCACTGCCTGACACAGAGCACTTGGAAACATCCTGCATCATATTTATGTGAACAGGGGGGTTTAGGCTAATATTGTTCATGTTTCCGCTCAGTCCTTGCACCTCCTTAGCCTCCAAAAGGGCACAGTCAAGTCCTTCAATAGTTTGACAACAGCTTAGGTTTTATGCTTCATCTTTTAACGTTTTGGGGGGGTGGGGTTTGTTTGTTTGGTTGTTTAAGTTTGCAGTGACACGCATTTCCAGCCTGTTTCCCCTTGCAGTCCCGCTGGTGCTGGAAGCTAGCCTAGCCTCCCTCTTCCGACCTCCTCCTCCTCCTCCTCCTCCTCCTCCAGCCGGGGCCGGGGCCAGCCCGCGGCACTGGGCTCCCCCTGCAGGACCGCGCTCCGCACTGAGAGCTGGGCGCTCTGGAAGGTTTTGCCTTGTCCCCCCTTCTTTTTCTGGAGAGGTTGGGGGTGAAAAAAAAAAAAAAACCTGAATATTAAGCAGTGGAGATGGGGGATGTCCTCATCCTGCATCTGTGGCCGAGCTCCAGCAGCTGGGAATGAAACAGCAACTGGAGGTTCGAGCAGAACGACGACTACAAAATGCCAACGCCAGCAGACTATGTCATGTCGGAGGACACAACAGTAAATGTTCCACGTTTAGACTTCTGGGCACCTTGAAAAGCAGCAGCCAAGGGCTTGATTTCTGTCTCACACACCGGCAGCTGAGCTGCTGCACTCAGAATGCGAGGCCTTGTCAGCAGTGAAATGCCCGCTGCCAGCCAAGAGCAGAGCTTGCGGTTCCTACTCCCTCTTTTCTTTCAAAAGAAAAAAACAAAAAAGAAAAAAAGAAAAAAAAAAGACAATGCTACCAAATTAATTAGAAAGAACTAACAGGAAACACATACTGCCCGTTTAACAATCAGTTTTCACCCCTTTTTATTCTCCCGTTTTTTACTTGAGGGACTGTGCGTTCATTTTCTTCCTTGAAAAAGTCTGCCGTTTTATTATGATTAAATACTGAAATGCAGCATATTTACAGCTCAATTTATTGTCATGTTCAGTCTGGAATTGGCCATTTGGCTGATTAAGTTGTATCATGCAAAGGCACCGTGACATATACTATTAAGAAATGAGAAATAGCAGATGGACATTTTCAAAGAACCATCAACTTTGCAAACAGCACGCTCTGCCTTCGAATATAATCTACTAAAAACGAGTATCAAAGGTGAAGATCCAGGTTCAACATTCTCCACGAAATCATTGGAGCACTCTCTCCTGTGACTTTGCAAAGGAGAAGTTTGCCATTTCCAGCAGTATACTACTTCATCAAATAATTTTAATAATCACATTTGCCATAATGTTTCTCTAAATTTGCACCTGCTTTCACTGTAGTCTGCACAACTCACAGGCTTTCATTTGAGCTCTGAACTATCATAAGAATGAATGGACCATGCATCTATAGCCAAGACTACACCTACACTGAAAATTAAAGGACTTTTTAATGGCATTTAAATTAACTTAAATAGTAATGAAAATGTAATTAAAAACTGAAAGAAAACCCTTCCAGATCTGAGTAATATTTTAGGATGGAGCTTGATATGAATGGCATTACATGAAACAGTACCCTTCAATATAAGGGGATTGAATTCCAAGTCTGTGGAGGATCCTTGTCCAGTGTCTCTCAAGGTGTTTCACAGGACACATTTCCTCTGGCATCCTCTTGGCTTCTTTTCTCTGCCTCCATACTCACTGGGCTCCCAATGGCTTCACGCATCAAGGCCATCTCCTAGAAGTGACTGCCACACAAATTCCCCCATTACTCCCCTCAGCAAGTGGGCAAGTATGAAGTACTTCTCCAAACCAAGCAAACCAGCAAGGAGTTCTTCTGCTCCAGTAAAATTAAAATTTGAAAGCAGAAGTATTTAAAATATGAAATCCTTGGCCTGTGTGAAATGCCCCTCTGTTTGCATAAGGACTACCACAGTTCAATAAGCAAAAGCAGTATCTGTCCAGTTACAGATTAAACAGTCCTTCAATCAGACTTTGAAGAGAACTGCTTTTTTTAGTTGAAAGGAAAAAAAAAAAGAAAACATGATGTTTCACCCACACACAGTTTGGGATCATAACTTAAAAGCCAGCCTCACAGATTTGAAGAGTGACCTAAAGCAAAAAGCATTGCGCTTCTAATCACCTGCTGTAGGGACAGCTTTTGGTCACAACTTAGTTCTTCTGCTCTCTCTCTCACATGACACCACCATTCTTGAATTGATTTTCAGTTTCTCGCTCTCCAGTAATTCTATTAAAGCATTTAACGCTGAGAAGGGGACTTCTAAGATATGCATTACTATACTGAAAAACAATTTCACTGAATGCTACTGAGTGTAACATACTTAGATAACAAACTCTTCAAGGCTGAGGTTGTATCTTCTGATTATTATCTTCTGTATTTTTGCTGGAAATACTATCTGTACTCAAAAAAACCTGCATGCTCTAAGTAAAATATCTAAGAGACTAAAATGGAATACGATCTGTTACTATCCATGTGCTGAGTAAGGGGCATTGCAAAAAGCAATCTGTTTCTCCCAAGAACTAAGAGACAGTAAGAGCTGTCCATGTGTGACACAGTAACCTTGAAAATTCATAAAATAAGAATGCATTTGTCAAAAAAAAAAATTGCAGAGAATTTAGGAAGGTCAGCCTAGCTTCAAGAGGCAGCTGAAAAACAAAACTGGAACAGAGGGGAATGAGAATGTTCTGCTGCATATACAGGTTGTATTCTTTAAATGAAATGTTTACCTCTAATTGAAAATCATGCAAATAATGACAGCAGCAATGTGGTAGACCTGTGTTAATGCATAAATGAGTTTTCAACTGCTTTTAATATTAATTACATTATATACTTATTAGAAGACACTTCAAACCTGTTTTTCTGTTTTACATTGAGCCTCAATTAGAATTTGGAGGAAGAAGCCTACCTTCAGCATCAGATCCACCTGTTATTATTTGATGGCAAGTAAATCATGCATAGTTTTATTCATTACAAAGAAAACAACCTCAAATGGCGGTTGCTTTAGCTTTGGCCTATTTTTGATTATTCTTAACAATTACCTTTTAAATGTTCACTACCTAAGAGTGGTAAAAAGCTTTTCTTACAATACTTGCATACTGTGAAACAAAATAATGGATGCAGTATTTCTGAAACATGAAAGTGTTTCTATACTAGTTGCGCAGATACAGAAACATATGTTCTGCCCTCCTGAAATAAGATGTTTCAAGAAGAAAGTTATAATGAAAGCTGGGGCAGGTTAGAACAAATGCAATGGAGCAATACACCAGCAAAAAGAGCGTAGACTTTAAATCCATAAGACACTTAATCCATCCTTTCTCAATTATTCCAACAGAATCTACCTAAACATGGAAAAGATAGGGTAGTGCGGGTGGGTTACCAACTTATAAAATGTACATTTGTTATCCAGGGAAGCAGCAATAATAGAATGACAGAAAAGTAAGGCTGGAAGTGCTCTCATGAAGTCCATTCCCCTGCCCTAGGGCAAGATCAACTATACACAAACCATTCCTGACAGATATTTGTCTAACTTGTTCTTAAAAACCTTCAGTGACAGACTTTGCAACCTCCCCAGGCAATCGGCTGCAGTTCTTAACTATCCTTACCATTAGAAAGATTTTCCTAACATCTAACCTAAATCTCCCCACCACAGTAAGTTTGTCTATTACTTCTTGCTTTATCCCCAGCAGAACTGGAAAATAGTTTTTATTACCTTCCTCTTTATATGAAATTTCCATATACTTTCAAATGGTTATCACATCTTCCCTCACTCTTTCATTCTCTGAATGAATAATAGCCAACTGAGGCATATGCAATCTGCTGGAGCAATTTATCTGGTCTCCCATGTAATCCCTTCAAGGAGCCTCCCTATTCTGGAACTATAATCCCCAGGTCAGAGACATCTCCACCCAAAACGCCACCAGTTAAGCAAAACAAGCTTAAGGAAAAGGGATCTTAAGGGGAAACGAGCCAAACCAAGAGGCAGGCTCTCACATCATCTTGTGCAAAGAAAGGTCCCACACAAACCAGCAGAACTCACTGCGGCTGAGATGTGAGGTGGGGAAAGATACCCCTGAGGAGGGCAGAGGAGGACAAGAAGGGTTAAGTTGAGAAAAGAGGCTTCTAGACAAACCTAGAGCTAAGTTGTAGTGAGTTGTTCTGGAAGTGGGAGAAGTCCAGAAACAAGAGAAGGTGAAGGATAGCAGTGAAAAGTAAGAAGATTATCAGAAGGATTGGGAATCTGGAAGAGAAGTGTGACCCAAAAGGGGAGGGAGAGAGGAGTCCTAGTACAGAGGGAGGCTATTTAGGTATTGGAAGAGGAGGAGGTAGCGAGAGGTTGGGAAAGCATGAAACCCAGGACAGGAAACACAGCAGAAGTCCTGAATGCCAGTGGTACACAGAGCAGAGGTGATGGCATCCACTCAAGCTGAGTTCCTCTGTCCAAGAGGAACTCCTAACAGACAAACCCGGTTTCTCTGCTGAAGTCAGGCCTGGTGGAATATCAGCCAAGCCAAGGAGCTCTTCTTGGGAGTAACTCTGCCTCTTTGGATATGGCCCAAGGTCAAGCTTGGTCGACAATGTCCTTGAGATATGGTTGCAAGGGATTATTGAAAGATAATAGAGGTATTGAAAGATAATAGAAGGGTAGGATCACTTCCGTGGGGAAAGGTGTGAGGGAGAAGATACACAGCTGTGACAGAACAGGATCAGAAGGTGACAAAGTCAGCGCTAGATGGAAGGGCAGGGGCCCAATGCACAGAGCAACCTCATACTATTTATTCCAGTTTCTGTAGCACCTGAACTAACAATTCCTCTAGCAGTACCAAGAGTCACAGGGCAGGAATGCCTAAGAGTCAGCTCAGGTCTGTCAGAGCTTGTGCTGAGACGGAACTAGTAAAATCTTGATGGACCTAAGCCGACCCTGTGAGGTCAGGATGCTTCATACATTGATTCCTAATCCACCCCACAGTTTTTCCCTTATCCTGTGATCATCCTGGATGTCCCTGTGCCACACACTCCCCAGTGATGGAGAGCCGATTTCAGAATTACTGTTCTGCTAAACCAGCACTGAAAACATGCACTGGTGAAGAAAGTAGCTAACTTTAAAAAACGGACCTTGGCTGCCCCTCATCCCTACCAGCAATACCCTAGCGCTGACACAGCACCAAGTCAGACCAAGGTAGAAGGTGTTGCACTTCATGGCAGCTATGAAATGTGCAAGCGAAGCAGTCCTTGTGACCATGAGACCAAAGCAGACCTTTCGCTGCACCGCTTATCATGGCCATATCCTGCCATGTAGGCCAGTGCATCGGACGTGCCCTAGCACAAAACCCCACTGCTTCGTGGGAACCTAGGAAAAAACATCTTCAGAAAGTTTGGGAATTACTTCTTCACTCTGAAAAAGACCGTTTTTTTCAATTCCCAAGGGCCACGTTGTCTAGACCTCTGGCCTTTCTTTTTCGTTTTCTCTGGATGCTTCCAACAGGCCTGAAGAGTGCTGTGCTCAGAGCAGAAATAGTACACCAGCCACAAAAATGCTAAGTAGAGTGGAAAAATTTCTTTGCATGTCTTACACATAGACTCCTGTCTGTATATTCTAGCGTAACGTTTATGACGTGGTATTGTTGATTCATAGCCATTTTCCGGTCTCCTGCAGCTGCCCATCTGTTTTCTGCAGACCTGCTGTCTCACCAGTTACTCTACATTTTGATTTGCACAGCTGATTATTCCTGCCCAACCACAACTTAGAACTTGTCCTTAATGAACTGCATCGTATTTATTTTAGATCAGTTCTCCAATATACCGCATTAATTTTGAATTCTAATCCTGGGCTCAGCGGGTTTACATCCTCTCCTTAGTTGGTGTCATCTGGAAATTCTGCACGTAGGTTCTATCATCTAAGTCATTAATTAAAATATTGAATATTTTCAGGCAATCCTGGGCAGAATCACACTTGACATATCCTTCCAGTTTGACTATGAATCACTAGTAATTATTCTGAGAACAGCTTTCCAGCCAAGTGTGTACCCACCTTGCAGCCCGTATTGCCACCTTGTTTATGAAAGAGTGAAAAGCCTTCCAAAATCAAGATACAGTATGTAGGCTCAACTTAGGCTCAACTGATAAGGTACATTCTGGAAAAAAATCATGCAAATTCATTTATTGCATTATTATCTACAGGCTATTTGTAAAAAATAAAAATAAAAATAAAAATAAAAAAATCGGTTGATTATTTGATTCTGACATTTTTTTCCCCAAGAACTTAAGATAAGCTATCTACTCCAAAGAGGGAAAAGAAGGACCCAGGAAAGTTTACACGTAGGTGCAGTGTTTGCTTTTTCACAGATTTTTTGAACCTAGACTGTCTTCCAAATGTTCTCCAGTGTAATGGCTAATTGCTTGGATATTGCTTCAGCTATTTAACCCTAAGCTGGAGAGAGAATTTAATAAGCTGTAGCTTGTTCTAAAATACCTATCTTACCTAATTAGTTTATAATCAGTTCTGTTCCTGTTCTGTTTGGAATTCCTACCCATCTCAAAGTAGTATTCCTTTTCTTGCCACCTGATTGCAATCACCCTTTTTTTGCATCCCCCTCTGCCAAAAAAGTCATTACTTGGTCCTCTCTGCACACATCAGATCACGAGTTTCGGCTTTGCCTCTCAATACATAGACCAGAAACTCAGTCTTCCTCTTATTACTAGTGAGAATACAGCATGTTTCCTTGTTACCATGTCCTTTACTAGCTGCATTTTGTTTTGTGCCTTGGCCTATCCAGTTTGGCCTTTGCATTCTTCTACTATTTTTTTTATATTCATCTTGATAACATATCTAGTTTCCACTTTCTGTGTGACTCCTCATTTTTCAGATCACGCAATTTTGTCTCTCACACTTCTTTATTGTGACACCTTTTATTTGTGCTTTTAAAACCCTTTATTATGACTATAAAAGTTGGTTCCTTTAGAAATTGTAAGCCTTCCTGAATTTTTTAGGTTTGTAATCTTACCTATCAGTTCTATGAGCTTAATTAAGTCTACTTTCTTGCATACCATTGCTTTCATTCTGACGTTCTCTTTTCTCCTGTTCTGAAGAATGAGCTCACTTGTTCATGATTGCTATCACTCAAAATTGCCTTTTACTATCATAGGCTCAACCATCTCTTTCCTAATCAAGCCTAGGAACACTTCCTTTCCCTTGCCTTTTCTGCATTCTGTAATCCTGAATCTATTACACTTGCATAATCTACTGAAATCAGTATTTAGCCAATAAAGTTAAAAGGGTTTTGCCATATGCTGTTGTCTGGTAATACACGATAAATACAGCATACCTCTTGGAACAAAAGCCATCTGCAAAAAATGGCAACTTTGGCATCTGTATCAGTAAAACGAGTGTACAGACAGGATCAAAGTGTCTCCTAGCCTTACCTGTAAGCCTTCCCAGGTCACAGCTATTAGCAAGGTAGAAAGAAGTATTTTGTAATACTTCAAAGGTGGCTACACAGGCATCGTCCTCCAAGGCTTCTTTTAGCAGCAGTACGTTCAGCTGTGAATTGAAAATGATTACCCCAATTGTTCCAATAGCTGCAATCATTTAGCATTGCTAGATTCAGTGTTGACACTGCACTGCTTTCAGATATCAAAGCTTTTTCTGTACAAATTAGCTCTCTTCTGCATGTGGTCATGCCCCCTCTGCCACTAGCCGCTGTTTTCTTCTACAGCTAACCCAGCACGCCAACAAAAGGAGCAACATAGCAAGGATCAGAGGAGATACGCACCTACCATTACACTGTTACTGCAACTCTTAAATTCGTGTAACATGCTCCTATGAATTTCTCTAAGAAATACATACCTACCCACTGTTTACTGCTGAATGTGTTATATAAATCTAACAAGGAACAAGAACGACCTCCAAAAAGAAAATATGGATATCAATTTGATTCGAGTTGGGAGAAGCAGAAGTCCTTGCCTTCTTCTCATATAAAAGCAATGGTAATTCAACCTGTTTGCTTTACAAGTCTCCTGCCCATTTCTTTTACAAGTCTCGTGAATGTACAGTGCAACTTGACTAAAAGTTTAATGATTCTTTAGTACAGCTAACGAAATTTGAAAATGTTTATTAACTTTTTTTTTTTTTTAAC
This sequence comes from Chauna torquata, assembly GCA_013399475.1. Lineage (NCBI taxonomy): Eukaryota > Metazoa > Chordata > Aves > Anseriformes > Anhimidae > Chauna > Chauna torquata. Next base: position 242,615 of record VXAL01015511.1, read on the forward strand.
CTAAGGGCAACTCCAAAAGAACAAAAGAATTCCTTATGAGAGAGAGCGCAACCCTCATACTGTTAAAGTGTCCAGAATGGGTAGGAAGCTGCTGGGTTGTCACCACAATTTGATTGTTGTCCCAGGCCTCCAGGGACAGCAGTTTCATTTTCCTGAATTTTACGCAGCCTTATTTGCCATTCCCTTCCACCCAGCAGCAGTCACAAGGTTAGCAACTTTCTGACACCCTGCTGCCTGAGCGGTCTGATCCAAGTGCCAAGAACCCTGACCTTCTGGGAGCGAAGGGATAGCAGATGCTGTGGCAGAAGAATGTAAAGTTGGAAAGAAAATAATATAATATTACAAGGGTGCTAAAGGTAATAGAGTGTTCAGCAGAGGGGAGAGCCACAGAAGGCAGGGCAAGCAAAGGAAGGAACAGATAACCAAATAGGAAGACTTTCAGCGGAGAGCAAAGGAGTGGCAGGAGGAGGAGAAGGGCTGGAAGAGAGTGGCGAGGAGGAAGATGCACAAACCATCCAAGCATCACACCATGGAGCTGTGGGAGCACGCTGCATGTCAGGCAGAGGCAAGAGAGCCCTACAGTGCTTCCTGACTTCACATCTCCCATCAGCACTGGAGCACATTTGGAGCAAAGCTTCCCATATCGTCTCCTCCAAGAAACATCTCGCTCACATGCATGAAAGTCACGTCGTAAATAAAATCAACGCATACCAACGGAGACAGTGAAGGGATTTCCTCTAGAACTGCACTACTGCGCTGAACCGATGCGCAAGTGCAGGCACCTAGGACGTACAGCAACCATCCCACTGCAGCAAGAAGGGTGGGACCAGCCTCTGTGAGGGTGGATCTGCTGCGAGACAGGGCAAAGTGGGAGCCTGCCCTTAGGGACATGAACAGTTTTGTTGTTCTCTCCTGGGAAGAGCTCCTAGAACAGCAAGGAGCCCAAAGGAAAGCAGCCTGAGACAGAAAATGATCGTCCCATACATACAACCCCCAATCCAGCAAACTTCTTCTAAAGGCAAAAAATTTACATTGGAAAAACAAATGTCTCACACATCACTTACTTTCACCATGGTACTAACCCATTATCCAGGCCCACTAAACCAAGAGAACGATCCAATTAATTTTCTATCCATTTCTTAGAGGGTCTCAGCTGGCCAGCAGATGTGGAAACAAAGCAGCAGCATCTTCTGATCCCCATTTCCTTCTCCCACCTCTCAGATTAGAAGCCAGTTCAGACACAAAGTGCGTAGTGAATTCCAGTGGAGTTCACACCAGAGAGAGCTTTTCTCAGGGAAGCCCACCACCTTTGTATCCTCTTTCTTACTACATTATTTTCAACACATCTACAGGGAAACACATTGGAATCAGTTGAAACAGTTATCACTTAAATCCCTTGGTTTTGCCACATCAGGTACTGCTGCAACAGAACTATGTGGGGAGAGAGGCAGTCCAAGCAAAAGTTACCTGGCAGTCCTGCACAGAGGTGTGCTCTGCTTGAAGAGAGAGAGCTCAACGCTACCGCGTTTCTGAGAAGCCTCCTGATACAAACGACGTCCATCCTGCACCCTCGCCAAACTCCAATGTTAAATATATGAGCAACTTAACAGACTATATTTTATACAATGCAAACAGGCCCAACTGACCCAGGAGGCCACGCATTGTTAAGCTGTTAATGAGTACTTTAATGAGGAAAGCTTAGACATGCCTTCCCTAAGGCTCATAACCATCCATTTCAGGGGGCAGGAAATACAGAGAGTATACACTATTACTACAAGTGTTGAACTGTTTCTCAAGTGAAATGTTTTAAAATAGTATTTAAACTGGAAGTACTACAAGATGCTATTCAATTTATTTTTGAAACTCTAGTAAGATATCCCAAAACTATTAGCTGAACTAGAACAGAAGTCCTTACCTGTGAACGCATTTGTGGCCTGAAAACCAGCTTCCTGCATACTGCTCTCCCAGTGAAGCTTGTGATTCCAACTTTAACCTGTCGTTACTGGAGACAACTGCTGTGCTTGAAGCTGTCAAGTCACTTCCATCTTAGCTCATCAGAGTCCATTTCTCTTTCCATTCCTGGATTTGGCAGCATCCAATTCCCACCTGATCCCAGGTCTTTCAGTCTGTAGGCACGGGGGATCTGCACTGAACCCAAGCAGCAAGCACTGGACAGTCCCATCAACCAGCCAGCCAGAGAATCTGGGCCATGATGAACGCAGAAACGAAGAAAATCGCCCACCAAGACTTTATTTCCCTTTTACAATTAAGTTCTAATCCTCTGTTCATCCAGCACCATTTTTTCAGGTCCCAGCCAATGGTGACGTTCAATTGTTTCTCCTCTCTTGTGTTTGTCTCCCCTTAGGCACACTCACTGAGAAATTAAAAAAGAAGAGATTATGTTTCCTGATGACCTGTAGCAACATTAAAATTAACAGACTCCAGGGAACAAAAACCCAAAACACATTATCAGGGATTGATTGTACACATTAAAGGAGATCTTCAGAAGGCAAATATTACGATTTTGCTGAGATGCAAAGTGTGACCACACAGCTCTTTGAAGTGCAAAGAGGAACAGTGCTAGGGTGTCATACGCATCTCTGAGAACATGATATGATTTACATTTCAAAAGCCATATTTAGCAGAGATGGGGGTAGCAATACAATAACAAAATTGCAGTTAAAAGAGAAAAGGAAAAATACTCAAGGCTCTCAAAGCTAGTCTATTCAAAAACCACAGTGAGATTATTAGCATTTCATATAGCTGTTTCCCTTCTTTTATGGAGCAGGAAAACGGAGCACTGGATGCTGACACTATATATGCTGTTCTATCTTCTGAGGTTAAAAACGTTTATATGTCTGTGCTGTTGATTACCTGTTTAAAACCTCAATTGTAACACAGATGACACAACTCAGATAACTTCAGACTTTCGGTAATGTTAAAAATACCCACAGGCTATACAAGAGAAAGGTGGATAAGTTGTTCCTGATACTACTTCTCCACAGGAGCATGACTATCTGCAACTCCTTGCAAACCCGAGTTACTGCATATCCAGCTTTTTGAAAACTAGGTTACATTTACTTTTACGGGGTGAAGGAGAGCAGCAGGCAAGTATATATTTAGGGAGAAGATTATTTTAGAAAAAAAAGGAATGGTTTTGCTCACAGAAAGAAAAGAGGAGTTGGGAGAAGAATCCACTCACTCCCCAGCCACACTCCATAGCAGTGCTTGGCTCACCTAATTCAGTAGCACAGGCAGGTCAAAACTACGTCAGTGATGATCTTACAACCTACTGATGGATTTTAACTAATGAGTCTAGCCAGTGCTTGCAGTACTGGATCAGACTATCTACTGGAGCAGCCCATAGCAGAGGGCGCCAGGAGCACTGCCAATCCCAGCACCAAGTGCTTTGGAGAACAGCACAAGCCCTGGCTCAGCAGATGTGAATAATCTGCCGCCTGCCCCGCAGCCCCACTGCAGTGTCTACCCTGACCTGCAGCATCTAGCGACCAGCCTATACCCTGAAGCATAAGGCTGCACGTCCCAGATGGCCCAAAACCACAAAGAAGATTCTCACACCCCTTGCAGCACCTTCTGCTCTGCACGCACCACTGCCTGAGCAGCCAGCTGGCCCTCGATGTCTTTATTAGGGCTCTTTCTTGACAGACAAAAAGAGTCTGTTCTCAGGTGTGTTACTGCAATCAAGCGAGCTCGACACCTGATGAGTGCTGTTTTCTTTGGAGCATACTGAATGAAAGCTAGTTGCTAAGATGAACTTTCTATCCTAATGATGTTGCCACTGTTTTTTCAATTTTGGGAAGCCAGTATTTCTGAAAAACACAAGTTTCTGTCTCAAAACACAGCACAGGACTGACTGATTAGTCAATTGTATTCAAATCCAGTAACTTGCATTCAACTCATATAAGGTTACAAGTCAGATTCAAGACATTTTCCCCACTTCTCACCCAAACATCTCAACTTAACAGACGAGAACATACAAGTTAAGGGAAAAACTAAAAACGAAGCCTTTACATGTAATATTTCCTATCAGAAAAAGCTGAACATAAATTTTAGAGTTGTGTTTAAAATGTTACTATTCCTCAATTTCAGCCCTTCAAAATGCTTTCTCAGGCCTTCAAAGTGCTCTGTACAACTAATAACAATTTCATATGAGGTATTTTATTCTAAAGTGCATACTACTGAGCAAGTATAACATACATACACAAACTTCTCTTGGCTCGTCACAGTCTGCTAACTGTTCTGTAATGACTACAGATAGATGCTGCACTCATTTCCCAAGCTTTTTCTCTAGAGGTCTGAGTTTCTGTTATATTTATATGAATAGGTCCACATTTGCATTCATATTTTCAGCCTTACAGCTTTTGGTTTGGGTTTACAAATCCACAATTTTGATGCGTTCCATTTTCAGCATTTTGATGTCTCTCCCCATCCTAAAGATTCTCAGGAAATGCGCACCAATACCTCAGCAACCAGGGAAAATCTCTCATTGTTACTAAATGGCTATATCTCTGTATTAGGTATTACATACCTTTGATTCTTAAGAGAATAAAATACACTTACTTTCCTGAAAATTAACTTTTTATTAGAAGAAAAATTATTTTCCACATCTCCAACATCTCTGCTAAACTTGCTAAGAACCCAACAGTGCTGCAGAAACCCTACAATGCTGGAACGTTCAGCAACTGCTGCTTCTTCAGACAGAACGTACGTCATTTTAACATTACAGGACACTAAAACACAGAGTTCATTCAGACCTTGAAATCTAAAAGGTACTGCACTGAAGCATCACACTGAAGCCCTCCCTTAAGGCCTCAAATGAAAAAAAGGGACCGATATCTCACGATTGCCCTAAGTGAGCATTTTCTGTCGCTGCAAAAGCACTCTCCTCCCTTGGCAGACAATGAACTGTGCTCCAGAGACGCGGCGCTGAGCTCAGGGGAGGCTGGCAGGACGCGAGTAAGGGGGAAGCCTGCACGGTGTTCAGAGCTTCCTATGCCTTTCCACAACTCAAACCCCAGTTCGGTTCTGAAAAACTGCTTCACACTTACAGCTAAGCTGGTGATTTAAGGTATTTTCAACAGGTAGACCTTTCATGAGTTAGTCAGTCACATGTGCACAACAATGTCAAGTCTCTCAGATTTCCAGGACACTCAGATGAAGAAGACAATGCAGAGCACCCAATACCACAGCAAATCAGGAAAATGGCAAATTCCGTTTTTAACAGCATGTAGGGATATGACCGCTCTACTGTACTTTATATTATTCAGAAATTTTCCATTAAAGCTGAACTGATGTTTAAGCAGAGGAGGTTTGTGCTTGTCTCCCAACAGATTGGCATGTTTGCCAAGAATGGGTCAGGACCTTTGCTGACACAATTCAGTGTGGCTCGGCCAGCCTCAGCGAAGCCATGCATTGATCCTTGTATACCAGGGTGGTACAGAAATGTTAAACTAATGTGCTTAAAGGAACAGAGCCTGAAAATACTGATCTGAAAATGAGAGAGGAAAATAAGCAGCGCTGACAGAACTACAATACTGTGTCATCTTCGATGTATTACAGTTCTCACAACCTGCGGAGACCCCGGTGGGAACATGTCCCACTATACTGATCAGATGGCAAAGAGAAAATCTAGAACAGAAAGACCAGATATTTTCTCTTTGCTCCATCTGTTACTTCCTTTCCAATTGCAACAGGAACTCTGCTTCTACTTCTGCTTTCATTCAACTACTGCAGTGTTATATGGGTCTCAGAAGCAAACCAAAGCAAAACATTGTGTTTTATAAATACGTGGCTGCGCTATAAAGATTTTCAGCTACTGTGCTCTTACACGATTGAATGCCTAGAGAAAAATCAAACCCATTTCTTTTCATCCTCTCCTCTTTTCTCAGATTTGGTCTTGGGAAAGACACCACCACCTAAACCTCACACAAATTGCAAACAAAATATTTTGACTATACAAAACATTATGTGAGTTTCAGGTTCTCATAGTATATTTATCTAGTTAACCTGTTATTGCTCTTTTCTAAATATTTGAAGACTCAGTATTAAAGGGCCACTTTAAAAAAAGAATCTGAGAGAGAAAAATGGCAGCCAGGGAGCGTCATTAAATCCTCCAATAATATCTACATTTTGTGAAGTGCTGTGCAATCATTAGTCAGGACCAAGCCTGGAGCAACTTGCACTGAAACAAGAAGCAAAACACTATTTTTTCCAAGACTGGTATCCCTGTAACATCTTGAAGAACTCAAAACCATTGACCGAAATGTAAACACTGCAGCTTGTTTTTTGGTTTTTGTTCTCATTTCCTTTCACTATATACAGCCTGTTTCCTTGGCCGTGTGCTGTTGGTTCCCACACACAGCAAGAACCCACTGGATGTGTTGTCAGAAGGGCTACAGCCATGATAAGCATCTCCTGGGATTGCCCTTGGCACAAGACGTCCTAAAGGACAGCGTTTGACTAGAGTGTTTAAAAAAATCTTTGTAAAAGGACTACCCGTAGAGTAAGCCTACGTGTTTAAATTTTTGAGAAAGTTGCTGACCATCTTGAGAGCTGTGGCTCAGTTTAACTTCAGCAAGGGAGGATTCACTGCTCAAGCTTTTAGCTTTCAGGTTAAGGAAGCATGAAAGGGCAGCGAGACTGAATCTGCCAGCGCTGGTCCAGCACAGGCCCTGCAGAAGGCAGGGAGGGCAGGAACAGCGCTGCTGGGCCAGCAGCACGGCCCCAGCTCAACAGGAGATGGAGCTTGCCTCCAAACTCAAGAATAAAAGCAGTATGCCTGAAGCCAGGACAAGTTCTGGACTATCCGCATGCTTCAACACTTTGCTGAAATAAGGCCAGTACTTCCTATACTTTAAGACAGCATTGACTCGGATATATAAGAAGCTTCTGGCTGGAAAAAAATTCCAACATTTTGGATTTACAAAACAATGTTTGTAAAAAAATCCTTAAAAGTTTGCTAAAGCAGTTTAAAATGAAGCATATGTGCACACATACAGCCTACCTCTCCATCCCGTGTTGGAGTCAGCCAGAGTTTTCCAGGCTTTGGTTTTGCTTCTTACGGAGACTTCTAAACTAGATATTAATATTTACCAGTTATACCTACTCTTTCTTAGACAGCAAGGTCTGTGTTCTACTGTGTGATCTTCATTTATTTTGTTTACTTCTATCTGTAATTTGTCTTCCTGCTAAGATAACATTGCGCCAGTGCTAAGTGAATCCTGGTTCTTGGGAAATACTGTGCTTCATAACTCAAAGACCACTTAGAAAATTCAAGGCGACCTTCACAGGAGAACATACACAAATCAAACTGAAAACCAGATGTTTAAAATATGTTTATCTAATCACATCTTTCTCACACACACATATACATCACTTGTTTTCACTTTCTATCTTCAATATTTGTACAGCTTAGTTGTGACATTTTAAACAGCTGCTGTATTTCACTTTTTTGGTGAATTACAGTGACTGACAAAATTAGTTTCTATGTTATGTCATACATATTTCTATTCCTACAGACACTTTCAGATATGCTTCCGCTTGTTCAGGAATAGTGTCCAAGCTTTTTTCCTTCCTTTTTGTTACAGAACTCCCTGACTTGTAGCAAACATGAGGATGATGAAAGCAAGTTGTGGTCCTTCTGCATTAGCTGAAGCAGGAAACAGGTCTTGAGAAGAGGGCATATTGCCAGAATGAAGCATCTTTTTCTAGCCTGTTAGAAAACGTTCTAGAAAGCAAGATATATCCCCAACACCAATGCCAACACACACTGCAAATAACACTAGAGACAAGGTCCAGTTTAAAAGAAAAAGAATAAATGTTTCAGTAAAGACATTTCTATTCCTCCACCTCCTCCTCTTGTTTGTTTATTTCTTTTTGGAATGAAGCAACAAACTGAAGCAGTGATATAAAATCAGTCTGTTTAGTAGCTTCATGCCAAAGCAAACAGCCTCTGGTAATCAGATAGCAAGGAGTATTTCACTTGGACAAATCCTATAGATAACTGATAACACAATGGAGCATGCCACATTTCCTTCCGTTAATCTTGTTAACTGAAATAATTAATTTGAGCCCTCTATTTTCTATCTCTATGAACAAACTAAAGAGCTATACATTTTCCCATAGCTCTGCTGACAAAGTGCAGTAAAACCCCACCGGAAAAGTCTACTAAAATCTCCATGACAAGCTATTGAGTTTGGATGAGATAATTATTGGGAGAAATTGTACAAGCTGTGTTATGCAGGGCAAATGAGAAGATTGCATTGTATATTTTTGGACCTTAATAAAACTATAATTACCAGAAGTTGTCAAGAGAAATCATTAATCATGCTGCCCTATGAACTCAACCAGTTAGAGAAAAACCTGAGCCCCGAATTTTATTTGCCAAAATAATGAAGAGGTAGTAAGAGCAGAAACCACTCTCAATTAATCTTTTTCCAAGGCAACACAGCATCAGTTTTGAGTTTGCAGAAGGCTGGTAAAAGCAATAATTACATTGAGTAATTGGATAAAAGAGCAGAAGTTTTTGACTTGTGTCCCTGTGACTTGTATCAGACACTAGCAGTTGCCAGAAACCCCAGGGATGGTGCATACCTCAAGACTTTTGAGCATCCAACATCCAACTACAGTCCAAAGAGCATTTAGCGTCCCTGCGCACCACTGGAAAAACTGGCGTTGTGAGTCGCAGCTGCTGAGCCTGAGCACCCAGATACCCAGCAGCAGCAGCAGGATAAGGATGTCACTCGTTCAATGCTGCTGTGCCATGCAGGATGTGTGAGCACAGAGGAAACACCTTAGGAGAACACGACGTTGCCATTGCCAATCTGCTGTTAAGAACATGATCAATGTGGAGCTGAGCACGAGACGAGATGGTCCTGTCCTCCTCCTCTCCCACAGTAACTCTTTGCTGCTTCAACAGAACGTTTCTTCTGGCTTCTTTTCACCTCAACAAAAGCAGCAGGGGGTACGTCCTGGCCATTTAGCATTCAGCCATTTCAACAGCCCCACCACACAGACACAAGCAATGCATGTTGTTTACAAGCTCTGTTTTCTGAGTGGGCATCGCGCATTTCGTACCTTTTAGGCGGCCACTGTAAGCTTCCCAATTTCTTTACCTTCATACAGGATTTTAGGTATAATAGGAGCACATGGTTATTTGTCATCTCCGCTGACAAACCTCGCCTAAGAGAAGAGAACGGGTAGCGCTCCTTTCCTGTGGCAGACGATAAATGTCAACCCATGCCAACCATGCCCATCTCTTGGAGACCTAGGGGCACCCTTCCTCTCTCCATCGACAGCATCTTTGGGTCAAGGCACCCAAAGAGGGCACTGCACCCTCCAGGGAAGGGGTGCACAGCCAAAACCAATGCCTCCCACTGAACTGGGTAGAGCAGCCAAAAATCCTAACATACATATACACGCATGAAGATCCATACACCCATACCAATTTTGCTCATAAAAGGCAGACTGTGGGAATGTAGGCCAAGCTGCACTTAAGTTTTTGAAGGCAGAAACATCTGTACTCTGATTGTTCTGGAAAGGAAATACCGAAGACAGCATCTCCCACATGAAAATGTCAAGCAGCACACGGACACAGGATGGTGCGGTCCTCCCTTAAAACATGACTGGGGACTGTGGAAATAGCTACCCATGGAAATCTGAAAAATCAGAGACTAATAGCAGGAGTCATCAAAAATTATTCCAACTTCTGTCAAGACACTTGGTATGAACGAGAAAGCACAACACACACACTTCAGCAAATGCAAATGCAGAAGACAACGCTGAACCCGTGCTAACTGCAATGAAAAATAAACTGATGCTGAAGAGACTCGAGGAGCACAGATGCTGTTGGAGAATAAAACTACTGCCCTTACAGCACTTAGACTTGCTGCATGCTCTGCTGAGAAGTGAGGGTGCTCTGCCACTCTCAAGAGGGATATGGCATCCTAGGCACTTGGACCATGACCAAAGAAAATCCTCTTCTGCTAAAGAATAAAACATGAACTTTATGATTTAATTAGCACAGACTGCCACCATATTAATTGAAGAAGCACTGATGAGTTCTGTAACTTTCTGGAAGGCTGTATCAGTCAGTCCTATCAAAGTCCATCTGTTGTGAGCAGCAGCTGTTCAGGAGCGCAAGGAACGTAGGAGAAAGGCCCACTACTATTTCATACGTATTACTACACAAAGCCAGCTCTAGTTTCCTGGAAATGGAACCACGCCACAAGGTTTATTTACAGCATCTTAGTAGCCGAGATGCATAAAGAAATGCAAACAGAACGCTATCCAGAGAAGCCAGCCCCAGTTTAAAGAAACTGTGGTCAGCCACGGGGCTCATCAGCCGCAGGGCGCTCCCAGCACTCGCGCTAGCAGAGCAGGAGGCAATGGCACTCTGCAACAGAGCTGCGCTTGCTGAAAAAGGTAAGTCACGGGTGTACGCCTCTTCTAACATAAAGAAGGTTTGCAGCCACTTCAGACTGCCTGTTTAGATCACGTACTGCACAAATCCATTTTACTTTAAGTGCCACAGAAAGCAAAAACGAACAAACAAAAAAGTATGACTGTATCCAGAAAGGATTCTTGTTATAAGAAACATCTGAAGCTTCTCCTGCAGAACTCCACCATATTTTAGAAAACTGAAAAATCCTGACGCCTGCTGCTCCATATTCTACCAGTTTTAATTTTCACGCTAAGCTACAACAATCTGCATAAAGCAACAGAGATTCAAACTCGTTTGCCCCGCTTAAGACCAGGTCTCGGTTTTGCCCAGTATCCAGCAAAACCAGCAAGATTAAACTGTATGGTCACCATTACACTGTGACCGAGCTCTGAACTCACTGCAACAACCCTGAAACCACATTAAGGCAACGGTTTGGGTGTCCAGATGCTTTGCTTTCCAGGGCATCTACTTGAATTTTACCCTCTGAATGATACTAGGTAACAACTAGATTAATTTGGAGCCTGTATTGGAAGTCATGTCCAGGCAAAAGCTTCACTTCAGTCCATGGTGTTTTTGCCCATGCCAGGTTTTGTTTTTTTTGCCAAACTACACTCCTTCACTCCTTCAGCGTGTAAACATGTTTACTTCTAAACCCCACACTCAATGGGGTTAAGTAGTTGCCTCAGTAGTTCTTAGTTACAATAATACAAGTTTACTTCAACTTTCAGCCTGGAAATGAGAAAAATAAAATAATGGTTTAGCATCTCTCTTATTTTTCTTGGACTTGGGAGATTTGCCTTTTTTTTGTTTTTTTGTTTTTTTTTTTTTGGATGTGGTGTTACCTGATCTCTATAGGCTTCTGATCCCATCAGTATGGTGGATGCAACTTCTCCCTGTGAACTAAGAAGCTACAAAATGCTTAGGTAACAAGGGTGTTACTAATAAAACAGATCTGAGAGAAAAAGCTAAAGCAGCATTTTGATTAATTTGATTTTGCACTCGTGTGAATTTATCATTCTGCAAGCCCCAAACCAACCCTATTAGTGTTGTAAAATCACCCCCCAAAAAACTCTTTTTACTAAGTAATAGGCCAGTGATTTTTTATTTCTATGCAATACTAACAAGACATAGTCTTCTTTAAGACTGACTTTCTTTAAAAAAACCTGTTGGAAAACAGCTCATAAAATAACATAAAATTCAAGCAGAGAACACAGTTGGGAAGCAGTATCCTCAGGTGATCAGCTAAATCTCATTTTCCAGAGAGCAACACAGTTCAGTCTCTCAAATCCCTCATTACTTAACATACAAAAGCGAAGAGGTTATTTTTTTTCTTGTCCTTGAAGGACAGCTTTTTACATAAACAAACAGCATAAAGGCATGGGAACTAATGTTGTTATCAGTAAAATCTGAGAAATTCCTCTAGTCAAGAAGTTCTTTTTTAGTACTGACATAAGGAGGCAAAAAGCACTTCAATTCTCTTTCTTCAGTTGTAATTCAGGAAGCATCCTATCTTTTTTACCAGTAATTTTTAATAACAGATGTGTTTTAATATACTCTTGTTGTATTTTAAAACCATTCTTGCTATGCTCATATACCATGGTTGGATGCAACTAAAGCACTGTAGCTGCACAAAACTAAAGAGGCATGTTAGCAATGCAATACTGATGCATCTCCATTAACTAACTAAAAACAAAATACACTACGAGGTTTTCGACAAAACAGCTCAAAAATTGGTATTTGCATTAAGGAAGATCAAACTGTTTTGTTTCTCTCGGTCAAACATCCCATTTACCTGTCCTATTCTCATACTATCCACCCCTTTAGGGAAATCTGACCTCTCTGGCCTTGCTTTCTGTTTCATGTTGTCCATTTAAGTACCAGAACACAATGCTTACTTTCAAATACCCATCAGATTACATGTGTGGTCTTCCAAGCCCATCTGCTAGTCTTCTCCCACCCCAACCCTGTACCAATAAAGAGACAGATTCCTATAGGAAGAGCCGACACCTATATAATTTATAGATAATTATGGAGTGTTATTAAACTTCCACAGTTACAAACAGGAATGCTGCAATCTCACGTGAGACAAAAGCAATGATCTCTGCAGATGAACAAGCACTATCTTCCTTAGCCGTGGAGTTACAGCTTTGTATTTCCCAGGTGCTAACTTATCATCAGTCTCATATTAAAAGCAAAGAATACCTTTTTTTTTTTTTTCCTTTCAAACAAGTGGAAAACATAATAAAAGTCTGACTTTGTGCCTTTGATAATTCAGCTTCCAGTACCATGGAATGCTTTCAAACAGGGGCATCTGCCTCCTGCATTGCAGCCCTATAGCCGAGAAAAAGGGGTGGACTTATTAATGAAGCATAATAAAGAACCAACCATTTGGGCTGGAAAGATGTAATGAAGGGAAGAGACTGTCTTCCTCTCAACATATTCAAGAGACAGCAAAGCTCATCCAAATAAACGGCAGTTTTCTGCTGAGGAGGCAGCTGGAACCAATGATGCTGTTTATTCTTATTTCCCTATATCCCACAACGAGATACAAACCTATTTAGAGAAAACAGGGGAAAGCAGGAAAAAATCCCACCTGTATTAATCTGTACCACATAGTTAAAGCTTTTGACAGTGCAACCCATTCCCATGCCCAAGGAACAGGCAGATGGGTGTATATCTGTTCTTTCTGCTAACAGCATTGGCAGAAAAGGGCTTCGTATCAACACTTCAAATACTAAAAAGAGAAAACAGGACAAAAATAAAACAAGAAACACTAGGATCTCAGAAGAGTTAAATATCTAGAATTTTGGATCAACAATCTGAGCATCTTATATAACACAGTTCATCATATGTTACCCAGTCAGTCATGCGTCAAGAGCAGAAAGTGGGTTAACTATAAAATTTCTAAGAAATAAACTGGAACCTTGATTTTAAAGCACTTCAGAAGGTGCCAAATGCTTTGGTACACTGTTCAAAGTTAATTATCATCAAATTAAATATCTGCACATAGCATTCTTTTTAAATGGAAAATCTTTGGCGTTGTACGCTAATCCTGCAAATGACGATCACCTTCTGTAAAGGTATGCAGTAATTTCTTTCCACCACTGATGTAAGAAAACCTTTCTGAGGTAGGATGGTGGTCCCAGAACCCACAAGCAAAGCTGAGTCTTTACACAGGCATCCACTGCTCAGCAACGATGTGCAGGCTTGACTGAATTTTCCGAATTTCCAGCCCAAAGTTATATATACCCCATCCCCCAGGAATCACTGTCCTGCCCTCTCATGCCCCATCTTCCAGACCGGGACAAACAGTAATGCCATGCTGTGGTCACTGAGAGGACAGCATCCAGCTGAACTGCACACAGCTATCTTCCTGTAACAAAATGGAAAAATTACTCATTCTCTTCAGGGTCCAGTTTTTTTGGAAGGAGTAAGTTGCTAGCCAGCATGCATAAGCAAGCAAGACTAATCCCGATTTACCTAGGCATTTTTCTGACTTTTCTCACCCCTTCTGGCTTAACACTCATGCTTTTGGCTCTGTTAGTGTTTTTCTTCATTTTTAAATAACATGCAAGAAAAACTAACTGAAGTAGCATATAAAATCTGTTCCCTAGCAAAAACAAAAACAAACAAACAAACCCTAGCATGTTAATTCACTACACATTTTGGAATTTGTTATAGGTCATTTTCAAGCATGTACATCTTTACAATTTTGAAACTTAATTACCAACAAAATGTCGAAGGTTTTGTTCCTGTTAAATCATGTTATACATCAAAACAGAACCATTTTATAATTCAGACTTTGTGGCAAGACTGAAGCTCTAAACTTATTTTACATACAGGAGCTCAAAAAAAGCCCTGGGCCTTTTTATTATTTATTAAAAACACACAGAACAGACAAGGAAAAACATCCAGTATGCATTTGCAGACAGAACCATGTGGATTTTTAACAAATAACCAAACCAAATTTACCTTGTGGCCATAAGCAAACATCAAAAATGCCAGCTCAGAGGGCTATTTTCTTTCAGTAACACTATCACTTTGGGAAACTATTAAAATAGCACAAACTTAAAAGCAGCATTGACAAAAACTGAATGCAGTTCAACTCCAGTTTCCAACTAGATGCCTTTTTTGCACACATATGCTTTGCCTTCCATTACTCAGCTGCATAATATAAACCACCAAACTGCACTTACAACAAATCTGATCTGATAATGCCAAGTTTTAATTGAAACACACGAAGGCAGTTGGGCAATGCACAAGCATTTTATAGGGAAGTCAATAGTGCTCACAGCTGGATGAAGCCTCCACCCCTGTAAAGGAGAAAGGGATCGAGTTTCTTCGCTTTATTTTAATCCTTCCTTCAAAATATAGACAAAACTGCTAAACCAAAAAAAAAAGCAAATAACACCACAAATACTTTCATAGTCTGAAAAATCTTTCTATTCAAAACCCATGAACAGTCTGTTAAGTGGTGACTTCAGGAAGAAAAAAAGTGATTTTCTAACTGTTAGTGAATGAAACTCCATTCTTTCTCCCAGTTCACAGAGGCGCTTTCTTGCAACCTCTTTATATTACAGCAACATTCAATGACCTCTCAACATTGTAAGAGCTATACAAAGCATCTCTGAAAATTGTCTGGGTATTTGTGTACGCACTTGCGCACATACATCTTTAATATAAAGCCTTATACACATATTGTGCCTGCAATACATGCTGTTTTAGAGCACCTCATGGCATTAATGCAGATATTTTTCTGCTTCAAGAAGAACCTAATTTACACTAAACAGAATTCACCTCACAATAGTACAATGCAGTACTCCTCCAGATAGTTTTGCTGAGATTAATAAGTCAATTTAACCATGAAAATTAATGGAAGGGAGGCAAAGGAGAAGACCTAACAAAAGTTATCAAGAAGTAAACATGTAGCATGCAAATTAAAACACATTAGCAGTACCTCAGATCTAACTTTTAAAAGTCAGACTTTTCTCTGTTATTCCATTTAGCTGGATGAAAAACACACTATCCCACTATTAATCCCCCGCCCCTGGAGAAAGCACGCACCTCAGAGTTCACGCGGGGGGCAGCTGGGGAGGGTGCAGGGTGCCCTCCAGCCACAGCACGGTCAGAGGACATTTGCGTGTACTTTGTTTTGGAACGGCAAAATGCAGGTCTGAGATGGAGGTCACTCAGTCTCTCTTCCCCACCGGTTCTCAGCTCCTCAGATGAGATTGTCAGCAAAACACCACCGCTTAAAAAAGTCGTTCTGTCCACGCACAACTATGTTAAGATTATGGATACCCAAAAAAAGTCATGGCCCTCAGCTAGCAGCCAAATGAATTTATTTCTGCAACTGGCTGAGTAACAGCAACAGTAAGCTTCCAATTCTGATTCCTTACTGAAGTTTTTAACTTCAAAACTCACAATCTACAAAGTGCACCATGATACAGCTTCAACAAAAGCACCCATATTATGTCAGTAAAACTGCAAAATGGAACCGCTGGACCTAGCTCTTCCCCTTGGGAATGCTGAAGATGTCAGGCAAATGCCCTCTGTTCACATCATTAAAATAAACAAAGCCATTGCCATGAAATCATTCACTGTGCAGAAACTTTATAAGCCCTTCTATTATCTTTTATAGCTTAATTTGGGAACTGAGAATCTCCAGAGTGCTTTGCAGCACATTAATAAAAAACACTTTGCTTTATAACGTTTATCATTATTACTGTACTGCGTGCATCAGCTCATTGGAGTCAAATTCATTTTCTTTCAAAAAAATGTCTTTATACCAAGACTTGATTTTTTCAGTCAATGATAAAGGCAGTAATGGTTCTTGGGGTCTCTTTCACAGGACTGCTGTTATTTCCTTTTCCGTTCTGTATTTCCTTTCCAACACTTTAAGAGCCCATTACTAATAACACTGATGAAAAATTCACCTCAGCTCCAAGGCCTCATGCCTCTGAGCCACTCAGACACACACTTCTTCACTGAAGCTCACCTTGGCATGCCATCTAATCTTAACTATCTCTGGCTCCTTCCTGTCCTGGTCTTCTCTGAAACCATCATGCATTGACTGTGCTCCTATTTCTCTCACTAAAATCAGGGGCCGCTGAAGTTTGAAGAGTGCTACTAGAAATTAAGACAACAATAGTGTAATTTTCAGTCTGGCAAACAAAGGAACATTTCATCTCATGAGTGAGCTTTTAAAGAAACTCCGATGTTTCATATCCTACTCTGGCTACTTAAATACTCCACAGCTTGCACCAATTTTTATCCCATATCTAAAGCAGAACATGATCTGGAGTAAGTTATTTGAAGACAGACATGTATAGACACACACAAGCAGTGGAGGCCACACTGATACCAGCAGCTTTCAGCAGCACCGCAACATCCCTCAGGGTGCGATCCTTCTCTAATAAAAATCTCTGTACCAGCGAATGCATTAATACAGCCATACCGATATAAAGGTCCATAACCAGGATGGCTTATTTTAGTTCCTGAGGCACTACTTTGCCGGAAAGATATGGGTCAACTTCTCCGAGGCTGGCTGAGCTAGCAGCACCAGTGAGCCTTTCCCAGGCACCAACACACTCGTGAGGTGAGAAACACAGGTGAGAGCTGGTCCCTCACCGAGCACTACGCAGCTGACACCTGGCAGCATCCATGGGGGCATCACCAGAGGAGACGTGATGCTTCTGGAGCCCACCCCTGAGATGCCCACGCAGACGTGGAGCACAGCCTATAACACATGGGATAAACCCTCACATGACAGCTACAACGTAAATTGTGCTGCATCGAAACTCATTAGCCATGTTTTTTTCCCTGTAAGGGGTAAAAGGAGGGACTAGGAGCACATGCAGGTTTGCTGCACCACCCTCAGAGGCAAATAACATTTTCTTTTTTCAAATAGTAAAAACCATTATTTAAACTTACGTTTATTCATATAACTTATTTGAATAGAATTTAATTAGTTCTAAAAAAAAAAAGAACAAGCAAATGATTGCTCAAATATGGCTATGTAGAATTAATACTCTCCATTAAGTCTCCAGATTATTAACTCATTTTAAGTGTAAAAAAATCTATAAAATGTAACTAGAAAATCTCACTAAGATCATTCTAGAGACACATAGCTGCAAAGAATTTTATCCTTTATCCCTTCCCAGATCCTTGCATATTCAAGAGAATGCAGTGAGTTGATTTCACAAAATTAAGAAACCATTCTCTAACTTTTCAAAAATGCTACTAAAAACAATACACACACAATCAAGAAATATAAACAAAACCTAAAAAGTCGTCTTCCTAGTTTGAGCCTGATAAGACTTTCCAAACTGGAATCCATAGGCTCTGATACCCTCAGATAATGGAGTCATATAAACCTTGTGCTGACAAAAGCATGATTAAATGTTTCCTTCTCAGATTATACTCTTGAAGACACAGTACAGAGAACATCAGTAAGATTTTCAAATCAAGTTCCTAAAAAAGATCGTGTTGTCCTCAGTCAGTTTGGGAACATGCATTAAGCTAATCAAACTGACAGGTTCTGCAGCAGAATTCAAGACAACCCAAGTCCCACGCTTCCTGCAGTCCAGCAGCCCAGAAGCTCAGACCTGTTCATGTTCACTTTTTCCTTCCAAGTACTCGCCAGCACAGCATTTCACAGAATTTTTTTCCTCATATTCAAGTATAAAAATGCCTTCAGAAATGAAATATGCACGTCTGATAGTGCTTTTCCTCCTTGTACTCAACATATGGCCTCAATCCTGTTTAACAACTTCAGACCCTGCTCTGACAGAAGAACCATGCATCTCCTTAGGGGCTTCCTCATTACATCAGTTTGATGTGGCTAAGTTAGGCGAGACAAGAAACATTTAACTAGTATGTATTGATAGCACTCGAAAGTTAAGAAGCAAAGACTGAATTCCTGACAAATTTCTAAGCAAGGGAGGACCGTAAGCTTCTCAAGAACAGATCACCAGAGTATTTCTTTTTCACAAACGCAAAATATGCTTTTTATTAATCCTGTTATTGGAAACTGCGGAGCCATTTCGACTAAAATAAAACACATTGGAACGCAGTCAGCATGGAGAACTTCAGAACAAAAGTTAAAGATATGTCAAGTGATAAGCAGCTGAAAACAATCATACAATAGCAAATATTTAATAAAAAGCAGTAGCTAGATTACACACATTTGCTTTATAGTTTGTGTATGTATATCACTCACACACGTTCACTTCTCACTTTCGGAAGCATAAAGATTAGCACAGCTTCCATGGAAAACAACTACAAGAAATACTATCACTAGTAGATAAAATTTTCATTAATAACAAAAAAATTAACTCCCAGAATAGACCCTAAAATCTTAGATAGTAATGCAGGTATTTACCAAGACATTGAAGTAATGAAGTCACCAAGACATTGTTACCAGGTTACCAAGACATTGAAGTAATGAATGTCTTCCATGAAGACACACATCCATCCAAACATTTGGAGAGAGTCTACTAGCTATTTAAAGTTAAATCTGATGCATTTCCTTGTATGTGTAAAATACGTATCTGTAAGCTTCAAATCTGAATTTATTCCTGTCAGTTGGACAACCAACAAGATGTGGAGCAGAACTCCAAACCTCAGAGGAGGAGGCTTCCCCAAAGATTTTTCCCATAAGAAGCAACATACAAGGAACGACACTAACATATTTTATAAGTTTATGCAAAAGAATTTTTAAAATTAATTAATATGGTGGGAGGGTGGTTCTTTGCTCCCTGACTAACATCTCGGATGAGGCTTTTAAACACCTTTAGCAGTATTCTCAGAGCACTTTGAGTAGCTGTCGCCAAGAAGACCGTGGCTACCAACCATTTCACAGACACTGCATCTTCCACTGTCACAATACAGGAGTAGGAAAAAATGTATGCCTGGCAGCTTCTGCTTGCTTGTAGGGTGAATGCACACATATATGTTGTCATGTTCCCATGGCATCAGGATGGCAACAAAATTACTGCAGATACCACTGACAAACAACAACAAATTAAAAAATTAAAACGTTAATGTACTGTATTTAGAAAACTTGAGGAAAAGGGGATTCTTATGTCAAAAGAAACAGCAAATACTTTTTTGTCTTCTGAAGCCTCCATCACATGAGGTCAGACACAGCAAGCTCCACTACGGCAGACAGAGCTTCACCTGAGCAATAGGAGTGCCTGCGTGCCTGACCACAACCAGCTGCCCACAGGGACCGTCCGCCTTGTGCCGCGCAGCCTATTCCAGCCAGACTGGGAGAAGCAATCTGCTGGGAAGGCAGTGCGAGCAGGACATGAACTAGAAGTACTTCTTACAGCCCTATGATTTGCCAGGCACAGGAGTTGGGAGGAAGCTGAAATGCAAAAGATGCCTTGCTAGCCTTCTTTGCTCCTAAATAAGGCCAAAAATAAATTTCAGCACACAGAAAAAAAATCTCTCTACCTTAGTACACATATTTTTAACAAACCGATTGATCAGGCTTTTAGAGTTCATAACTAAGCAATTCTTAGCAAAAGTAGGTGGGGAATAAAAACCAAAGAATTTCAAACAAATAATTTTATCAACCAGGAAAGTCATAACCAAGGTTGCAATAGCAGAGTCTATTAAACACATTTTCTAACTGGGTTTAAACAATGCTACTACCTAAATACAACTTGCGAATTACACCCTTGTTTTAAACTAAATGTCCTATGGACAATTTTCAGGTTAGCGCTTAAGCTCCTAGCATTAAGTCAAATGCAGTTAACAGAGCAAGTTCCCTCATGTTAAGGAAGATGAAAATATATTTCTTACAGGAGGTACAGCCTCTGGCTATCTCCAAATTACAGCAAAACTACAAATAACAACTTAAAACAATACGTACTAGCATGTATGTTACTAAAGATCCAGTAGAGACCATGTGAAATTGCCTAAAGGAAAAATGCTTACCTAAAAATACCTGCTGAGGTGAAACAAGCAATCTTGTCTCCAAATGTAAAAGTATTTTCTGACAGCTCTCAAGAAGAAGTATGGGAGTTAAGAAATTGAACTCAGCTTTGAAGTGTACGATCTCTTGGGGTTTGTTGAAAGCTGTTTAGATAAATTATCATAGAATGGCTTGGGCTGGAAGGGACCTTAAAGATCACCTAGCTCCAACCCCCTGCCATGGGCAGGGATGCCACCCACTAGATCAGGGAGCCCAGGGCCCCATCCAACCTGGCCTTGAACACTTCCAGGGATGAGGCACCCACAGCTTCTCTGGGCAACCTGTTCCAGTGCCTCACCACCCTCTGAGTAAAGAACTTCCTCCTAACCTCTAATCTAAATCTCCCTCCTTTTAGTTTAAAACTGTTCCCCCTTGTCCTATCACTATCTGTCCAGAAATAAATTATGGAAGAAATGAGAAGCAGAGACGAAGGTAAGGCAAGAAAGGAGAGAAAGAACTAAGCCGCAAAGCTTTGTAACAGGCAACTGTTAAAATGCTACCACGGAAAATGTCTTTCACCAAGGAACTACAGAGCAATCCCCAGTACGAGCTTCTTCCCCAAAGAGCAGTGAACAGCTGAAATAACTGTAATGAGGAGTACTTTCTAACCTCATTTGTGTACAACGCTGCTGAGACAGAGTCTGCTGTCTCCGCATAGCAGGGAGAAATGAAATTTGGCTATTCAAAAAAAAAAAATCTCTTATTAAAATACAAAAGAACCAACCTAGAAAGCAACAGTCTCTCATGTTTCTTCTTTTGGGCTAAAAAACTAGTCTTTCATTGAGATAGCAAGGGAAAATACAACAGGACTTTTCCCTCCTCACCCCCAGCAGTAGCTTTCTTCTCTTGAAAGACATTGGGGAGCCAGGGACTCCTCTCAAGTCCAGGTCCTCCCTAGTGCTCTCGGTGTGAAATGGTTTGCTCCTTTTACTCCTCTTGGTGGGCTCGCGGAGGTCTCTTTTCAGCTTTGGTCCAGGTATCTGTTGGACCATTTTTGGGAGAACAGCTCCATTCCCAAGCACGTGCTACAATTATACTAGTCATTCAGCACCAGCTGGGCATGACATTGCCCATAGCTCTTTCCTCCTTAAAAGTGCTAAGGATTAATGATTCCCCAAGCTGTAAGCATGTCTTTCACAAGTAGCGTTGACTCCAGAGGTCCAACAGGCAGGCCACTCATCCCCGCCTCTCCAAGACAAATGGACTGCATTACTTGCTGTTTGCCCCAGGGAGTGTTTAAGTTGAGAGCTTAGGAACAAGCTGCAAAGGATTTCTTTCAGTGCTGCAGTCTTGCTGAAGCGTCGGGATACATTTCTCGATAACCCTGCTTATACACAGTATCTGAGCTGATAGCTCTTCCTTCGTCTGAACAAGGAAGCAATGGAGACAGCATCACCACTTTAGTTTTAAAAGTCTTTTTATGAATCACCAAGTAACAAATTAAAAACAAAAAGGTAAGTTGCCCAGTCACTTCAAAACTAAATACAAGAAAGGCTTTTGTTTTTCAAAATTCAGTTACTTGAAGGGAGATGATATGAACACCTCAACTATTTAGGATTAACTCTTTTAATTTTTTACATCAAAGACCTATTATATACTGTCAAAGAAAACATAAATGGGCACAGAAAGGTTATCAAACTGGAGGAATGTTTACTAGTATGTTACTAATTATTTTTATGAACACCGTGAACAATTGATTTCTAGAAACAAACTCACTCTGTTTTAACTCAGTAATAATATCTAAAGAGATGGGACTTAGTTTGAAGAAAAATAAACATTTATTTTAACAAAGATATGAAGTATATGAGAAACATACAAACTTTCAAATATGAGTCGGGTTTTCGGTTTATTTTTTAACCTCACACTGGATTTCAAGTGCTCTGTGTTTCAGTGAAATTCTGCTCTCATTCAGTGGGAATTTTGCTAATAACTTCACTCTGACCAGAATTTTACCTGGGGGAGCCATGTTCATTTCACAATTTTGTAAGGAAACCAAAGAGTATTATAGCCTATACGATGAGAACAGAGCTCAAACAAGTCAGTAAACCTTTGATTTTATACATTTTTTTCAAGCTTCACTTAAAAAGAAAAGAATGCATGTGTATCTAAATACATGAAAACTTAGGGTAGCCATTGCATATATTCATTTCAATTTCAACCAAAGGTCAGGACAAACTCCTTAGTTTTATTTTCTCATAATCAAATGGAAATCTTTCTGAAAAGTTTGGCCAAATTTCATCTGACCATAATAAAGGTTTGCACAACTACATTACTCCAAACTCTTATTGCAAATTATGAGTTCATACTCACTATGGAAACAGACTTTCAGCTCACTTGAGAAATAACTAAGTCATAAGGATTTAACTCCCTGTACTATTCATTAAAAATAATTATGCAGTGCATAAAGGGTTGGTGCTGAGTGAGTGAACGGTCAGGCTGAAGTATTCCCTTTAGCTGTAGAACAGACATATCAGACGCACCAAAGATGCGTTTCCTCACACAGCCCCCTTTATTGCTCATTTGGAAAGACTGTCTCTAGAATAAGATGAGACTTCAGACACTCATTTAGCTCCCCACTCCTATATTGGCTTTTCCAATAGGAGTTCTGATTACAAGTAGACAATAATGATTTTATAAAGAGAACATCTGTGCAACAGAAAACAGACCGAGATCAAATTAATGGCATGTATGTCACCATTAAGCAGGTATCAAATAGTAAAGATTTTTTTAGCTGCAATTAAACCAAATTCCTACCAAAGATCTAGCCATGAAACCACCAAAAGCACTTAAAAATCCATGAGTGAGACAGTCTTCCATGTTCTTTTTAAGTAAAGAAAAGCATTTTTAAATGAAATAATCAAACTTCTCTTGTGGAAAGCTCTAACTGAAGTCTAAAGATATAGGACTCAAAATTTTCTAAGTTACTGGTCTCACTACAACAATAACTCAGCTATATTGCCCATGAGTAGCAATTAATTCATTTTAATAAGGAACATTACGAGTTGTTCCTCTGTTTAAAATCTCAGCCAGTACCCTTAACAATGCAGCTTTTCTTATTCCAATTTTTAAATGTTTGAAAATCCAATTGAACAAAATTGTTTTCAATGTTGGAGAAAGTCCCAATGCATAAAAACTTATTTAAGTGTTCTATTAAACAAACCAACCAAATCTATGTGGCAGCGGAAACATCAGTTTTTAACAAGCTACTGAATACCTACTTTCCAGCAGCAGAAATATAATATATCTATAATAGCATGCATACAAGAAGTTTTCCCCATCGCTAAACTCTCTATCAGGCATTCACTGAGGATTAAAAAGCAAACATTAGAAAAAAATGTATTTGGTGGGCTGAAAATTCTCTATTCAGTTCTAAGACTGCAGAAGATTTTTCACTTTCTCCTTCCAGTGAAGAGGAGGGTTATGTTAAAAAGCTTGAAATTATTTTCCTCTCTTTATTATTTGAATATGAAACTACATCATACAACAGAAAGCTGAGGAAAAAGATCAAGCATGATATAAACCCATAGTACCCATCTCATTTCACCACAAGTGATAAATGTGAAGCCACCAAAATTTTTCCAGCTTTTACAAAAAAAAAAAAAAAAAGTATTACCTGAAAAGGCAGTAGAAAAAATAGTGCCAACTGCTGTTGGACAAAGAGATAAAAGATAGCCTGTAAAGGAGTAACATCACAAATTGCTGGCTTCTAAGTAAGGAAGTCTACAAGAAATCATTATATCATCAGAGAATGGCTTGGGTTGGAAGGGACCTTAAAGATCATCTAGCCCCTGCCATGGGCAGGGATACCACCCACTAGATCAGGGTGCCCAGGGCTGCATCCAGGGGGATGAACACCTCCAGGGACGAGGCATCCACAACTTCCCTGGGCAACCTGTTCCAGTGCCTCACCACCCTCTGAGTAAAGAACTTCCTCCTAACATCTAATCTAAATCTCCCCTCCTTTAGTTTAAAACCATTCCCCTTTGTCCTGTCATTATCTGCCTGTGTAAGGAGTCCCTCTCCGTCTTTTTTATAAGTCCCCTTTAGGTACTGGAAGGCTGCAATGAAGTCTCTCTGAAGCCTTCTCTTCTCCAGCCTGAACAACCCCAGCTCTCTCAGCCTTTCTTCATAGGAGAGGTGCTCCAGCCCTCTGATCACCTTTGTGGCCCTCCTCTGGACCCACTCTAACAGGTCCACATCCTTCTTGTGCTGGGGCCCCAGACCTGGATGCAGGACTCCAAGTGGGGCCTCATAAGGGCAGAGCAGAGGGGGGCAATCACCTCCCTCCACTTGCTGACAATCCCTCTGTTGACGCAGCCCAGGATGCAGTTGGCCTTCTGGGCTAAAAGCACACGCTGCTGGCTCATGTTGAGCTTTTCGTCCACCAGAATCTCCAAGTCCTTCTCCACAGGGCTGCTCTCAATGAGTTCTTCTCCCAGTCTGTACTCATGTCTGGGATTGCCCTGACCCAGGTGCAGCACCTTGCACTTGGACTTGTTGAACCTCATTAGGTTCACATGGGTACACCTTTCAAGCCTGTCCAGGTCCCTTTGGATGGCATCCCTTCCTTCTGTTGTATCGACTGCACCACTCAGCTTGGTGTTGTCTGCAAACTTGCTGAAGGTGCACTCGATCCCACTGTCTGTGTCATTGATAAAGATGTTAAACAGCACTGGTCCCAAGATAGATCCCTGAGGGACACCACTCATCACCAGCCTCCACCTGGATGTAGAGCCGTTGACCACAACTCTCTGGCTGTGGCCATCCAGCCAATTCCTTATCCACCGAATAGTCCACCCTTCAAACCCACATCTCTCCAATTTAGAGATAAGGCCTTACAGAAGTCCTTGTAGATGACATCAGTCAGTCCTTCCTTGTCAACGGAAGCAGTCACATGGATCATGTAAGACCATAAAAGAATACTACTGAGACAGATACACAGCTACCCCACTTACATTCAGAAGAAAGGTTAATGCAATCAGTAAGAAAAATCCATCTGACTGGAAAGCCATTTGATTATTCCAGCGTATTACATGTTTACATTGTGATTACTCTAATCTGATGTTTTAAAAACTCTCATCTGCTTCCTCATTTGTACATATCATTATCAATACCATCAACATTACGCTAAAAAAAGCTTTAGCTTAACTAGCTGTGCAGAAGTAGTACATAAAGCATTATAAACACAAATTCCATAGGCATACTCAGTATTGGGGAAAAATCCACAGTAAATAGGAAAAAATAGCAAACCTGGATCCGTTTAAACGCTGGATTCATTTGCACTGACAACTACTACTCTTCCTGAGTAATGTTTGGTTTTGCTACAAATTAGACCCAAATTCTGAGGTTTTCAAGCCAAATTCCACAGGGAAATTCTACATCAGAATCAAAAATCTCTTTTTCAAATCCCAAATACAGCCTCAGCACTTCCTATCTGTTCTTTAAAGAAAAGAAAAAAAAGTCCAAAATGCTGGTGAGGACCTGTATTTACAAAACCTGCTTATGAAGGCAATCGTTCCTAGCTCTCACTAAGGACCAGTTCCAGATGACTGGAGTATAAAACAGTGACTCCCTGAAACGAAATGCCAACCATCCCTGTGCTCCCACCAGAAACCAAGGACCAGGAGAATTTTACACCAGTTATTGCTTTGGGAAGGATGCTCTTGTTGTCAAATGCAGCTGCTGGCAACCAGGAAGACTGCTCTTCTAAGCACTTTCAGAAGCTTATGGCTCCTCAGGATTCTGCTCTCTCGCGATAACACCAAATTACAGCAATGTTACAGGAATTAATTGCTAAACAAAGGGCCTCATGCACACAGTCTATTTCAATCAGGAAAGCTGAGAAGCAAAGAAAAAGGCAGCTAAGTATTTTTGGTGCCATTTTCCCCTGGTTGGAAGCTCACATCCTCCTCTTAGCACAAACCCCCTCTTGCCTCTTCAGCCTGGGGGCCAGCAGGCTGAGAGCTCTCAGCACACAAAAAGCTGACTCCAAACCGCACACATTATTTGCAGCTCAATAAAGAGTAATGCTGGGTCTTTGATACATGTTTATATAACACTTAACATAAAAGGGTTGCTACCTTATCACGAATAAACATGCAGCACATAAGGAAGTGTGGAAGAGTTTTCTAACTAAGAAAATCAAATCTGTGGAGTCCAAATTCCAATTCAAACTTTTGCTAAGGATTTTAGACCTAGGGTTCAAGTTTGGGACCATACCCAGTTAAAACTAAGCAGACTTGTTAAGAAAGTACACTTTGTGATGCAGTGATCTTGACTGACTGGGCTTGTTTATGCTTTCATAGAATTTGGTAATCTGCAACAAGCGTCTCAGCCAATGCAAATTAGCAGATTCAGCCACCTGGAAACAACCAATATTTTCATATAAATTAATAACACTCTAACAGTAAACAGTAGCCTTTCCCAATACCTCCAATAGTTATTGCAGAGATTTATAAGGCTTGATCTCATCATGCAGTTCCTTCTTAACACAGACTACGGTACTTACAGTAGGAAAATGAATGATGTAGCATTTTAATCTTTTTGGTGTCCAGTTTGGACTGACCTGTCTCTTCAGCTTTGTAAGTAACTCATAGACTCTGTATACTTAATTTGCTATCACCATAGCAATTTTTTTCAAAGAATGAGTCAAACTCATACTCCAAAATTAAATGCATATTTTTCTTATTAAATCTCCCGTTGTGGCACTAATGCATTGGACGAAGTTTAGGCAAAAATCCCTCTCTTCTTCATGCAAATTTCATAATGGCAACTATAATAAACCTTTCTTTAACACAAAACACTAAATCTTATATAAGATGTGTTTAAAATATTTACTACCTTGTTAATTCTTTGGTTCCATGGAGCAGGCATTTGCTATGACACAGAATCTGTCATTCCCATCAATTTAGGGATTCATTTACCTTTCCTACACTTACCTTCCAACTTGTCCTTCCTAATTTTTTGTTTAACTTATCACTGGTTAGGTATTGCTTTACCTCTTTAGATTCTGAACCAGGTTTTTTCCTTTCCACTTTATAAGGTCTAATGTTTGAAAATCTGTTAAGCACCAGAATTCCTGGTACCGTGACTCATTTCTGTAAATGCCTACTGTTTGCTACAAAAGAAAACTAGTGTTACTTGTAATATAATTACAAAGAGGTAACTCACCCAGGTGTTAGAATATATGATTCAGGAAAACAGACAACAGTTTTTTCACACAGGCACAGTGCTTAGACTGGAGCAGTCTCTGGTGCCCATGTGATGCTCCACTGCCTCGCTTACAGCCAGCAGAAATAACCCGTGAGGAACTGCAATGAAGAATTTTTCAGATGGATAAAGGGGAAACCTTTGAAGATCCAGGACAGTCAGTGAATGCCACCCTCCCCACCCTGGAATATCTGTGCTAACGCAGGTTTTGGTAGGACTGACAGGCACGTAAAATTCATTTTTGCATGTTCAGCCTGATTCTGTTCAATTAGACAATATTTTGTCTTGAAGACGTTGTTTGGGTCACCGTAGGCCTGGAAGTCATAGCCACCAGAGTAGAGATATACACGCCTGAAACCCAGATCAGAATCAGGGTGTCTGTCTATACATGAGTGAAGCAAGTTTTATTTTATCCACATCAATTCAGTTCACCAGTCGTAACTTTTTTTTTTTTTTTAAGTTTTCCCATGCAGACAAGAAGCAGCTCTCAAAAGATTAAAAAGTTAGTGCTGAACTCATCTTGACAGCTTTAAATAAGCATGAATAAACTGGTTTAATTAACCTTCCTTATATGGGAAGCCATATTATACCAAATGCTTGCTTTCTTCAGATACTAGGGGCTCCCTATAATAAACATCCATTCTTTTCCAGAAATTTGGATTCTCCATGGCTGCTATACTTTCATGAGACAGAAACAGAGGACTGTAACAACCGTTTGATTTTCTTTCCTCTTCCTCTCACAGACATTGTTTGATGAACTTTAACATTCAGAAACTACTGGAATAATGAGATTTCCAGTCTCATGTCCATTTTCATATGCTAACATGAAAATACCATGTCACTGCTCTCACTTCATCTTTCTGCATGGTCCCATCTTTTAGTTTTCAACTCAAAGACATCTGAAAAGCAGCACCCATAATCCTAAGTTTTCAAACCCCAGAACACTTTAAAAACACTTCCCGCATGGCTGACTGGCAATCTTTTCATCCACATGGCATACTGATGATGGTGCAAGAGGTCAATCGCATCACACTCCTTTTTCTTTCCTTTTTTTTTTTCTTCCTAATAATCTTGGCAATGGTAAATTGAGAATCATTTTTCACAGAAAATCACAACTTCCAGACATATTTGCCATCCAAAACCCAACGGACAAGAGAACACTACCTTCAGCTTCGTTGTTTCTTAATTTTGAAGTACAGGCCACATATTTCTAGTTAACTAAAGACACTGCTGCACATTATCCCAATTAAAGTACCACTTATTTTACCTAATCATTTCTTATTTATCTACCTGAGCATCTATGCTTTACCAAAGAATACTTTTTAGAAGTTCAGAATTAATTCTACTGGATTCTGTCTTGCACTGCATTCAATGGATTTATGTCTGCCCAAAAAACTACCGTCACAAAACAGAGCAGTTATTTGCAGAGCATCTACTAAGTCAAGCCCAGAACGATCCAGATTCTATCCCACAAACACAAGCACCTCTGCACACCTCAGTTTTACACGTCCTTCAGATGCACTAAATGCCTATTGAACACCCAGTAGATGCCCATGGCTAAGGTCAGTCAGAGAGAACTGCAGAGGAACTAAAATCTTAAGAGATTTGATTCAGAAAACGTGACAGCAGTTTGCATCACTTTTTACTAGCTGCCATAAAGTCAGAAAGGAGCTGTTTTCCACACAGGTAAATGCTAATATATTTTCAACTGGATTATGGATTACAAAGCAATGAAACTAAACAAGATCACTTTTGAAGTTAAATTTCAAGATAGACTTAGGATGTCAAAGATAGTCGTTTGAATCTTTGATATTTTCATTAAACAGTTGGCAAAGGAAATTGTAATGAATCCCCTGAACATGTTGCCTTTTTTTCCCCCAATATTAAAGCTAGTGTAAGAGTAGGGGGAGAGAAGGAAGGCCAAAAATACATTTGTTTCATATACTGCAGTTAACACAGACCTTAGAAGGACACAGCATCGTCCGTCTGCCTCTTTGACGCTCCAGCAGAATAGAAAAATGGTTGGAGAGCTCAGGAGAGAAGGCAAAACTAACCAAATGCCTGAGGCTGTAGGATGCTCTGCAGTAGAAGTGATACCTCACAAACCACAACTAACATTAGCAAAGTAACCACAGGAGATTTCTCACTATCCTTTTGTTTCCTAAAACGACAAGGGAGACCCACAAACTTTTTGGCATGGAACACAAAAGATGGATAACGGTAACATTAAAAGAGCTTCGGAAGTCGGATGAACAGAAGGAACAGATGTGGAGCAGGTGTCTGCTCTCTGATTCAGGCTCACCGCTGAAATAACAGAAACTTGAAGCAGAACATAAATCCTGAGAAGGTCCCCATGTCAGGCTTACCAACAGCAAATGTGAAATTTCAAGTGTTCACTGTTTCTAGGTAAAGCCCAAGGGTCAATGATTTGCCTAGAAATTTAGGGAGCAACTTGTGGCATTCCTGCCAGAGCCTACATTTGGAGATCATGTGCACCCTGAGAAGGCTGTTGCTGCTTCTCTCACGGAGGAGTGTCTGATACAAGGGCACCCCAAAACTACATCTATCCACCCGCCATACTGCCATACCCTCCCTTCCAGTGATGCACATAAAAGACCAGCATCAAGCTCTGAGTGCTCAGTATGAACACTGCTGATAAGAAATTAAAGAGAATTGAGCCACCCAACACATCTTTTTCACAAAACTTGGCTCAATGTCTTCATGTGTCCATTAATGACTAGCCTGGTGTCTGAGTTTCTCTGAACCACACGAGGTGCTTTAACTGGCGTGAGAGGACAAGTGAAGCAGCAGAACATCCCTCATTCCCCACACGACACCAGCTCTGCAAAGAGATTCTCCTCTGATGAAGTACATGTCAGAAAAGCAATTGCTTTTTCGTAATCTCTGCAGAGGTTTAATTTAGATATTATGTCAATAAACATATCTCTGGACCATCCAAAGCAGCTGGTAGAGTTCTATCTACTGAAGAAACAGAGACCACCTACAGTACCTATCGGTCTCAAGAAGTGATGCAGTTGACATATTTCTTAACTAGCAACAGAAAGCAGGACAATAAACACCACAGCTACGTCTGTGACAACTGACTCCCAGGCCGTATGATACTGTAACATGTTATCAGGTGCTGCCTTGCATTGAAATGAAAATCCTGGGGCTTCAAGTCACTGTACACTTACCCACAGAGAGATCACATGACCAGCCTAGCAATTTTTTTTATTTTTTACCTCAGGTTTCCCATAGGCCATCTCTAAACACACATGCACAAATCCACTTATTCTTCAGCTTTCCTCGGCCAAAATGCAGGAAGAAAACCTTCAGTGCCACTGGCTGAAGAAGTCACCAAGCACAGAGGCCCCATAAGTTTTTGGCAGCTTGTTTCCCCTGCTGAACTGCTTGCCTTGGACTGGCATCAGGCTACTGGAGGAAAAAAATCTTTGGCTTCTTCAACAGCTGCTTTTCACTGTAAGCCAAGAGGGGAGACTTATAAGCAAGGGAGAGAGTTTTCAAAAGAAATGGATGCTACTTTATGAAACTTTGCAGTCGGAGGTGGTAAGAATGACTAACAACTTCCCTGCACTTAAACAAACCCTATTTTTTGGCTTAGAGCAGTAAGCTGTTTTCTTACAGCTTGTTCTTACATTGCAGAGGTGCATGGTGAGACACTGGGCTCTGATGACTAAGAGCAATGACAACCCCAATCAAGAAGCAGTAAAGTATTTTTTGGAGCTGAAAGCTTATGTAGAAAAGTTTCTGCAGCTCAGCAGCTTCCTGCTGACTGACTGGCTTAGCTGAACACAAAGAGATGAATCACAATCTTCTGCAGAAGAGATCATCTTCCCTTCCCAGACAAAATAAAGGTTTTTGTCCTATCAAACTCTGGTTGAGAGGAATGTGCTCTATGCCAATATACAACTGGTTATCTGTAACTTTGCAACTACAACACTGGCAAAAAGGGAAAATCCCTAATGTTAATGTAAAAGTGGAATAGAAATGTGTGCAAAATACAACAGGCGCTAGCTAGCAAGTGTGCAGATTTCTTGGCTGTGAAAGGTCTTCTTAAAGGCAGTCTCAAATCTTTCATGTTTTTAAGTATTCCTCTACAGAAAACTTGTGGCTACCTAGGGGTGATGTGATTAAAGGGTTTCACAAAAAGTTATTTGTTAGCATAAAAACATCACAGCCTGCCTCAGACTGGCCAACTGCCTGAATAATACTGACCTCAAACACTCACGATACCACATGCAGCAATACCTCAAGTATTTTTCCATCCAGCATCTCCTCCAGATATTTTCTCTCTGCTAAGACATCAGCTCTCTGTTCCTGCAGCAAACAGCAAGAGCAGCAAACAACTGGCTTCTTCATCAAGACACAATACTGCCAGGTAACTAAAAACACCTGCATTTGACATTTTCAGACTACAATAACAGAACTGTACTTGACTGTTACCGGCTGTCAGAATTCAAGCTTACAACACCATGCAAAGTCAGATACCCACTAGTTAAACAAGTATAAAACATCCTTTTTTTCTTTTATTCTTGCTTTTTTTTTTTTTTTTTTGGTCAGTAATGTCCCCACCTCCTAGGCCAGATTTGCTTACCATAACTATGACATAAAAAAAGCCACCAGCAAACAAGTACAAAGATTTTAAAGCTGTGAGATACTACAGGGCAGTGCAAGTTTCCTGCAGCTGGTTAAACAAGGTCTTGTTCCAAACCACAGCCTTAACAGGACACTGTCATCCCAACTTGGCTGAGTTCGGTAAGCCCCAGTCCCACTAATTTTCAGCTGTAATATATCAGGAGCAGAATTTTAGTTCCATGTGAATGGAAAGGCAACTGTGCCTAAGTCATATTACTGCATTTTAAAAGAAAAATTTTACAATAAGCATAGAAATCCTGGTAACATTTAAAGCATGGACGGGAGAAAAAAAAACTGGGGAAAGGGAGAGGTTTCGCACCACTTGGCTGCTGTGCCCAGGTAGTCCGACATCATCAATCTGCAGGGGTGGTCAGGAGGCAGCTAACTCCTAACTGCTAGCAGGAGCAGTGTTACATGCAGAGAAAACAATGTGTGTGGAGGACTGACAGTTGAAACATCAATAGGCTACTTCTCCCTCTGAGAGCAACACAGCTCTTTTTGCCTGGTATTGCAACTTTGCTGGGTCATCATCCGATCAGGCACTCAGTAATCCTGATCGAGTTATTCCTCATTTATGATAGAAAAAATTGCTAACACTTGAGATACGTCAGCACAAACATGACGCTGTGGCTACAAAGCATACTCCATAATTCACTTTTTCTTTTTTTTCAAATACTAACTTGGATTGAATAAATAAGGCAAAAATGGCAGGCAGCAAATCCATGAAACTCAACTATGAAAAATACTCTTTAAGGTTACTATTAGTCAG
>VXAL01015511.1:275728-286907 GCA_013399475.1 Chauna torquata
GGGGGGCGGACGGTAATAAATGTTTGGTTCAGGTCTAGTGAAAAGATTCCCTGGCTTGTCATTAAAGATGAGACTTTCCGAGAGGCTTGAGAAGTCAGTCTTGAAAGCAAAGCGTAACACTGGGCATTCAGACAACTCTTTTCCTTTTCTGGATCCGGGTGGGTTCACTTGACCTCTGACAAATCACGTAAGTCCAGTTTATCAAAAAGAGTCACTCAGTCCACAACATTTTAAGCCTGACAGGGGTGTTGAGTCCCACAGTTCAAACCTGAGTGAGCACGAGGTCAGAGCGCACGATTTCTCTTTAAGCCAAAGCTGCTCTCCGAAGCCTGGCACCCAAAGCCGATGCCCAAAATAGATTCTGTGAAAAATGTTAGCCTGAATTTCCCTTTCCCTCAGCCCTAGCTCTTCAAACTGTCATCTTATGTGAGGTAAAAGGGAAATTATAAAGTGTATTATTAAATACTTTAGATGCTGCCTGGAAGAAGGAAAGTTTTATTTGTGGAAGGCTACAGCTCCTGTACAGCTGTGGCTGCAGAGAGTGGATAGGTAAATGAAGTCAGAAGTAAACTGACAGCAGAAATAGGAGTAGAGTATTATCCTGACTATTTGCACCGTGCTCTGTCTATTCTGCGACAAATGCAGCTTTTCACACTGTATGGTATGTCTGACAACCTGAACTTGCCAACCTGCTATATGTATTATTGAGGTGTCAGATAAGGATGTAGACAGATGTGTCTATAACAAGCCATTTATTTACTTTCCATTTCCAATCAAAACAGATCAAATTAATGACTCTTAATTTTAATAATGATTTTATATCTTCCCTTATAGCAGGACTTGTCCATTCAGGCAATAACTTGACTAAGTCAGTGGTCATTTAGAAATGGTACAAATAGCTCTGGCTCCTAAAATATAGCTCATGGGTTCCAAAAATACCCAGCATGGCCACAGTGAAAAGCAGAAAAACTTTTATCCCAATGGGTTCAAAGAAAAGAAAGAAGTAAAGAGAAGCAAAAGTACATTGGTCTTATATTTCATGATTTGGTAAAAAAAAAAAAGTATTTATTTTTATGCTTAGTATTAGCAATACTGGAGCCAGAAGTGCAGGACTCAAACTTTTCAAACTTTCAGAGAATGATATTTGTGATTAAGCAAAAGGCATGAAATTATTTTCAACTGCAACAGGGTAAAAGAACTAAGTGCTTTTTTTTTTTTTTTTAGCTCCATGTTGTTTCATAATAGAACAACTGATGACTAAATCTCCACATTACATTGTGCTTCTTCCAAGAGTCACTGGATTCGAACTGAAAGTAGGCACCTACAGCATCCAGCTGAGCTGTCACGGGCAGCTGCCTCTCAGAGTCCTGCTGCTCCAAGCCCCGGCCACTCACAGGAGGAATTTCCAAAATATACCCCCTTTCCCACCCCACTGTACACTAGTGAAATGTTAAAATGTATGTACTGTATTTAGATATTTCCAATGCTATTTGATTTTTAATTATTATAATCAGGAACAGTTCCACATGAAAAAGAGAAAAGAGCTGTATTGCCATATTTACACACGCTTAAGATAATTCAACTTTACAGTTTTGACGCGTGTAACTTATTAGACTCCTAAGAATGTAAAAACACCATTGGCATTTTGCATATTGCAAGTGTCTGGTAGATAATGGCCTTGCAGATTTGATGCAGAGCTGCACAAGTAAACTTGCCAAACTTTCATCATCACTCCTTTGGAAGCTCTGAGGGAGCCTATTAAATTGGCATTTTGTTTGACATGTACACAGAATGTGCTTAGCGTGCAGAACGGTCATGGTAATAAACCTTTTCTTAACAGCTGTGTTATTTTAGTTAATGATAAACATATATCTAAAGCCACATACCACGACAACTTAAGTCACTGAAAAAAGCATAGTCACCCAATGGAAACAGAGGCCATCACAACAAAGAGGAAGTTATTCATTTATTCTTAACTATGCAGCTAATTGTCTCACCACTAAACACTGCTGAATACACACATTATTGTTCTAAATTAAGTGAAATTCATGATACTTCACTTCATGTCTGTGACACTGCTGTGTCTATCCCTTAGCACAGATTCTCACCTACAGGCACGTGTGCAACTATTGCCGATTTTGGTGGAGGCTGTGACTGTGCAACTAAGAGAAAAGTTTATTTTCCAGAAAGTTTCCTCAGAGTCTAAGAGTTTTAGATGCTAAGGCTCTTTCTATCATCGTTGTGGCTCAATCCATCCTAAATACGTTCAAAACAAAACAAAACAAAAATCTGGACATGTGAAATGCAGATGTTAACGAGCAAGACAGCATATTGATTTGGTTAAGCTATTTAATTTTGACAAACTGCCAAAACAACAATAAAAGAATCACAAAGCTTAAATATTGAAGATTTCATCAGCAGCCTACAACGAGCAGGGAGATAATGAGTCCCCTGCAATCTCTAGGAACTGATCAATATTCTCCATGGAACTGCAGTGACTGAGAATTCCAGACAGCGCCCTTCGATTTTCTCTGAAATCTTATCTTTACAAAGTAAACAAACATGAGATAATAACCTTTAAACTTGCAGCAGCCATTCATAAGTGGATTCATTACTACAGAACGGCAGCCAACATTCAGTATTACTCCCTGTCCAACATATGGTACTCTCTGTATCACAAACTCCATGTTTTAAAAGGCACAGGTTGCAGTCCTCAAAATCAAGACACTTGGAGAATAAAATGAACCGGGGTTCCTTAGAAGCATTTTCCAGCTTTTCTCTGGATCAGCAGAGCTGGGCACAGCCTCCCCTCCTTCCAGTGAAAACTAAATTTATCATGTAATCAACTGAGTCTACAATTTGAAGTCATAAAAACACTAATATCGCAGAAAACAACACAAAAACTGATACCCAAATTTCAAAATGTGAAAAATCCCTCCTTTCCTTTCTGCCATGCATATTCAAGCATCTTTTAAAACATGACTGAACCCGGAATAAGTTAAAAAACATTTCCTCTCTTATTTACTTGGAATCAACCTAATTTTGGTTCCTATGTTTAGAAATACCTCAGATCAGCTATGACACAGCTTTTAAAGAGCATGTGCCTGAAACTCTACTGTTCTCTTTGGACGTGTTAACTATATATGTTTAAACATCCTCAAAATTAAGTTACTAGCTATACAAAAGCAGAATTTTACAAACCAAACTTTGTCATATCCATTTTCAAAGAATTAAAAGAGGTATTTTACTCTAAATATTTGATAAATGGCCTCTAATTCCTTGAAAACAGCAGCATTTAGACTACATTAGCCCCGTATCTTCTTCAATTACAATTACATCGTTTTATTATACTTGGAAGAGAAAAAGGTGGTAAGATGAGGTAAGTGCCACTACATTACCCCCCATATTTTTACAGCAATTTGCAGAATACCATCAGTAAACATGGAGCTTTACAAACCACATAAGAAAGGTCATTACCCGAGAGAGCTTACAACTGCAGTAAACAAATCGAGTACAACAACCCTTCCATTCATAGGAGGTATGAGGACATCAGTTTTAAATATATTAGCTTATTATCATTAACGAGATCTTTAAAGCACTTATGATCCCTGAGTCAAGCAGCACCAAAACAGCATCAAAAGTTTACAAAGAGGGGCATGTTTTTCTCCTTGTCCTTCCTTCCTAACATGCACCTTGAAACAGTTGGTAGATGCAGATGAACTCACTTCACTGCCTCAAGGGAACCACACTTGTCAAAAAAGACATTAAAATTCAGGAGCACAGGCAGGGGCCCAAACTCTGCTGCCCTCCTGCTCTTCATGACCCTGTGATGACTTGTCTTTCGACTCCTGCTGGCTACACCTTTGCTCTCACATTTTGCAGAGTCATGCCCACCAAGAAATACACTCAAGGGAAGAGCTGAAGGGAAACTGGAGGAGTATTTCATGCATGAGAAACAGGAGGGGAGCTCATACCAAAATAGATTGAGATGTTTATGTTGTGGGCTAGATATTTAGGGTTTCCTTTTAAATTTACTTCTTTTCAATTGAATTTCTGGTAAGACCTGGAAAACAGCTAACATGCGGTCTGATCAACTATGACAGTCATGTACTGTCTTTGAATTCAAAGCGTCTCCTTTTCTTTACGTTTTAGATTAGCAATAAACACCTTCATTGGCTCCTTCAGAAGACACCATCACACTCTTCTTCCGAGACAGCCAAGCACAAACCATCAAATGGGAGAGGCCATGTTTACATTGCAGACTCTGCCACCACAGCAGCAGTGCCCGTGAGATACAAGCACAATCCGTTTGCTCTTTATGAGCTCCTTCACAAATGTGAAAGTCATTTTTTTCCTAAGAGAGGAAGAGAGGAAGAGAGGAAGAGAGGAAGAGAGGAAGAGAGGAAGAGAGGAAGAGAGGAAGAGAGGAAGAGAGGAAGAGAGGAAGAGAGGAAGAGAGGAAGAGAGGAAGAGAGGAAGAGAGGGAGAGAGGAAGAGAACACAGACCTTAGCACTCTCCGAGGAGCACATTCCATTCAATTCAAAGACTCGGTGCCTCCACAATCCAGTAAATTTCCTTCGTGGGCTTCTGCCGCATCATCACGATCCTCCTGCTGTTATGTATTAGCTAATTAATAAATCAATCACCCGCTACTATCTACATGTTACCAGA
Source organism: Chauna torquata (assembly GCA_013399475.1). Taxonomy (NCBI): domain Eukaryota; kingdom Metazoa; phylum Chordata; class Aves; order Anseriformes; family Anhimidae; genus Chauna; species Chauna torquata. Next base: position 280,401 of record VXAL01015511.1, read on the forward strand.
TTTTCTCCCACACCTAAGAAAACAAGGAAGGTGGAAAAAAAAAAACTGCAACAGTGGACAAACACAACCTTCCATAGGCGGGACACATTTAAACCTCTGGGCATGACTGGTGGCTCAGTGGTCCACGGCAAAGGGCAGCCACAGAGGGGCCCCTTGGCCTCCAGCAGAGCTGTCAACAGAGCACAGGGGTGGGGAAAGCTGGGCAGCATCTTAAAGTATGAGACAAAACAATGCTTAGCCCAGGAACATAATACTTTCTAAATTATACTTTTTTTTTCCCCTTTCTCCCCACCCCAATCTCACCCCTCTTTTCCACTCAAAAACCTGTGGGAGTTTTCCCTTTAGCTAAGGATGGAGAATAAAGTACTGCAAACCCCAGTAAGGATAAGGTAAAAGTGCTGAATACCTTTAGCATCACTCAATAACTGATAATAACATTTGGGAAAAAATATTGTTTAAAGAAAAAGTTTGTTTTTATTTCTGGTGATCACTGTCAGATATACTAAATATTAAGGTTTCATTTGTAATCAATTAGTACAGATTATCACCTATACCCACTGCCGACTAGATTAATTTTATATTGTTAGTGATTATAAAAAAAAGGTGGCTATCAATAATCACGAGGTTTTCTTTAAAAGATGTACAGCTGATACTTAAAGTACCAGCACAATGTACTGGCAATTGCTTACCCATTCATTAATAAGTCATTCACGTGTTACTTGGTCTTGACTATAAACTCGAATATAAAATGGAACTTTATTTTCCCATTTCCTGCTAATCCCTGCCCGCAGCTTGCATTACTAGCAAAAAATTACTGAACATGCTTTCTGTGGGTAACTGAAGAAAATGTCTGGAAGAGTTAATACTGAGCTTGGCTAGGAATTTTTCTTTAACAAAAGCAAAGAGAGATGTACTGCATTTCCCTAACAGCTCCAAATCATAATGCTTACGAAGAGCGAAGATAATTTAGCAGGTGTACACATAATCTTTGCTGAATTACCAAAACACTGGAAGGAAAAGAGGAAGCTGCTGAAATTCAGGGAAAAGCCACATGTAGGTAGAATGAAGTAGCTTAGCACAATAATATGGGAAAGTAGTTAAGAACTTGGATCATTCAATTATGAGAGCAAAGTTTTCCTGGAGTATGTTTAGGCTGACCAAATGGCCCACTTTAGGGAAAAGTGACCACCTTCTGCACACCCAAATATTCTGCTTCGGATGGGCTATCTTGCTATTCAAATGTACAACCACAGTGATAATTTTACCAGATTTATACCCATACCACCTCAGATTTTGTTTGCAATTTACTTCTGTAATTGCAAACCATTTTCAGTATCTCTGTCCTGACTGTAATCAGGTCCGTACTTCTTATGTAAGACTTTTTTTTTTTTAAATCAAATTTATTCTCCCCCTAGACAATATTCCTCAAAAAAAAAAGAAAAAGAAAAAAAGAAAATTAGTGGCATGATTTTTCTGGCACCTAGTTAAGTTTATCATGTTTTACAATGCAGGACTTAGCAGGTATTTCTGAGAAAAAATTATTGTTATATGCAGTCACACTTGATACTGCCGGTAAGGTACTTCATTTAGTTTTACTATAAACTAATATCAGCCTTTTATTCTGCTGCTGTTCTAAATCTCTAAACATTTTTAAATGTCATGTTTTTCAAATTTAGAGTTGCCAAATAACCATGGTCAATCACAGCCATCTGTTAGACACCACTCTTGGTGTACCATGCAACAAGTGCCACGAGGTCTCTCCATCTACATGCCCCAGTCCATTCTGTGGGGACTGGACTGCAACATCAAGTCGTACAAGAGGAAGGGCTTTGGGTTCTGGTTTGTTTTTAAGCTGTGCGCTTACACATGCAAATAAGTTGACAAAAATCAAGCCTCTCTCTTGCCTTAAAACTCTCAACCCTTCCGAATGGCACAAGGCCTCATCCAGCACAGTGCCCTGCGAGCCCCAGGAACAGCATCCCAAAGCAGTGGGAAGCGCAGCACTGGAAGCACCGAGTGCTCTGCCACCGGGTTTTCTGACAGCAGGTTTCAGAGACAGAGAGAGCACCAAGCACGCAAGTGCCTCCAAAACCGCATTTGGCAGCTGCAACTAGACCAGTATCATGGGAATGAACTTGCATGATGAGAGACCTAACACAGCCATGCTATAAGCATAAGATGGGAAATACCTACACTTCTTTACGTATACAAAGGGCAGTCGTGTAGGAATTCAGGAGGCCTTGCGGTTTGCAAGGTAGCTAAATCAGCTGGTACCTTCTTGGCGAGCTTTCAAGAGTAAACTTAGTTTCAACGGGGAAGAAGCAGCAGTGACCACAAATGGATGCCTCCAAAAGCAGCAGAAAAGAAAATGTAAACTTAGGATAGCAAATTCTCCTCCAGCTGGTGGAAAGATCCAACCTATCAGTCTTCAACAGATACCACGAATGGAAGAACAAAACCAAATGAAACCAGATGACCCTAGAGAAGGGCTTCTCTAACTTAAATAAGCAACAACCAGAGTGCACAGAAACAATCAGCAAGTATGTCCTTGAAAGATGAACTCTCACCTATCCTTTAAAAGTCTAGCAATGAAAACACTGGTCAAACAGAAGAAAGAACGTTACTTCAATATACTCATAAAAGCAGGCTCAAAAATGCTTTTCCTTTTTAAGCATGCATTTAGAGAAGAGACCATCCTGATGAAACAGAGCTTCTAAACCAAGCATGTGGTGTCAAGAAACAATTCATTGAGAAGAACCAAAAAAGGAAACAAAAGGAGGAAGAGCATTTCCTCTTCACAAAGCTTCACTTAAAGCCTGCACTCTCCTATCGGTAGTGATGAGATAAACCTTTTCCTCACTAGGTAGGAAACATCTCTTCCTCACAATAGAAAAAATGCACAGCAAAATCGTGGAGAGCTCAGAGATAGGGGTAAGTTTAAAATAAAACAGTTTGCATGTCCAAGACAGCCACATACTGTATAAACAAGATAACCTCTTGTCCTGTACTTACTATGCATACAAATGTCCAGCAAGACACTAAAAATAGTTGACAAGTCTGATAGATTGTGTTACTAATAAAAGTCATTTGAAGATTTTTTTAGCCATATTAACATGTGTAAGTTGCACATATCCACGTTTTATGAGAAGTATTTAAGCATAACCACATCCCAAATAAAACTGCAAGAGCCTAATAACACGTAAGCTACTTCCAATTGCACTTTAGTTGCATATACTTTTTTTATTAAATGTTACTGACACAAATGATACACTACACTTGCAATATTTCATGAATGACGTTAAATATTAAAAGCCTAAGATGAAGAAAGGCTGAAGGTTTCAAACAGAAGGACAGAGAATGCAAAGATAAACGTTACTGCAAACATAAGATAAAAAAAATAAATATAAGATTATATTTGTGAGGTTGGTTTTTTTTTTTCTTTAAATATTTTAAAATGTCCACCTTATAGTGAGAATAGCTATTAACTTTGTTGGTAGTTATGTAAAACCATTTACCAAGCAATTGCTCCAAGAAAGTGACAGTCTTTTTCTCATTAAAAGGTAAAGACACAGAGATTGGAAATGAGAAGAAAAAAAGGAAATTCCCAGAAGAACACATTTGGGGCAATACTGCAGTAGGTGAGTCTTCAAATCAGATAGCCACACTAACTCAACACGCCAGTTTAAAGGTGACTGACTTTCAGATTTTAATGTTTGCTTTTTTTTTCCCCACTGTCTAAGTTAAGGCACTTTATCAGTCCTATTGATTTTACCAATGAAACTGTGGATATTGAGATTATTAAAAACAAGAGAACGTTTGAGAGCGCAATCCAGCTCCACACCAGAAGAGCACACGAGCTAACTTCAACAGACGTGACCTTTAGAAAGCCGTATTATTCACCCTCTGCTTGTGGGCTCTTTGACACATTAGCACTTTGCGAGATCTCCAGGCAGTATTTTATCAGCCGGGCCCATCCAGGCATGATGTGCACTTTCACAGTGCGTTAGCATATCTAGAGGAGGAATACTCCAGACTGCAATGGCCTTTCCTTGTAGGACAGACTTTTAAGTGTGAAACAACTTTACTGACATTCTTCCTGACATCCTGGAGCTTCTCTACACACCCAAAATTCACGAGCACGTAAAACTGAACCTCAGATTGAAGAAATTCATTTCCAGAGTAGCTTAACTATTAGTACTTCAGTCTTTAACCTGCTCATAGCTCTATATTCTGGAGTTAATCATCTTAACTTTTCCCTTCCTATACTGAGCACTAAGAAAATATTTCTATCGGTCTATGTTCTACATACAGCAGAGACTGAACGCTGAAGTTTAAAAAGAGATCAAACGTATTTGTACAATGTAAACAGAAACCCAGACTCTCATCTTACATCTGTACCGACCAGAAATAACTCCAATGAAGTCAGTCAGCACAGGTATACAAAGGGAGGGAATCCAGTCCAAGCAGTAATACAACCCTTTCCCATACAGACGCTACCCAGCAAAAGAAAGAGCTGATAAAGCAATCCGAGGTCACACTGAAAGATGTCAGAGCAGTCTGTAGTGGATTTTTCTTCCTTAATCACAGACCAGTTTTGCCTGCGGTGTTGCTGGTGGTTACTGAATCCTGGTCACCCGAAAAGGGGATTCCCCCCTTGTGCATTCAAGGTCATCTTGCAAGCAAGGTAGGAGGGCTCGGATCACAAGCAGTGGTCTACAGTTACTTCAAACCATTCTGTATTGGTAGCTTAGGGTGGAAAACTAGCCACAGAGCTAACTCGTTATTATTAAAAACATTTGAATTTGCTTAAAAATGTAACTTTCAAAGTTGAGTAATCAAAAACTGCTTCTCCTCTTTCCTGTTTTCTTAAACACATCAAATGAGCAGAAAGTTGGGCTACTTGCCACCCTCCAGCCCTTGTGCCTGGGCACTTGTGCAAATGCCCACCTGGCTTCACCAGTTTCTTAAACACACTGAAGGCATGTTTTGTCCTGAGGAGAGACTGGTTTCATCTTCGTTGGCACATTTTTGTCAGCTGTAAGACACAACATAGCTCACTGCTTTGAAAATGCAGGACAACCAGGATTTTCTACCTTTAAAGCATTAGGCTAAAAAATTTGGTTTGGCCATTACAGCTCCCAGACCTGCTCTTCCAGATTTGGACGTGAGTTTTTCAAGGATATGAATTAGTAGGAACCCAAGAGTTTTGATATTTTTGTTTGTTTGTTTTTTTTAAACAGTAGGTGCTAAACAAACCAGAAGAATTTCATCTTACAAACAGCAGCAACACAAACTGAACTGGCTGCCTCCCAAGCGTAACAGCGCTTCACAAAGGACTTGCACTAAGAATTTACCTATTCAAACATTTTTATAACAAAGCTTCCTTTTACCCAACTTTTCCTAAATGCTGCTTCTATTACTGTATCATAGTATAATACAGTTTAATCAATTTTGCAGTCATAAAGAATAATGTTTAAATGATAAAATTCTGGCTAATGTTACATAGAGAAACAAACTTTAACCTGTATACATCAATTTCAAAATAAATATTGCAAGTTAATGTTCCATTATCTTTGTTCTGCATCTTTGTCTTTAGGGTTTAGCACTAAGTGATGAAGACGTTTATCTCACGTATAAGACACGGCACTAACACTGATCTATTCTCTCCCCAAAACATCAACAAAAGGAGCTATGGGTCATTGATCCAAAAAATTAAATGCTGAAATGTACATCCAACAATGTTACCCTCCACTAGCAGATATCCTGTGGGGAAAAAAAAATAAAACAAATATAACTCAAATGTCTAGCCAAAAGAAAACATTCAGAAAAGAACAAGGTGAAATTCAGTCCCACTCCTCAGGATGAAACATATCTTATTACAAGCTTCAAATCTTTGGTAGCGTCTGCTTGAGCACAGCTAGAACATGTGGAGAAAATTTATGGCATTTTATCATGGTTGGCTTGGGGGAAGGAAGAGGTTTCTCTGTGAGGTCAGGCTCAGGAAATTATTTGCTTTTTTCTTCAGTTCTTCAACATGCATTCTCTTTTACTGCTAACGCTGCAATAATTTTGCCTACAGAAAGCTGACTAGCTGAAACAGTACTAAATTAAGGCTAGCTTGCACTATAAATGAGCACTTCAGCAATAGGTACACCATTTTTTCCAGGTTTGAATATAGCAAAGTCAAACTCCAGTTTGTGCTCAAGCAGGTTTTACATCTGATGAGCTTCAAGCTCCATATATAAGACAAACTGATGCAGTTCAAACAAAAACAGGCAATATTTGTAATTGTACTGTTTCCTTCCTACTGCTTTTCAACTTTCCAAGCAACAGACTTTTCTAACCGGAAAAAAAAAAAAAAAAAAGACTTATCAAATAATATACCTCTTATATACCCAATTAAGTTCATCATGATTTTATCAAAGGGAAAGAGACTGCATTGTAAAAACTAATGACATTTTCTTGAAGCTGTGTCTGCAGTGTTCTCAGCTGAGCAGTTACTCATCC
>VXAL01015511.1:286954-316559 GCA_013399475.1 Chauna torquata
GGACACTAAGAACAAGACATCGCTAACCTCACAAGAAAACAGGATTGGGAAATTGGGGGGGGGTGAGGGGGACACGACACAACACACCACTTAGAGTTCACATAGCTAAAGTGAAAATGGTACTACCCAGTTCTCTTTTCTAAACCCAGTAAGAATTTGAAAGAATTCCTGTATGCTGAATTGGAAAAAGCTGCAAGCAACTTTGTCCTTGTTTGAAGAGGATTTAGAATAATTGCTGTCAAAAAGTTGATGGCTTGAATGGCTTGAACACAAAACTACAAGTGTCTTGTACTCACTGATATTGGAAAAAGCTGAAAGACATCATACGACATGTCAGGTAGTTAGAAATCAACAGGAAAAATAGGTACAAATATTTGTAACTAAAATACATGCTCTAAAAAATATCCGGGCCTGTAGTCTTCTAACTGTAACAGGGTGTGTTAATGAAAATATTTATAATATATTAAAACAAGACTTTCTTTCTAGTAATGCACTGAAGAACACCAGAGAACAACAATCAAGGAATAATGAAATGAAAGAATAGTGAAAGAAAACACACATGGTTTGATTTTTGGGTGGTCCTGTGTGGAGCCAGGAGTTGAACTCGATGATCCTTGTGGGTCCCTTCCAACTCAGGATATTCTGTGATTCTACATATACTTAGTATCATCTGAACAGTGATGATAAATAATGAATTAAAATTTTTGCTTGGCTATAATGCAAGATATGCAAAGCTATATATAGTTTTACTACCCGTCCTACAATACCTTTTAATCACTAGATGAATAAACACAGGATTCAACATAGCAAAAGAGAAAGCAGAATATTCAAAACTTGAGAGGAAAAACATTTGATCATCCACTCTGTCTCCCCAGTTAGTATATTAGCTATTTAACACACTTAAGTTCACGCAGGAGACAAGCAATTTTCATTGCCTGCCAACCAAGATCATCAGATCTATAAATCTAGAATTCCCTTTTAAATATAAACTCCTTGTGATATATTTCCCTTAGTATGTAGTGACATAGCAGTGTGCTTCTATATAGTCTGTCTTAGATCTACAAGTATGACATGAGTTCTTTAAATCAGAGTAGCATTTCAGGAAAAAACAGCTTTGAAAGATGCATCGTTTTCCAGAGAATTCAAACAGATACAAGCTTTGGACTTTCTGATTAACAAGACCCAACTTCAGCAGTATTAAAATGAAATCCAAACCTATTATTTTATATTCCACTGAGAGGGTGGAAATGAAGAAGGATGACTAGAAACAAAGTGCAGCTTCTACATGTATGGAAGCCAGTCCACCACCACCATCCTCTTCCTCCTTTGTTCACACCAGTGCCAAACAGCCACACACACCTGCAGAATCCCTGTCAGACTGATCTCATGCTGCCACAGTTTTTCAGAGGACAGACTGTTGCCGAAGATCTTACCATATCTCACTCAAATACTTTAATTTATCAAAAGAAAGAAAAAAATTTTTGCCATTAGTAAATAGTTCAGTATGAAATATTAATGTACCATCAAAGGCCTGATTATTCACAAATCTTTTCTGTTAGCGCTTTGAAATTTGAAGCTCATTTTGCACTAAAAGTGCTTATTTTAGTTTAAGAAAACAGACTGTTCAAAAGTCAGCAACTGAAAATTTGAGTAAAACTAAACTAAAAAAAAGTTTTGTTTTTTGTTTTTTTTTCCCCAAAGGCCTGTATTTTCTAGAACCTCAATTTAATTTCATTCCCAAAAATTATAATTAGTAATTTTAGAACAAACACCTCATGCTAAAACACAAACTCTCTGTCTTACTCTTCATCAAGGTTATTCCTCACAGTCACTTTTCTATAAATACTGTTCACGTAAAACACTGTTAGTGTGTGGCAAAGGCTGCTGTTATAACCTGGAATACTTCACTGGAGGACGCAAGCTCAGTGAGCCCCTAACAGCTTCCCAGCAGTTGTAGTTTAATAAGAGAGTCATGCCCTGATGACCACGGTTTTATTTAAGAGAACAGTAAAACACATGCTTAAGTGCTTTACTAAGTTTTATGTTAAGAAAAAAAATTGGAAATTGAATGGAAAAGCAAACAAGTTGGAAGCACAGACAAAAATTAGAAAGCTAGCAACAGAGTAAGTTTTTATAACAGAAATGTACAGTGAAAGCAAGATCATTCAAATTTATCTACCTATATCTTAACAGAGCATCCTCAGAACCATGAAGCCTCTATCAAGCCATCATCTGTTGAGTGTGCTCTAGCACTGCAATTGAGGGGGGTTTTGTTTTTGTTTTTTACAGTTTCACAGTTATTCCTTAGTTAAGCCATAATGTTCTCCAGGCAGAATGCATCTCAGAAAGTTCACTGCATACCCCAGGAGCGAGAACCATTTTTCTTCAGTGACCAGAGGAACAGCAAAATATCCCATGTAGTCACTGCTGCATTACTGAAATGGCATTTTTAAATATTATTCATATACTTTGATTGAAATTCATACATCACATGAAATCAATGAATAGTTAATCAAAAGTTTAATTTGCATCTAGACGCTAAGCCTGCTACAATAATTTAATATCATTGAAAACGTAAACAATTTCATAGGTGATAAATAAGGGGCAAAGGGTGATATTATCACAACAACACAGCAACTGCTACATTAAATCCTTTGGGATTCTTTAGATCCCAGTATACTGGACATTTATGGTTTACCTAACCAACAACAGCATAACTGGATGCTCCAGGATTAAATTATGTCCCACCAGTGTGTACGCATATAAAAACATTCCCCACTTCACTGATCTATGTCTTAGACATTTGTTAAGCCTTAAAGCGTAGGGATTTGTGGTCCTTCCAATGGAAGCGATTGACATTTTTGTGGTAACTGGCATTACTGCTAGTATTTCCTACCCCAGTGAAGCGCACTGTTTGTTAGTGAGGACAATGTGATCCGCACATCTGCACGTATGAGCTACGGACGATATACGTTATTCCTATGAGTGCATGCAGCTTATGAGTTGCCTGAAATTAAAACAGTTGTTGACAATGATGAAAACTTCCAAGTTCAGAACAAACTCAGATGACTTCTTAGAACTTAGCAGAACTTAAAATTCTTCCAATTAATGAAGAATGCTAATGAATATGCACTGAGCTGAATATAACACAAAAACACCTCTGCGAAGCCCAACATAAAGAGAAACATATCTTCAGTAATAAAGAAAAAAATAGAAAGCTAAAACCAAGAACAAATGAAGGAAGTGTAAGATCTCTTAAGAAAGCGGGAAAAAAATTCCCTGCTCCTTAATCACTTTTCCCTCACAAGGCCACATCAATTATCCCTGCTCTAAAACAAAACTCATTTCAAAGAGCTGTTCTATCATTGAGCTGTAGTCAGTCAAGCTGGGTTTTGCTATGAAGAGCATCGTGTTAAAAACATAAAATTGCAACCCAAATACCAGGTCTTGTGAATTTTCCTTAGAAAGGAGATCAACCTCACGAGGCATTGACAAAGCTACATAACCAAATGAGATAACACCTAAAATATGAAAAAGAAATAACTAGTTTGTGAGACAAGAATAAATTACTAATCGCACCCTAAGCGTAGACCTACTTCTAGAAATAGCTGAAGGCTGCAGAATTTCCATCTTATACTGAAGCCCAAAACAGGAGGGGTTGCCTGATCTGTATACCAAGTTGTATGAGAAAATCAGAAAAGTTTGTCTCCAATACATGTCTGTCACTTAAAAATATATGTTTTCAAAATACCACAAATGCCAGAACAAAGCTGTTGTTCACGTGTAGGTAGCGAGAATCTATCTGTAGTGACAGAGGGATCCACCTGCATCTGAGAGACCTCTTACCGTCCCTACAGAAGATGCCACCATGCCTAACATTCAGGCTACACTGCCTAGACAGGTCTACTCCCTGTATCGTCTCTATGGTTGAGGAGTTGGAGGAAAAGGCCTAAATAAAAGGAAAACAGGAAAGATTTGCTTTTCTTTCATATTTAAAAATACTTTTTTTTTTAATTGAAGTCTGTGTAAGATTTGCCTTCTAAACCTCAAAAATCTCATGCTTTACGAAATTCTGGTGACCCATAGTGAAAGAAGTATGAAGACGTCCAACCACTTACGTAAAGACATCCTTTTTGCTGTCATCTTTTGGATCGCAGATTTCATCACGTGGGTGTAAAATCTTCTGAATTAGCTCAGACAAAAAGGTAGACCAGCTTGCTAAAAGTGAAGGAGCCCCTAAGTGATGCTGACTTTTCCACATTTCAAATGCAAATTATTTATTCAACTACACAATGCGAAGTCGTAGAAAAACATACAAAACACATTCCCACAGCTAATCCTTCTGTAAGTAGAGAAAGGTGCAATTAAATTAAAATGCATCCTAGAAATACTGTTTTCTTAATACTGCATGAAAGTAAAATAAAGTATATATTTCCAAGTTATTTGCATAATAAACACAAAAACAGTATTAGAAAGTAATAGTTTCTTCTAAAATGGGCTGGGATACAAATACATGCACGTAATTCTAAAACAGTTTTAAAATCCAAATAACTTTTTCCATCTGGATAGTCTCTGATTCTTTAATAAAAATCATAAAAAATGGTAAATAAAATTATTTACAAAGAATTTTATAAAACTGAAAGAGCAGTGATAGTCTACCAGCTGAAAGAGAGAGCACAGTGGAGAGTAAAATTTGGGCTCAAGTTCCATGTAACTACACAACATATGTGGGAGATGGAGACATTTTCTCAGTGACATCACCAAAGCCCAAAGATTCAAAGAGAATCATGAAATAACAGTTCAGATGGCCATTTAGGCAGGGCGGTAAGGATCACCAGGTCTGCCTCATCCTGAGTACCTTTCCAAGAAGGAAAGAAAAACCACTGGCATTTCCTGCTGGTGGAAGAAGCCATCAATTGTATCGGGAGTGGCATATAACCTGACACACACCTCTGAGGGCACAAAGGTAGATGAAGCTTATATCCCAGCTGGGATCTGAAGAAGAGCCACTCTCCTCAGCTAATCTCCAAGACAGCTGGAGCACAAAAGCAGATGAACTGCTAGTAAGGCGGCAGTTCTTCTACGCTCAGTGTCATAGGAACAACTTTCTCCTAACTCTGCTCATTGATATAACACACGATGGTCACATTGCCCATTATCAGATGGGCATGCAGTTCTCAGAGGGAAGCCAGGAAACCTGGTGGATATTTCTGATAGTTCACAGTTCTAAAATGTTGACTTGAAACTCCTACTTCTCTAGCGGACGCAGCCCACAGCCTCTCCTCTGTGACCCCTCCTGCCTTGTGTCAGCTCTCTGTGGAGATGATGGTCACCACTCCACAGGTTGCAAGAGGCTTCCTTATGGAATGACGAGAACAGCTTGCTGTCTGCAAAAGAATGTCCCTTTGGGTAGGGAACACACTTTGGTAACCACCTGGCTGAGAGCTGTGTAGGACAAGCTCTGGCATTAGGCATCATAGGTACATGCCTCTTTCCCTGTGCTCACCTACAGCTGTCACAGACTAGAATCTGTCTGGGTAAGAGAGATCGCCACTCAGGAGCTGACAGGTGCTCTCATGAACTCTATACTATGTGATGACACATGGGTGGTCTTCTCGTACCCTCCACACTCAAAAAAAAAAAAAAAAAAAGACTAAGTTGTGTCCTAAATTTTGGAAAGAAACAGGAACTTTTGATCATGTAGGTGAGAAAATTTGGCTGTGGTACTCAAACACACACCTGCAATAAAGAATTGAAAAGAGATGGGGACAGTAACACCCAAGCTATCACAGCCTATCTGCAGTGACTGTACAGTCATTGCTTTATAAGGAAATAAACTGCATATCCAAAGAGCAAAACAGACACCAACTTTATCAGATTTTATTAAATGAACACACAGTGTTCACACAATGCGGTACTTAAACTTCAGGGCACCATGAAACTTTATTTTGCCTGTGACGCCTTTCCTCCTCCCGAAAATGAACGAAGAATTGTGTGAACATGAATCAATAATTCAATTTCCATATGTATTTACTGAGGACCGAAATTCAAGAGACTAGAATTTGCTGGGCCAACTGCAGGAAGTGTTTATTCATCCATGCATATTCCAATTGCTGCTTTCTTTGTAAATATTAATAGAAGTGTTGATGCTTCTACGACTTTTTTCACAAAAAAATATGAGCTGACTTAACTGCAGCAAAAATACCAGAGGTATAGGTGACCTTAGAAACTTAAAGAACAATCATCTTGAAAATTTAATGCATATATAAGAGCAAACTTGATTTTTGTAATCTGGCAGCGAACACCAGATCTCATACCAAATCTAGGGGACAAGCTCTGTAATACAGCTGAACAATGTTTGTCTTCTGTAATCACGATGTCCTGTGCTTTTAAGATTTACACTAATTAAACTAGAAAAGGTCACACAATTGAAAATGTTCACAATTTGGGCAAGACTCAATGACAAAATCTTTCCCATCTATCATTAATTTTTATACACAGTAACTGTCACTTTGACAGAGTATTTCTGTCAGCTTGCTCATGATTATACACAGGAAGCTTCAGCCTTTATCCTCTGCAAGAGTTCACAAGCTTTGACTTGCAAAGCTCAATGAGACAGAACCACAAAAAAGAGGAAGAGGAAGCAAAACCCAGCAGCCCTCAGGGCTTTTTTTGTCATCTGTTCAGGAAACAATTTATCTGCAGTTTAAGAACTCCTTCAAATTTAACTTAAGGATTTCAGTATTGAAATTTTGGAAGAAAAATATTTATATTTTTACAGCTAGGAAGGGCAAGAGGCAGAAAAAAACACCTTGGTTCTAATCCCAGTCCTTGAAAGTTCGCTGCAGTGTGACCTTGGACAAGACAGTTTTTAAGTCTCTCTTTCCTCACAGGTTATCTGATAACATCATTACTCCTCCAATTTTTAAAGCCTTAAGATCTTCTATAGAAGTCTACTCCCTCCTCATCTCATATCATGCCTTGAAAAAAAATGGGACCAGAAAGCATCTCCTATGTGTTCAGACTCTGACACCAGCCAGCTAAAAGGCCTTTAAAATACCTCTGCATTTCCAGATAGATGATGAAAGTTCAGTTAGGAGTCTGAAGACATTTTGAGGCTTAGCTCCATGTTATGAAGTCTTTCCTGTATCTGAATAATTCTCCAAGCATAACCTAGAAAACCATTCCCTCTCTGAATCTTCTCTTCTCCAACTTTCCTTATTATGTGGAAAACTTTTTCCCAAAAGCGAGTTCACTCTCAGGTATTTAACAGGTGATTTGAAGGAAATAAAAGGATGAGGAGAAAAAGGCTCCTGTCCTTCACATCACAGTGGACTGCACAGGATCAGTATGAAAGCCTGCACTGCAGCACAATGCTATCAAACCTTGTGGCCCTTCAAAGGATATAGTATCGCTTTCCTATCGCTGGAGGAGGCAAGAGCTTAAAAAAAATAAAATAAAAATCACACAACCTCACCAGTCTGAGAACAGTGGGCTTAAGAGTAAGCGTTCAATCAGCAAAGACACTAACAGAGCAGATGAAAATAAAATGCTTTCAGAACCTTTCACAATCTATTTTTGGGTAAAGTTCTCAGCTCCATATGGTTTTCTGCCACTTTGAACTACACCTTAATGCAGCTAGCTCTTTAAGTGGTATTCAATGTATCAGATACAAAGAAAAACTACAGAAGGTACCAGAAAAAAAATCCAACATATGAATCAAAGCATATGCATTGTTCCCATTCAGCATGAGACCTAGGATGCATTCCACATAGAAACAAACTTATTTAACGGACTCCTGCTCCATGACGTAAAGGAGAACACCACAATCTAGCATCCTGCATAAGGTACTGACCTCTCAATGCAAACCCCATCAACAAGTGGAGGAACTAACAGACGTATCTCAGCATACACCAGAAACCTCAAATAAACTCATTTCCAAGGCAGGCACAAAATAGCACATTCAATTCTCTTGTGATAAGCAGGATATACTACTTTTTCATTCTGCTTCTCATCTTTTCCATTTTCCATTAGGACACTACAGATTGCAAAGCCTAAAAGGAAGCACATATGAGCCAAAGGAATTTTTAGTCTAAAGACAACTGTTACAAAATGAACTTCGTAACTGCAAGTTATGAGGAAGTTGGGCAAATTCAGTCTTTGACCATCTTCAGAAAACACAGCATAAGCCTTCCTGTTGGAAAGCTTCTCCATAGTAACTAAAACAGCAATCTGAGCATTGAGTCCCTGTCAAAAATACCCTCATCATTAAAACAGAGTACAAAAGCCTCTCAAAAGCTGAGAATTCAATGGCCCAAAAAGAGGAGAAGAGGAGGTTCCACTAAACATACACAACTTCACTGCTGCTGATCTATTTTACTACTGAGGGAATGAGAGACAAATACAAAAAAAGTTTGAACAGCTATTTAACACATGCTGAATAATGTTATTACAACTAGTAAATTGGTGATAGCGCTTCTCCCACAAGAGGTAGGATCAATGTATGCTTGATTTTTCCAGCAGTGTCTTCAAGAAATTGCCCTCTTATTTTAACAGCAAGGTAGACAGCAGTTTACAGGGTCTAAGGGAAACTACACAGCAGCCCAAAAACCTAACACGTGAAAGGATTGTGCCTAGTAAAGAAAAACAACCACCACTTACTTAAACCGAGGGACAAATATAACCAAAGGAAAAGACGATTTTATATTATTCTGTTGCTATACACACAACTATCAATTGAACAATGCAATGCAACAGAATTTATTAGTAAGCCTAGAATTAAAACAGTACGTGACATGCTACAATGCAGGTGGTATTTCAAAGCTAGTGACAGAAAAGACCAATGCCACAACGGCTGATAAATCCAGCTCTTTCACAAGAAGCTGACACAGTAAATAGCATAAAAAAGAAAACCACATTTGCATAGCATGTTGTCTTCCTCCTAAAGGCAAAACTTTAGCAGCAAAAATGAAGATTTAAAGCATTCTCTGACAAAGTTCCTATCCAAGAAAAAGAAACCAAGAGAAAACCCCTAACATTTTATCTGCTATCCTGTTAAAACTTCCAGAGACTTCAGTGTGGACAGAACTTTACCTCAAAAAAATCTGAGGGTCAAAGAAACTAAAGATCATTTAATCTTCACCTACAGTTAGCTTTAGTGAGCTTTATATTCCAATTTGTAAATGTACAGTAGAAAACATTCTCAGCTGCCTCGCAGCCTTAGAATTAGGGCTCAGAGCACTGTCCATCCCTGAAGCTATTTATAACTCTGCTAAGCTTTAAACATGGATCTGAATTTTTTCATGCTGAGTCATGCTCACTTAAGTCTTAATTTTTAAAGTATTTTAATTTCAGTCAGCAGTTTCATGAAAGGGGACAAAGAAAAATATCTTGTTTGGCTCTTGTTAAAAAGAAATACTTTTTAAAGAGAAGCTTTCAAAGACTGACACTTCCAAGAAAGTGGGATAGTTTTGGATAAGGTAAACACCTTCTGTAATCCTCAGAATAATTTGTGAATTTGGCTAACACATCTTTGAAAAGATACAGGTTGCTCATATTCTTTAAAATGTAGCTAGAGCCCCACAGCTGAGGTCTCAAAAGGGTCTGGTCTGCCAGAGCATCCCAGCACCAGGGATGGAAGTACCAATGAAGGAACAGGCACCAACCGCCAAAGAGAGCAAAGCAGTCAAAGAAAGCAAGCAGAAATCCTAACTGTGGCTTCCTCCTGTAGTCATCAGAACAAACTCTCATTAGAACATATAATTTCGCAAATACACATAGTAAGGCTTATAAAAGAAAGAAGAGGGGAAAACAGGAGTGGAGGAGTGTTTCCGACACTGGAGTTCAAAATTCTAGTTAAACAATAATTCAAGATTTGTTAAGTGTGGGAAGAGTGCCATACACTTTATCAGGGTGCTACGCTTTAGTGCATGTCTATCAAGAGTAATCACATTGTGCTTTGCAGTTTTTCTTTGGGTTCACGGCATATGAGAAACACTATATACGTGCCAATCAGCAAACTACCACACAGTAGAGGGCACAGGCACTACCGTTAGCACTGGCTCGTCATACAGAGGACTAGACAAGGACAGAATGGAGAGAGTAAGCTCACTGGATCTCCAACTCTCCTTTGCCTCTCTTGCATCAACAGTTGATGCGTATGAAAAGCAAGCTACTATCATCTTCCCTGTAATAAAAAACACAAAGTAGTAGTATGGTAAATGATAGAATAAATGGAATAGGAGCTAGAACGCTGCCATAAAGCTGATGGTGTGAAAACCACGTGGTTTCTTTTCGTTTAATATCTTCTATGTTATGCCAATTTCCGCTAAAAACATGAAGCTTAGACTGCTACATTCCCATTACAACTTAATAAATCAGCACACGTAAATATTCAGAAATTTAAAAGAATAATATTCAGAATTGAAAGTGAAAAAACAGAACATTTGACATTGAAAAAAGATCAGTTTAAGCACGTGTTGCATCATAACGTAAACCATACCTAAAATACAAGGAATAATAAAGAAACCTTGATTAATGAAATTCACTGTAAGATAAATTAGATGGTATTAAATTAGGTAGATACTATGAAAGGAAATTCTTTCCAGTTACTGTGAAATTAAAGAAAAAAATTGATTTTTTCCCAAGCTCATTAAATACAATCTTGAAACAACTGTCCAACCTTCAGAGAAAAATACTACATAAATATTTCCTACAATTCTTTTCTTATTTTCAAAGTAATTTTTCTACTGATTTCAGGTAAAAATTAATTGCAAACATTAGGAAAAAAAGCCAAGAAAGCAACACAATGCAGCATAAAATCATGCACAAAATAATTAAACTGCATACAATTGTCAAAACATGCATTCTCAGAAACTTTCTCATATCAAGTAGCTACAAAATAAGATCATTATGAATTTTCCCAATCTTTTCTGGCTCTATAAAATTAGAAATAATTATCCTAAACTTCAAAATAGCTCATTTTTGTGAGACCGCTTTCACTTTCCGGATGGCAACCATGTGGTCATCGCTCCTTTGTGTTGTTGTTTTTCATTTCTAAACATATGCTTTGATCCTCTTGGTCTTGCTGGTAGAGCAGCCGCCTCACACACACAGTCTCTCTTTGAAGCCTTCCAGCAGTGCCAAGAAAGAAGCAGGCTGTAGCAGTAGGCTCCGTATTCTCTGGTTATGCAACTGATTACATCATTATCAACAAAACTGGATGACTCCAGTAGAGAACAGAAAAGAAGAATTCGAGAGAGAGTTTTGCTTTACTTTTTGAATTAAGGATTGCTGTTTGGTCAGTTTGAAAGGAGGCAAAAATTACCCGCAAGTAAGAGCCGGTCATATCAGAGATTACTCTTCAGTGAAAAGTCCTCTAATAAATATTACTGTCACATTTATCATTCAGGTCTGTTTCTTCTTTGGAAGAAAAGTCTTCCCATTCGTTGCATAACTGGAAGGAAATACCTGCCTCAAAATGATGCCAGTAATTTAAGAAGCCTGTTTTACCCACATAAGAACCCAGGGGGATTCATTCCCCACAGACGAATGACCACATGCCAACAGGACGCAGGAGAACGGTCCGGGTTCTCAGCTACCTGCAGAGAGAATCTGTTCTTCTTACCCATGATATAATCATGTGCCTGCAGTCTGTGTTTGTAGATATCCTACACGTCACATTTCTCTCTTCTCTAGTTGCTCCAATAACTTTTACATCATAAATTATGTAAACTGACTTTTTAAAAATGCTTCAGTTTACTAAAGTATCTACTAATTGGTCATGAAGCAAAGGCATGGATTTTAAGTCTTCATACATGGCAAATATATATATATGTATACATATATATATTAATTTCTTAAGGAAATAACTCGCATAGCTCTCTCGTTGTACAACTGACACATCCATTTGTATTTTCCTTACAGATAATTGGGAAAGAAGTGTTGCACTGCATGAAATAAATCCCTTTAGTCATGTTCTGACAATGAACATATAGCAAGAAGGAGAGATTCTATAATATCAAACAGATTGAAGTATTTATTGTTTGTACGGAAGATTTCAGTCATCAGAGCTAATGAATGTATGCTAATAAAAAACAAACTGAGGTTTTGAGAAGCCTAGCTAAAAGCTTTTATATTTTCGACAAAAGATATTGAAGTATTTAGATCTTGGACATAAGAATAAAATCAGTATGAAACAGTTTAATATAGAAAAAGGTACATGGTTACTCTTAGTAATAAGAGAAACGTTTCTTATAGTGCTTTAATGTGCTAATTCTAGATTATTATAAATTTGTAAACTTGTAAAGCACTTCTGAAGTTGTGCTTTGCTTTTCAAGTTCCTACAAAATTAGCACTGAACAGTGTCAAGCATTTGGTCATACTACAAGATAATAGTAACATTAAAAATAATGTTACTCAATAAAATACGGATTATTAAGTATGGTAGAAGTCACATGACTGGTGTAATTTATTTACAGATGCATATTATCATTAGATAGTGAGCAGCTTAAAGAAAATCTAACAAAAAAAAAAGCTCCGTGTTTTAGGATTTATCTGCAGGCAACATTCTCCGGATATGAGATTTTTTACATCTTATACATCTGGAAACTATTGAAAGGAACAGGTAAGGAATTATGAGCATAATAATGAGTGCTTAGGACTGACTTGTTACCATCCTTGTCTGACACTAAAGAATCAGAAATCTGCATTTTACAGTTTCTCTTATGCAAGCATACAATGTTTTATTGTATGATGTGACTCTTTAGAGGCACAAACCTAAATAAAATCAGCTGGAATGTCTTCATCTCTGTCTTACTTCAAAAGTCAATAATAATTAGAAACAACACAAAAAAATTAACTGGCATTTCCCTCAAATTATGCCAGAAGAAAAATCACAGATGAGTCAAGTTAGTCTGTAAGTGGGACAAAGAGTATGATTCATAAGTCATTGCTTCGGGTTTAATTCTTGAGAAAGAAAAAGCTCCATCAATAACATAAGATAGAAACTTAAACTCTCATTTTAATTACAAAATATAAAATACAACATAAATTAACAGCACTATTCAGAACTGAAAAGGCATAGTTATATATGTTCATACCAGTGGTTTAAAACCACTACCAGTAACCTTCAGCAACTCCTGCAGGCAGTGAAACCTTGCAGAGGACAGTTAGCATGTCACACCACATTTCTAAGCTATCTTCAACACAGCTGTAGAGCAAAACTCTCATGTCAACTGTGGGGGCAAAGGCAATGAGACCATTCTGGCCAAAATCACAACGAAAGACTCTTTAAGGCACAACTCAGTCACTGCCAGTGCCTTAGATAACACAAATTTCTGGAAACAGTTGAGATTTAGTAAAGCTGCTAAATTGTTGTCGTCGTTTCCTTCCCCCCCGCAAATATAATGTTTATGTAAATTAGACTACAACACTTAAAAAAAAAAAATCTCAGTGCAATGACACCCATGGCAGAGGAACCAATGTGTGCAAGAAAGAGATCACTACTGCTCTTTTCAGACAACAGCTCAGACACTCAGCACCATGTCAAAAATTACCTCTGTGCCTGAGCTTTTATAGCAAATCAGGTTTTCAAGTGCATTCCCCCTCACCTGCCCTTCAAATTTACCACATCTTTCTTTCCAACTCATCCAAAAATAGGGGCTCTGTGAAGCAACTCAAATTTAAACCCAAAGGATATTTATCATAAGATTATTTTTAATATCTATGGTAGAATACAGAAGTCTAAACCTATAAAGAAACAACAAATTAGATCCAGAGGCTTTTTTTCATTAAGGAGCTAATAAAATAATAGAAGTATCTAAAACTCCTTCAAAACCCTATATGACCTTGCTGTTCAGTCATATCCTTCAAGTGACCACTGAAAGAAATGTAAATGCTCATTTTCCACACCTCCCATCACAGACCAAATGACAGCTCTGACACTGGAAAAGGATTGGCAAAATATTTTACGTATCTCTAAGTGGGTTACAAAAAATTTAAAGAATTTTAAAAAAATTAAATAGCCATGCTGCTGCTTACACTTCATAATTTAATCATACATCATACTTGTACTGCAGAAAACATGCAATAAGATTAAACTCCTAAAATTTTGCTGGATTTAAAATGTACGCTGCTTTAAAGAAAGATTATCAAGTGCTCCTGTAGGTGCAACCTGAAGGCAGAGAAAGTGAGCATGACCTTGGGTTCTTCCTTCGTACTTCTGGAGGCATTTCTTCTTTATCAGTTTAAAATCATCAGAACAGTAAGTACTAACATGGACACTACTGAATATACATGCTTTCATGAAGGATGATGAAAATTACTTAAATGTGTGTCTTTTGTTTTATGTGCTCATTTACATTCCTCTCAGGAGCAATATATTACCAATGTCACTGCTGTGAACAAGTAAGTGACATATCAGGAACAGCCATTTATTAATAAATACTTCACTTGTTCTGTGAAGTTAATCTTCACATGCACCCATGAGGCTGGAAATTATTAGTCAGTATTTCCCATGTGGAAGCTGAAGTCACGTTATAGACTGTCCTAGTCCTTGTGGTGATTCAGGTGTCAAAGTAACAAACCATAGGAAACCCTGCCTCTTATGTTCACTGAATCATTGAATCTTGCCTATCTGATGAGAAGGAAACTATCAGGATGATGCTGTTTTGTCATAACTGAAATGTAAAATCAGCATTTATTAAAAGCTGTTAGACGCTTCAAAATAATTTTACTATTAAAAGAGGAAACACAAAAACATGATTTATCAACTGGTCTCCCTTTCATCTTTGTCATGGTTTTGGCTGGGACAGAGTTAATTTTCTTTGTAGAGGCTCACACAATGCTGTGTTTTGGATTTTCGATGAAAATAGTGGCGATGTTTTTGGTTGTTGCAGAGCAGTATTTACACAGAGCCAAGGACTTTTTTGCTTCTTGTGCTGCCCTGTCAGCGAGGGGGCTGGGGGTGCACAAGGAGCTGGGAGGGGACACAGCCAGGGCAGGTGACCCAGACTGGCCAAAGAGATATTCCACACCATATGACGTCATGCTCAGCCATAAAAGCTGGGGTAAAGAAGGAGGAAGGGGGGGACGTTGGGAGTGATGGCATTTGTCTTCCCAAGAAACCATTACACGTGGTGAGCCCTGCTTTCCTGGAAGTGGCTGAACACCTGCCTGCCCATGGGAAGTAGCGAAAGAATTCCTTGTTTTGCTTTGCTTGCGCGCGCGCTGCTTTTGCTTTACCTAGTAAACTGTCTTTATCTCAACCCATGAGTTCTCGCACTTTTATTTTTCTGATTCTCTCCCCATCCCACCTGGGGAGAGTGAGCGAGCGGCTGTGTGGCACTTAGCTGCCTACCGGGGCTAAACCACAACAATCTTCCAACGATGTAAGGGTGATAACTATTACATAGTTACTGTTCCCTCAGATTAGACAGGCCTTTGTTTGGAATAAACATCTTTCATACAGAACTTGAGAGAGTTTTCTCTTTCTAAATTTACTGACTTCTCTTTACCTGGCTCCAAGTTCTCAGACACCTCCTACGTCTGAAGGTGAACTGAATGCTAAGAGAGGATCGTACTACTGCTCCCAAACAAAGCAAGATAAACACAGAGTTCAAGAGAGAGAGACATTTTGCTGCACAACACAAACCTCTTGTGGTACTCAGAAACTGCAGGTGCATTACAAAGGCAGGGTTCTATCCATACGTCAAAATGCTCATTTCCATCACATCTGAATTAGCACAGTAAACATTTCAAAGCTGACTAGGACGCTGACTCAAAGAGTTCCCTTTAAAACTATGAGAAAACGTATGGACAAATCCCTTAACAAGCTTTCACATCTCAACCCAAGAGTTAAAAAAAATTAGGCTGCAAATCCTGCAGGACTTCAAGGGCTCTGGATTCTCACTGGTCCAGAAAAAAGCATCTACCTTCTGTGTGCATAGCAAAGCTTTTCTGCTACCACCCAGAATCGAGGAGGCAAGAACTTGAGAAATAGCAAAGTTCTAATGAATTTTTTAAAATTGCTTAGGAGCTCTGCACATAGACTTCGATGAGTTCAGGGTTTTGTGCAGGCTTCTTCAATCTCAACTGCCAACCTTTTGCTTGTGCTGGACATATTGATGAGGAAATCCTCTGAGCATGCATCATTAGCAGCCCGCTGCAGGAACGTCTTAAGGAATGTTCCAAAAACACTGCTGTCTGAATATTTCTTTCCTTTTCTCAAGGTCCTTAAGATTAAAAGAAATGAATGGGATAAATTCTGGTGAGCACAGACAATGCAACTCTTCTGTATTACTGCACCAAAGAACACCCCTTTGTTCATTTCTCAGCTGACTGAAGACTGACCAGCTGAGCTTCTGCTGGTACTTTCTTCCTAAGAATAACGCTCATTTCCACTGCCTCTCTAAAACAATTAGAAGACAACGTGCATCACTGCAAGCGCTACAAGCCTGTATACCACAGCACAGACACACAAAACACTGCTCATTTCAACCATGAATTTCCAACTTAAAGACAAGCTGAGGAGACAGTTCAATCTTCACAAAGTCTGAATAGAGCTATCATAGCATATTTTTCCGTAAGAACTGAGCCGATACAAATGTTATTAAAAGCAAAGGAATAGGAGTTGGAATAGCAACAGAATCAGATAAGCAAATGTCTGTTGTTGCAAGTATGTTTTTAACTGATTAATTTCATTGTCTTCCATATATGCAAAAAAGCAACAAGTAATATCTGCCTCAAAAAACAAACAAACAAAAAAAACTTTGTGTAAACCTGGAACCAAGATTAAACAGAAAATACATGATGAACCCTTCTTAAAGTGCCTCAAATGACTTCTCAATCCTCACCTTGTTTTGTGGGGAGTTTCACTGAGCTCAACAGGAATATTCTTGTGCACTTTGAGCATGAGTGTTTAACAAGATGAAGACTCAGCTGCTGACCCATTATTTCCCTTCTGTCCAAGAATCATTCCAAAGCCAAACACGAGAGAGCAGTGTTTAATATAGCAACATATAGTTTCAAAATGAATCAAATGCATAATCAATTTTAAGCAATGAAATTTTGCTCTTAACTGAATTTCTTCAAAGGTCACTGAAGTTCAGATGTAGCCCTTCAGCTGATCATCTAGATATCTCATTGCCTCTCTAGTAGTCAGTAGTGACAGGCAGGTAACCTCAAAATCAGTATCAGAGAGCTCAGGAGCTAAATGCTTCTTACAGAAGTAAATATTTCCAGAATAAAAAACTACACGTTTTGTCACTGATAATACAAATAAGCAAAATAACATAGGAAGTTCATGCTTTTCTGTTCTAAATATAACATTTTTTCCATAAAGGGATATGTTTGCTCATATGTAAGAAAGGGGAATGAAAGTGGAAGTACCTCCCACCTAGTGGTGCCCCATCCAGTGTGGGCAGCACAATGGGATCCAATAATTCGTATCTCAGAAAACGGATGTTCTTGAATCTCGCACTCCTCCCCCAGTCACAGTAGGCAAAATCTTTATTAGGCTCTAGTAAAAAAAATTGTTTGATGCTTATGAGCACATACAATATTTTAAAAGGGGGTGTCACTGTCTTTTACGTTCTTGCTTTAAAAAGCAACTTCTTAAACTTTTCCATAATGCTTCTTATTATGTAGATATACATTTTCTCATCTTCTATCAATTTCAAGAGAGCAGTATGACTTTCTCCAAAAGCAAGCCAACTATATATATGTGTATATATATATATAAAAAAAACATTTAGAAGATGCAATGTGTCAGTGATGCTTTATTGCATCTTCTCCTATGAATACTTCCTGAAATTTAGGCAATCCACTGTAAGAAAACAAACAACCTCAACAACAAGAACTTCCTCTCTGCAAAAACCTGGTCGAGGGTCCACAGAGAACAGGACAATCTATTGCTTCGTGGAACAGACTCCAAGCCACTGAAGCAAGTGCAAGCTAGATGGGAAGAGTTAAATAAAGCTGCTAAAATTCAGCAGCATGGCAGGCTACTCCAGACTACGGTTCCTATAACCTACACTGGGTGTCCTCTGCATAAGCACCAGTGTGACTTTGTGGACTGCTGAGACTCAGTCTGTTGCAACTGGCATAAGTTGCCACAGGCGAGTAATCACAAGAAACTGACCTTGGCAAAAGCACATTTTACACTTCACTGCTGTTCAACTGTGTTAAACTAAAGAGAGAGCAAGTGAGCACAAGGGAAAGCGGGAGGGAGAAGGAACCAAGGGGGACAGATAGAAAGCATAAAAGTGATTGCAGCCATTTTCAGCTTTACCTGTGGTTAGGATTCTGAGAGGTACACCGCCTCTAGCGCAGTGCAACCTGCACGTGGTTACTGCAAATCTGCAGGGTATCCTTTTTAAACCACCAGGGTTTCAGATTGGGGGGGGGCAATAAGTACTAAATAAAGAATTAATACCTCAAAAATAAACACACGACAAGGAAAAAGAAAAGTAAAGAAGGAAATTACAACTTCACACTTCCCTACCACCAGATTATTGACTGAACGAGGACGCTTAAATTGTTTGTTCTCCCAGTTTGGCTACACCACTTGACAGCACATTTTGGAATCAGCCACAACAAATAAAGACTAAATGTATTCCGGTAGGTGTGCAAGACATTTTAGTCCTGATTTTAAATTTTCAGTGCAACCTTGACTTCCGAGGCTCTCTCAACAGCCCAGCAGCAATTAGCAGGAGCTACCATGGTAGAATCCCCCCTGCTGTACATACAGTTGCGTCCTGTCTTTACCATCTTCTAGATTTCCTTCGGTTTGGATCAGTTATCTCCCTGTCATATCTTTTTCTTAGTTTCTGCATTCGACTTTTTGGTATTGATTACCACATCTCCAAAGAAACAGGACCTGGGAGAGCAAGGTGGCACAGAATCCCATGAGTAGCACTAACCCGCATCTTGCCCAAATTTCACACCTGGTGAATATTCTGGGTTTCCAGGACATTCAATGGTTGAAGCAAAACACACAGAAGCCTTGTAGGAGTTCCAAAAAAAAAAACAAAAAACACAACAATCACTCTCCACTTAGGAAGCGCACAAGGTACACAAGTCTAGGCAAAATAATACTGTACGTGTTTTATATCTCAGTTACCTTACCACCCTTAGGTCAGTGACCTAATGATCAGAGCCCTCTAAAAGAAACCCTACTATATGGAGGTTCCCTTCCAAATCCTGAAGGCTGCATCTCTTCCATGTAGATGGTTTCTCCATTCCTCAACTAGTCCCACAGTTAACTCAAAAACCCTGCTACTAAACCTAGTCTTTGTTCCTCTCACATATCCAAACCTTTTGCATCTCTGTGAGTCTCCGTTCCCCTAATCCAACTCCACTTTTCTCCACTTCAGTCCTCCAAGTCATTACTGTAAGTAGGGTGAAGAAAAGTGACTTTTTTTTTTTTTGACACAGCCATGTTATTACTTCAAACTATTCCCATCTGAGTGAGAGCCATCATGGTATAATAACCTCCACTGTCACTGGCCAGGGAGATACAGGACTCAGCCCTGACAGCAGATGGCTGATTCACACACTGACGTCCAGCAATTCAACAATGCCTATGATCATGCTTAGTCTATAAATTATAAAAACAGCAATTCCATGAAGCATAACTTAAAATTTCAAGGGACTCAAGTACTTCAAGTCTGAACTTCAGATCTAGGTCAAAAAGGTGTCAGCTGTGAATCTGCAGAATTTTAATCATTTCACTAGATTGTAGCTCTGTTTCTCACAAATAAATGATGTTTGGAAGGCCCACAGGCATGCTTCATGACAAGCCAGGACTCTGTCACAGGGGGCTGGATGGGCTACCAAATCGCTCGCTTCTTCTGTGTGGTATGTGAGAAAACTTTGCAGGGTCTAGACTGGGAGTAAACTGACGTCTGTCATATTTTGCTGACTGTGCACTTGGGCACAAAATTTAATTCTTAGAATTTGTATTGGCTTAGTCCTATAATAATTAGTTACAGAATATGAGAAAAGAAATCAGAAAGATTGCACTAGCTCTGTAGTAATTACAGTAGGCTTTCAGATTAGCTGTGATATGGTCACCATTTCTCACAATGGAGCACAACAAAATAAAGAAGAATGACAAGAAAGTAAGTACCTGAAAGGGACTCAGGAAGAATGTTCACGTTTACTAGCCCCAAAGTAAGCATATCATCATATTACACAAGACCACCCTCAGATGAAAGCAGGAATTTCATGTCTTTTACTTCATAAATGCATATCCTAAACAAGTTATTGAATTATTCTCTCTCTCTCTCTCTCTCTCTCTCTGCAGCTGACTCTCAGACTCTGACACTGCACCATGTTTTAAAAGTACTTGCCACTCAATGCCAAATGAGCCATCCAACTTAATAGTTCAGCAACTAGGATCTCATTTTCAGGTCATTTTTCTCAGTAGGTAAAACAGTAATACTAACTGGGTCTTCCACATCCTGGCAAATAATTACCAATATACTGGCTACTCTGAGCATACCACTTCTCTCCCCCTTCCTTCTTCATCTTTTTTACCTGAGAGATTTCCTTGAAACCAATATATTTCCACAAAAAAGTCCAGGGCTAATACATCAAAATCTTCCAGTATCTAAAAATTACTAGCAAGGTTTGGCTACAGTTAAGCACATGAATACCTATCTATACGCACACATCAAGCCATGCATATATACAATTGCGATAAAATATGTATCAAAAAGATCATGTTATGGTACGGCTGAAATGTTACTGGCATGAGATTAAAGTATTCCTCTACTAACAAAAGATTAGTTTGTTTGAATTATATTTACCTTTCTAAAAGTGTTTAAGAAAGAAAAGTCTTGTCTAGTTTAAACTCACCCAATACAACATAGTGATATCCTTGAAGTCCAGGGAGTCAAGAGATTCTTCCTGTTCCTTCTGGTTGTGAATACAGAGCGTAATCTACCAGAAAAAGAAAGTGAAAAAAACATTTGGCAGACAATCCTTCATGTTCTCAGTGGGTCAATATTTTCAAAATCCTTACAAAACACTGTGCTGGCTCCAGAAGATCAATCACTACTGGATTTCCAGAAAGATTTCAAATCAGATTGTGTTCTGTCTTAGGTATCTCCATAAATCACATCAAGGATTCATTTTTCCATTTGAGATACTCTGTGGCCCTTTTCACTGTCTTAAGCACAAAGATATTCAAGTGACAGGCCTGATACTCTTCTTATTTTAAAACTATAATGTACAGTTTGCATTTTCTGCTATAAATTTAAATGTTGTGTCAGGGAATTTGTAACTTTTTGTTTGAACTTATATTTCTTTAAGATTACTAAACTGAAAGAAAGGTTATAGTTTCTGTGCTGTAAAGTGCTTTTAACACACTTCACAAAACCAACAGCAACCCCTGCAACATAAGTGAAACCATGAAAAACATAAAATACCCTTTCTCCTGTTAGACACTTCATTTAATCAACAGCTATCAGTGCATAGGTTAAGTACTCAACAACTTTGCTGAATAAAGAAAGATGTTTTAGTCTAAAAACAGCTGTGGAAAGTTCAGCAAACTTTATTTTCTGCAGTCTTCCACCAACTCTGGGATTTCCACTCTTCTAGGGGACTTTGCTTTTTCTTGATAGCATGTTGAACATGTAATTTTGCAGATATTTATGCTGTATAATGTCACCTCAATCTTTCTCATTCCTTCAGTAATAGTAAGCAAATTCACAAAAGCTTTGCCTCAGATTTCACAGGCATGTGTGCGCCTCTCTCTCGGTACCCAGGCCGCCTTGCCAATATGTAGGATTAAACTTTTTCCAAGGTTGAATAAGCCACCATCTGTCTATCTTGTGTGGTGCTGTGCGCCATCCGGGAGACTTGTCCCTTAGAGCATGTTTCCACCATATGTCACTCCTGAGTGATCAGCTATGCCAAGACTTTTGGGAAAAAATGACTAAGTCTAGCTGGAAAACCCGTTCAGAATTCCAGAAGAGGTTTGCCAAGGCTGTATTTGCAAATAACTTTGCATCCACCAATTTTTGGATATATTGCATGCAACAATGAACAAACTTTACCTGAACTGACAAAAATTACTTGGATAATGTAACTGCCCTCTATTGTCTAGAACTCATGGACGTTTTAATAAGCCAAAAGACTCAGGTATGATGCATTTTCAGGAAAAATACGAGGAACTGTTACAGAAGAATTGTGATTTTTGTCATAACTAAGTTAAGCAGAAAGGGAAGTAAACAGACAAATAATATGTTTCAAGAAAGACTCTACTTGGTATTTTGAAGTCACAACAAATTAGCAACTTCTTTTAAAATAATCAACTAAAAATAGCTAAGGCAACTGAATGCAAGACTTCTTCCTAATAAACAACCGTATCTAAAGTGCCTACCTGCATGCAAAGTAATCACCTAAATGAAATTTTAAACCAATGCAATTAGAATTTGTCTAATAAAAATATGACTTTACCCAATTTCAGATTTAAAGAACCATTTTATGTTCCAATTCCTCAACTATTAAATTAAAGCTCAAACCAGCATTGTTCTTATGGCCAGCTCAAGGCTGCTCATTTACATAACTGACTTTCAAGGGCACTTCATTACACAGCAATTAATATCAACAAAGATTCTACCAGATCTGCTACTTAACGTTAAAGAAGACGTTCTTGAGAACATTGAAAGAAGAGAGAAATTAGTCAGTAGTGATTACAGCCTTCCTAAGTTCAGCATAGGAAAGGAAATCTATTCCTAAGGGCAAGAGTAGAAGTATTAAATATCGGAAGACAAGTTAAAGGAATTATTACATTTAGTGAAAAAAATGAGATGAGGAGCGATACTAAAATCCAACAGAGGATGTTCACGGAAGTATGAGGGTCCTTTGCCTGTGGTCTCCTTTCAGAGTTTGGATGATCATTGAAATAAGGGGAAGATGTGAAATATGAATTATATGAATTAACTATGGCCCGTTGGGATTGGTGGGACAAAGGGCAACACAAAGCAGAAAACGTTCACACTACATGACGAAAATAAGAACTGAAAAGAGTTGATTATTAAAGGAAATTGAGAAATTATCACCTTGGAAGGGATTACTTTTTTTTTTTTTTAAATTTATCTAATTTAAACAGTTTCTCCACACACAATGAGGGAAGCTTGAAAACATGAGGGTATTTCATTCATGACAAGAAACAAGTTAATCTGTGAAGTAACAAAAGCCTCACACTGTAATGCTGACTTGAGGACTGGGAAGAACACAGTGGAAGAAATGTAGAACAGTTACACAGAATTGGATCACTTGCCTACATGACACACTGCATGACTTTGAAGCCAAAGTGCTTTTTGAAGTGTTCAGCTCCACCCTGGCCCACTCGGGCAGCCTGAGGTGTTCCCACTGCTCAGCCAGCAGATGCCCAAGATGCTGGTTCTGTAATACCAGCTCTATGCTGACCCTTCCCTCTCAATGTGAAATTTTTTTTTTTTTTAGATGAAGATATATCTGCTCTGCCTGGCATTCCCTTGGGTCTTCCACTCATTTACAGGTCCATCTTCCCGTCGGTATGAAACATAATTTGTGTCTGTCACTGAGTAACTCAGAGGGTACTGCAAATGGGGATGAGAGGAAGGGAGGGAAATTTATCAGAAGCTGCCAATTTAGCAAATTCTTACTCTGGATGAGCATTTGCACTATGAAGCGGGAAAAGAGCTTCCTCACAGAAGCAGCAGCCACATACCTTCTGCATATCATTCCCTGCCAGAAGTACAGCAGAGCTTATAGTTCCTCCTGCAGTCTCTTGTATCTCCTGATACAAGATCCTCATGTATCTGCAAGGAAAAACTATGAAGTAAACAATATAAGGGGAGAAAACACTAAAACAGGGAGAAAGATCATTTTTTCCTTTCATGTTCAACTGAGGATGCTCAGGATCTGTCACTTATTTCTCCCACACCGGTGTACAAATCACAAAACCTAACAATCTTTAGAAAAATGATGCTTTTGAATTTGGTTTAATCAGGATGAGTCCTTCAGAAGTGCTCAGCACATACAGGCAGCATTATTTTGTGTTCCACTTTAAACACGTGGTGAGCTTCACCACTCACTGTTGCTCTCACCAACTTTTTAGGAAACTTTCCTATGCTCCTGGAATTCATGAGCTTGGGATTCAAACAATCACCTTAAAAAGCATTCCTTCATGAATAAAATCACTCTGTGGCACAACTAAATAACTCTATTACATAAATGCAAAACTTAATTGAAACCTCTGTTGCTAAATATAAGAGCAGGACAAATAAAAGGCAGCTACAGTGAAGTCTATTTCCACAGGAAACCTCATTTAGAGGGGAAGACTGCAGAGAAAGTGTTTACAGACGACAAAGGCTCTCTGAGAACAAGGCCAAACTATAAGAGTTGCTATATTCTCTGAGCCACCCATCTGCAGGGTATTTTCCAATTTTTCACATTCATTCATCAAAGTTCATTCCCCAGCAGAGGCTTTGGGCACTAATTGGCAAGAGGGTTGGTTTTTTTCCACTGACCAAGACGTAAAGGAGAAAATACAGAGTGGTGGGAAGCTATCAAATGTCACTAAAAACCCCAGAGAAGCCAGTCCTCTAATAAAAAGTCAACTCTGCAAGTGCAATGGTACAACAACATAAAAAGAGCTTGTTGCTCAAAATACTAATGCAATATTAAAACAAAGCGCAGTCCCTCTTCTCAGTAATCGGTATTCATAGATTAACTTCCTATCTGTGATGTAAAAGTAACATGAGGTTTATTAAGTTATCTTTGTTATGGGTGGACGAAGAGGAATTAGGGTGGAAAAAAAAAAAGAAAAAAGGTTTGCTTTCTTCAAGCAAAAAGATAAAAAAGATAAAGCAATTTTCCCCATGTATCTTTCCTCTTCGTCACGTCCCCCCTCCTCCACACCAAACCCAAGAAAATCTGCCATTGCTTTAGGTCAAAGGAAAAACAGGCCCAGCTGCCGTAAGCCAAACAACGTACAGGTTTGTTATCTCCCCTGCTGTTTTGGCTCGAGCTCTTCAGACTGGAAAATTCAGAAGCACGATCTCCCAAGCTCTATAAATGCCAGAACCATCTAAGAGGAAAATAGGACAAGGCCACCCCCAGGCAAGTTTGTACTAAAATCTGCTGGCTGCAAGGCAAAAATACAGCAAACATCACATAGGGACAGACTGCTCCTTGGAAAATATTCCACATGAACAATACAGCTTCCAAAGAAAGGTTGCGCTGAAGCGACTTCTGGAGAAAAAATGCAATGTTTTAAAATCCTTGCAAGGAGTTAGCAAGCTAATGGCACACTCAACAAATTGTGTGACAGGCAATATGTTTTTGACATTAATCCAAAGAAGAAATGTAAAAGCGATATTGAATGTTCTCTACAACGCACTAACAAATGCGGTATCCTGGAATAGTTCTGCAGTTCGCTGAGAAAATATCGTTTTTGTCTGACAATTGATTGCATGGAATGAAACAAGTAATAACAAGTAATTAAACCATCAATATCTTCTTGTCTTTTCAGGGAAGAAAATTTAAGTTACATTTCTGCAGTCCTTGAGGTATGAACTTTGCAGCTGATTACTGTATGCTTTAATGTGCTCTATACTGACTCAACCTAAAAAAACAAGCCAAAAAACACAAGTTGAAACATCCTTTTTCCTGTGTAGCTCCAATATGCAGTAGCAAGAAGCTAAACAACATGCTCTCCTCCAGATGGCTGAAATAAAAAGAACACTCTTTCTGATTAATTAGGAAACAAATGCTGTTAGCACAACAAGTTACTATCAGGAAACCTGGGCTCCCACTAAAGTTTGGTATTCATGCTTGCTCTGCAACTGTGTACAGGACCTTCCCAGGATTCGTCTCTCATTTCAGAAGCAAAACATTACACGAGTCCATCAAAGTACCACACCAAATACTGCGTAACTGAAGAGTATTGGCCCTTTTCACCGACAAACAATCCTGCATGAGAGAGAAGTTCCTAAAAGAGAAAGTGTCCATTGGAATAAAAATGAACGGAGGTCTTGTAGAGCTGTGAGGAATCACCACTGGCAGAGTCTCTGTGTAAAAGAACTCACTCAGGGTTCAGTGAGCAATGGAGGCTCATGCGTGCATACTCCAGCTCTCCAGCTGGTCCGGGAAACTGAAATCCCCAGACTAGATACAGCACAAGGAGCCAGGATGTGACAGCCTGAGCAACAGAGGCCAGCCCATGGTTCCCTGATGAGGCTGCCAAGGATGACCACTAACATCTCGAGTGAAGGTTCACAGGAATAGAGTGCAGACACTGGGGATGAAGGGGAAAAAAAAAGGCATAAAGAATACAAAACGTGCACAGAACACAGGCACGTTTAGTATGTTATAATGCATGTTGCTACTGATGCGAGTCACCTCAGGAAGAAGGGAACCGAGTTCACCCACCTTGGGGAGGTAAGGGGAGTTGCACCGAAAAGTTTTCAGTGTTCTCATTATTCCTCTGCTTTCAGTGGAAGACCTGTAGTTTCGCCAACACACAGCTTGAGCTCCAAAACTGGGAAAGGCATGTTCAAGAAAAACATGCCATGTTGTTAAGATGATGGTACCAAGGCAGTGAGCTCCTAGCTTTCCATGCGCAAACAATTGCATTTATGCCCCAAACTTGGGACATGATATTTCAGTAACAGTGGTTAAAGGAGGATCACTTGCGAAGGAGCTGGCAACTCACCGAGAAGGAAGCAGCCTTGTTGCGGGGTAGGGCACAATTTCACCACTACCTTTAATGAGCAGATGTATGCCTGAAGAGGGCACAGTGCCTCAGCGAGAATCCAGAGCTGCCAATAAAACTACACCATGATAAATTAGAGTACTTCTGCTACATGCACAACTGAAGTTATTGAACACACCAAGAGGGTTATTTTCTAGGGACAAAGGGAATGGTAGAGACATTTACTGGAAACTAAGTCTACAACTGATTTTTAAAATCCAGGTAAAGGTACTGTATCCTCTGAAGTAATTGAGGAAGCAGGGAGATGAAATAAGAAAAAATAAAAATGCTTCTTCACACATGAAAAAAAGATTATAACAATTTTTTGCTTACAGTGAAGTCATTTAATGCAGCTAAGTGAGCTAATCTCACTTTTCCTTACAGGCCTGTAATAGTTACCTACTGCAGGAAACAAAAGACAACAAAAACCTGCAGTAGTCCATAGAAAACACTAATGTTTCAAAGTATACCTGTCCTCTACACCATACATAAAATTACAGATTTTTATTTTTATTTATTTATTTATTTATTGAGCTTGTAGTGTCAGAAAGTGGACCCATTGCCTTTAGCAAGTAATATTCTTTGGCACTTTGTTTCATGAAGACCCACCTCTTTTCTCTTTGCTTATACTCCATTTTACGCCTCCTAGAACTTCTGTTGGAAGAGACACTGAACAATCACACCTGTCCACCCTCTCCCTTTCACTCATAATATTGCATACCTCAAGCATACAGTCCAAAGGCTCTTCTCTCCAGGATAAAGAGAGACAGTTTACTTTGTACACAAGCTTTTCTGTATCTCTTACGACTGCTGCTTTCTCCAAATTTTTCCCAGCCTACTGTATCATTTCTGGGCTGAGGGGACAGGAACTGCACATGCTACTCAAGATGCTAGTGAGCCACGAATTTATACAGCAGCAACAATGATGATGTCTGATTTACTCTTTTCCCTTTATTAATAATGCCTACCATGTGATTTGCTTTTCTGATGAGTGTAGAGCATTTTACATTGCTGTTTAGCATAACCTCATAACCGACTCATGCATGATAATATCAGCTCAACACTCATCACTTTTTAGCGGAATTGCAGTTATTTTCCCCCTTGTAGAGATCACTTTCCATTTATCTGCATTAAATTTTACCTGCAATAAATTTTACTTACCATTCTACTATCCGGTCACACCGCCTTGTCAGGCGTTCCTCCAGTTCTTTATGGTTGACTCCAACCTTACTACCATGAACACGTTCATATCATCAGCAAACTCTCTCTTCATTGTAAAGCCCCTTTTCCAGTCTATTTTTTTAGATATTAGGTACACCAGTCCGACTATATTGTTAACCTGCCAGAAGGGACCTCTTATTCCTGCCTTATTATTCCCACACTTTAACAACATATTAGTCTACAACACAACCCTCCTTCTTCATGCACAGCTGCTTAGCTTCCTTCTGGTATGGAATACTGTCAAAAGCCTCTGAATGTCTTCCAGATCTTTTTATTCACTTGCACACTCACCCCTCTCAAAGGGCTTCAGCGAGTTTGAAACGTGCCACTTCCCTTCAAGAAAAGTTTACTCTTCCTACAGTGATTATATTCATTTAGGTAACGCATTTGAAAATACCACATTATGATGTATAAATTATCCTTGAACTATATGAATTCTCTATCTTTGTACACAAGATTTCAGGGAACAAAGTAATGTAATTTTACTTTTTTTTATTATTTAGTTTTTTTTAGTTGGTTGGTTGGTTTGTTTGGTTTTGTTTGTCTGTTTTGAAAAAGATCCATAAGCATTTCCTTATATTAAAGCCAAATAGCCAGGAAATGTAATGTATCACCAAACTCTCCCTTTCTATACAGCTTTGTATATGACTAAGAAGTGAGAAAGGCACAATAACAACAATTTCTCCTCTTGTAACTCTTACACAAAGACAAGCCCTTATTCATTTTTCTAACAATTTTTAATCTCAGGAATAAAAAGTAAGCAATTTTTTTTTTTTTTTTTGTTAAAGTGTTCTTTGGCAGGGACTGCTGGCAACTGCATAGCACCAGAATATTTTTTGACTCAGCAAGTTACGGCTTTTCCTAAGTTTTCTCCTTGTTCCTAGATAAGTTTCTACTATTCTTTACCAGATTAATAGACTCATTTCCATCTCCCCATTGGCTCATTTTTGCTGATTATTAAGTTAGCAGCACGTGGAACTTTGTCCTTCCAATCTCCCATCCTACCTGCTTCCTGCTAGCACACCATGAAGGGCACGGGTATTCCCACCTGAGCTCTGAAAAGATCTGGCTTCTATAGAATTCACACAGAAGTTAGAGATGGAAAACTGATGCCACTTACTCCTGTGTGTTCCTGCATTAACGGCAGGCATAGCCCAACCCTTAAATTTACATCTGAAACCTGCAAGGACTCCTCTCACAAAAATACCCTCCTAATATTTATGCTAGCCCTATTTATGTAAGACCCGCAGTGTCTTTGAGACCATCACTTTCAGGCTCCTTGTACCTGGCTCGTTCATGTGAACAGTGGCCTGAAGCTCTGAAGACAAAAGACAAGTACTGGCACCCTCTATTTACATTGCATCTCACACCAGACAACTAGTTTTTGAACAAGCTAAAAAGACCAAGAAATCAGCACAAAGAAAATTTTCAACAAAATGTGGCTTCATCATTAAAATCTCTCTTTATTTGAGCTTTCTTGTTGGTTTCATTAGATGGAGAGGCAGAGAGTTCTGTAAACAGATTTGCTTCGTTTCCATGTGTGTTGCCAAATTTCCATCCTGCGGAACCAATTTTAAACAGAAAAAAGTGTCTCTTCTCATTCTCTGTTCCTCAGTGTCTTTCTTATTAAGGATA
>VXAL01015511.1:316607-351573 GCA_013399475.1 Chauna torquata
GTGGGGGGCGGCGGGGGGGGGGGGGGGGGGGGGGGGGTGTGTGTGTGTTAAATCCAAATGTTAATTTTTTATTTTTTTAATTGTTTTTAACTTGCCAAAAACTCCAGATCACTTTGATCCATAATTCTTCCTTTCTTGCATCTACGGAAAGTTTTTAAACTGAAGGCTGCCAGAAACGACCTTGTCATAAACTGGAGTTCACAGTTATTTTATGGAATTTTGTCTTTTAGTTCAAGCAGTTCTCATGAAAGTATTTCCAAGCCACCAACTTGGCTAAATATTTCCAGTAAAGCAAAATAATCCCCAGTTCCTAAATACAACTCTACTTCTTTTTTTAACTTCACTTTATCCTTCAGAAAACTAATACAGCTTTAAAAATGGGAAAGACAGAAAAGGGATAAAGGAGACAAAAAAATCTGAGTACTTCAAGCAGCATTTAGTGTCTCTGGGTTATAGCAGATGCAGAACTGGAAATAGAGATAAGATATGGGAAATAATCTCCCACAAGTATTAATAGCAATAGTAAATTAAAAAAAAAAAAACACACTGATTTAAAATAGCATAGTACCTAACACTTGCCTAATAGAAAGCTCGCAAACAGATCTGGTTATTGTTAGCCCATGCTCACAGCCAAAGTTTCCACACTAACATAAAGGACCCCAGAAATGGGAAAGAAAATCTGATGGACTTCATATTAGCATTTTGTTTAGCTTTTTTGGGGTGGGAGTGCAAAGAAATCATTTATTACAGTCCTTTCCGCATCTGTCAGATGTTGCATGTTTTATGTAACTATCACACATTTGGCAAACTCTTCCTACCTACCCATATGCTAGGGAAAAGCTCAAACTGTGGAAGAAAAACCTTCCTCCACACAGTAAATTTCCTCTTTAACAGGAACTGTCAGTTGCACCTAGGGCTCCAAGGTCTCCGCACTCTCCTCTAATTGCTAGAACTAATACTTCCACATAATCCAAAATTCACTCTCCCTGGGAAGCAGAACTGTCAGCCCTGTATTTCACGGAAAGTAACAAAGCAGTTGCATGGGATCATTGCACAAATAGGACCAGAACAGAGATGCAGTATGATGAAAGCAAGCACCCAGCATGACTTTTTCTGAACGCAAACACCAGATGTGTCTGCATGACTGGCCAGTAGGTCACCACCACTAGTGACCAGGTCCATTAACTGAAACCGAGTAAGAGGACACCCACATTCAGGACCCCACTCCGGACCCGGTGATAGTCTTCAGGGCTGCTCCAAGGGGTAAGTCACCCAGAACATGCTCTTCTGCTTTCAACAAATCTTCATCTTTCACCTCAAGCAGAAGAAGCCAGTCTCTGATCCTGACTTCAAACCTCATTCATCATGTGTAGGAAACTGAAGTACACGAGCTCCATAGGTAGCCCGAAAACCGGCATTTTCCAGCTTTTCACTACAGTACATAGGGAAGATGGCAGCAGTTGTGACATGCAGGAGCCACCCACAGAACACCCCAGCAGAGGGGTGTGAGGAGCATATGTAGGAAGCCAAGAAGAAACAAGAGGTCATGCCACAGAGCACTCAGAGCAAGCCTTGAGAAAAGAAGAAACCCTCCACCAAGAATAGAGCTAAAAAAGAAAAGGCAGCGAGGAAGCAGATACTGAAAAGAGTTCAGGAAGAGTCCAGATGAAGATGAACAGGAGAGCAAGCAAAAAGGACCTGCCTCCTTGGCCCATGGTTAAGGCACACTGACCAGGGATTCTGGAGACGGATTTGCAGAGCAAATTGTTAATGCACGTCATTCACCAAAGCTTTCACCTGCAATATATCTATACAATTAAAAATGTTTCCAAATAGAAATATTTACTAGTTAAATACCTCATATAAATATCATAAACTGTTAAGTATGAGCCACAAAGACTTCACAACACCATCTCTCTGCCAGACGTCACATTCTTTAGGAGATTCAGCCGTGAGACCAGGAAGGAACTACCCCTCACCTACAGTATCAGGAGCCAGGGCATGCCGGCAGAGATAGTGTGGGGCTTTCAAATTGCAGATGGACCAATTACTTTATCTACTAGGACTGTGAAGTCAACAGTTTTTGCTGACTTTTGTTGGAAAGTTACTTTACAAGCCTTTGGAGTTGCAGAAAAATTTTCTGTAAATCAAATATATACACTTTAAAACACTTGAGTTCACAAGAACTCAGAGAGTCCATGATTGCAAAAAACATGGAAGGATTTCTGAAAGGGAAGATCAGGAGTCAATGCTTTGAGAAGAACAAGTGAGTTGTCAAGTGAGCAACAGGGGGAGGTTGCAACATGACATTTTGATGCATTTGTTGAAAACAGTGCTAAACCCATCCATGAAACAAGAACAGAAAAGGAATTTAAGGAATAAAAAGATACAGCACTTGTTGTTTCTTAATCTAGAAAATGAATCCTACTTGGAAGCACAACGGAATAACGGTGAGATGGACAGATAGACAAGGGTACGCTGCATTAGAGACCCGCAGGATACAAGTAACTTGTCTTGACTGAACAGGTTTGGTCTTACCAACGTCTTACCAATGCACTACTCAGCCACTACAAAGAAAATAGGAGCAAATCCTTGTACCATCCCCTGATGGCCCGCCTGAACACAGCTGCAGCACTAGATCTGAAGCTGATGGACAGAAGAAAACTTCAGTGAAGGGAGCAGAAAAAAAAGTTAATCATCTGTCAAGTAAAAGGGACTGTAAGAGCCTCTTAGCATGAAGTTCTGCCCTTCTGTTATTTCTAACACTGTACCAAAGCACTGGATATTAACTTCTAGAAACCAAACAAGCTGGACAACCTCGGAGGAAGCAAGATTTTTTTG
The DNA here is from genome assembly GCA_013399475.1 of Chauna torquata. NCBI lineage: Eukaryota > Metazoa > Chordata > Aves > Anseriformes > Anhimidae > Chauna > Chauna torquata. The sequence goes on from VXAL01015511.1 coordinate 319,449, forward strand.
CAGTGCTAACTGATGCATATTAAGTAAGAATAATAGATTTTATTCAAATAACGTAAATCTCTGTCGCAAATTGTTTCCAAAAGCTGATAATAGCCTGCAGAAGTGGTGGTTTGGTTTTTAAGCCTGAAGATCACAGAAACTAATAGTGAGTTCTGGAAGGTATGTTAAAGATACTGAGTTTTTGAGATTCCTTTTTTGCCCCAGTGCTATACAACCAGAATGCGCATTTGTGAAATGCACAGGTTGCGAAAAATACTCTCGCTTCGCAAATACACCAATACACTAGATAAAATTCTTGACCTTCCAAAGTCTCCCAAGTATGCTGAGCATGATATGCTCACTTACAATGGTGATAAAGCAAGAAGTAACTCTCCAGAGTCTTCTAATGATTGACACAGGCACAGAAAACAAAGATATCAACTCAGCAGTAATTTTCAAACAGCCAATTATTTCATCCTTGTTAAAGTAAGCATGAAGATTGTAAATTAAAATATCCTGACACAGACATATACTGAATCTGTTCTCCATACAGTTTAAGATCCTGTTCCCAGTTTAGGTTTTAAGCTAGCCAATAATGACACAACCTGCATTTTTAAAATAAGTCCTAAATCATTTCAGAAACAAAGGCCTCAATCCTACAGATTGAGCACAGCCCTAATATGTATTACATTCTCCTGTGATTTATGAAATTTCTCATGTAAGACTTCTCTTTGTAGGTTCGTAGGAACCTGTACTTTGAACACCTTCTGAAAGCAACCAACTTTCTCTTAAAAAAAAAAAACAACACATCTTGAGACCTACACAATGCATTCTGTGATATTCTGTGATAGAAACCCTGGAAACAAATCATTTCAAAAGGGTATTGCACAGTTCTAACAAAAATTGCTAAATAAGAGTCAAAATAAAGAAAGTTTAAAAAAAAAATTAACTAAATATTTTAAAAGAAAATTGTGGAAAATAAATATATACGTGTCAAAATGTGTGCAATAAGGATTTTTCCCTTGTGCACCTCTTATGCAAATTTGTAACACACCTGTGTCTTGATACATCAAATATATACTCTTACTACACTGTGTTATGCTTTATATAGCATATTAATTATTCATTTGATACCCATACATTACATATATTCTACACACTACACTTGCAAAGGACAGAACTCTGCCTGCTACTCTGCTCCCTGAGACTATTTCCTATAAGGCAGTCAAACCAGTATCTCATGACTTGTGCATTTTATTCATCTGTTGTCAAACCAGTTGAATGCAAACGCAGTCATTTCCACATTTCTACAGTTCTGACAGTATGAATCCTAATTTGACCCCATGCATCCCTTTAAATATTACAAGTATATACATGGTTCTTAAAAACCTATGTGCCAAATGACAGTTTGGGTTATGCCAATCCATACATCTTCAAGGCCAAACATACATACATAGAATGTAACACATGACTTCCAGGAGACTGTGCAGTGAATCACTGTTGCAACTTGCACTCTTCAGGGAAAAAAGGTACATGTATTTATAGCTAAGTCCAGAGGTAGGCCCCCTTCTGTGAGAGAGGTAAAAAATATATATATATACAGTCTACTAAAAAAGTAAATTTAAAAAAAAAAGTATAAATTATATGCCTAATCGTCCCAATTGTAGCTGCATTAAGGCTTGAAAAGAAAGTACGCAGCACATCACGATGGAACAACTTAGTCAACCATGTCACAATGCTCCTCCACATCTGAAAGTTCTGCAGCTCAGGTGACCTCCGAAATCTTCTGCGAAATACTCACTCAACTACAAAGAACAAAAATAATCTAAAAACCCAGTAACGTACATAATTTACATAATACGTCTTGCAAAAGAAGACTATGAAAACAGGCTAATGAATTACAGCAGCACCAAAAGGGGTCTGAGTCCTCCTCTGGATGAGCAGGGAGGGCACTTTGCATCTCACGCGTGCATGAACAGATCAATCCTCTGAGACAGAGCCTGTACATCAATGGCATCTGTTTGACTTGTTAGGACTCAAAGCCAGTTAATGTCACATGATTTACAATGTCTCCAAGTACTCTCCTCTATTTCTGACTTGTTTGATGGCATTAGGAGACCACTCATCAAACCCTATCACTGGAAAAAAACTACCTATTGCCACTGGCTGCCTGGAGAAACTACATTTGGCTGAGCAACAGCAAGTGAACCAACACCACAGTCACTATCACACCTGTGGGTATGACAATTACTAGCAATACAGTGAAGCAAACCACATGGGTGAAAATAAGTAGATTTATGTTTGTGGAGTATATTCTCTGAAGTGGCTCTTGTGAAACTCACGGGAACTTTTGAAAAGAAATTTGAGCATCTTTCATAAACAACTTCATCAGTGAAATTACTTAAACATGGAAGGAAAAAAATGATTCACTGGTAACTGTGCCTGTGAATTTTTCAGCATCTTACAAAAACCTAAATCATCTATCTTAAAAGGATACCAACTTCTAGGAGATCAAAATTCTACCTGAATTGTTCTAACCTACTAGTAGCACTTCAGAACTAATCTCTCTTGTCCCGGCATTTTCATGTTTGCTTTTTCTGATGTACTTTTAAAACTTAACAAGTTAACAGGTCCAGAGAGCTACTTTCCCTTTTCATGTCACTGGGCTTCTGCTAAGCAGTATGGGTAAAATCATTACCATCAAACAAGGGCAACATTTTAAAAATCAACATAAATTATTAGAAATATTTCAGCAGCTTTAGGAGGTGGAACTACTTGTTATTTGGTCAGTTCCAAGAAATAGTTAGGACTGATTATGTCACTTTATTGCTGGTATCAGTACAGTTCCCAGTGATGAAAACATCTGTGCAACGGACAGCCAAGCAAGGGAGAAAGGGCAAGAAAGAAGAAAAAGGTGCGAAAATCACAAGGGAAAGGAGGGAACAGATTCAAGCAGCTTCAGAAACTGCAAAAGCAGGCAGTTAGCAAAAAATGTATTTTGTAAAAACATAGACTGTTTTCCCAGACAGTTAAATATTTTTGTCCATGGATAACACTTCCTTAATACTTATTTCTGTATGGAAGCATTAAAAGAATCAAATAGAGGAGGGGAAAAAACAAACAAACAAACAAAAAAACAGTAAATGAAGTACACAGAAATTGGCCACTCTTTCTGTCTGTGGCCATCCTTTTCTCCTTTGGTCTGTTCTGGTTTATCTACTGCACTAACACAGAGAGAAGACTGTAACTAGAAGCTTAAATATGACAGAATACAGATACTTGCCTTGCATGCACACTGTCATTGTGAATTAGACATGAGTTGACAAGCTAGAGACCTGGCTTGCAGTCTCATCATTCAATCATCCATCCAATCTCATCAATTGAGCAAGACAGTAACACATGTCCCCTCTAGCTTAAATGACAGCAAAACTGTGGGTTGTAATCATAGGTCATCTTCAAAGGACACATCGTTAAGGATGGCTTTGTTCTAAATCAATTGTTTATTGAGAATTACTCTAATATAATACTTCTCTCTGCTCCTTTTGACTCTCGCAGTTAACACCATTTAGAAGAACATATCAAAATGAGTATGTCATTATTTCTTACGAATAAGCTAACAATAAATGACATTGTTTAGAATACAGAATTAGCCATTTACAGTCCAAAAACCATTACAAAAATAGGGTCATCTAGATTAAATTCCAACTCTATCTCTAGCTAGTGCTAAACCACAGTGCCTTTGTTGCAGTCTAAAGTATTTTAATCACATAGAAGCTGTCTCAAATTACCCTGGACATAAAAACTGGAAAAACAAACCAAAATATAAACAACAACATATGTACCCTAAATAAAACAGTGCCTCTCTTATAGGTAGCATCTAATGTTTTTGTAACATGTAAAATGCACCCTTTTTTCTAAAGTTGCCAAATCAGGATTTTGTTCCTAATTGCTTTTTTCCAAAAAAAAAAACTTAGCAGGAGTTGTGCTCTCCTTTTACGGAACTGGAGGACTAAGTCAGCCAAAGTGTGACCTCAAAGGATGCTGACAGAGTCAAGGGGAAAAGAACAGGAAGTTACATTTCTGCAGAAAGTGTAAAAGTAAAATGAGAATCGGTATTTCAGTGAGGGGGTATGCTCATGTGGAGTTCATTCACCAGCTTCTAAACACCAAGAATTCCTTAATAAAAAATGGCTCAAGTCCAACAGACATCATAGCAGCGTCTCTGGGAAACAAATGACAGAAGGACAGATTCTCCACTGGTTAGAAAAACATAATCAAATCTCTATTAACATCATTTGCTTTATGATAGTTTACATCAGCTGACGATCTGCCTTGAGGAAAACTGGAAATTTGTTTATTCTTCCATGTCGCTAGACATAACGCACATGCTTCTCAAACTCTACCAAGCTGAAACGAAATTCTAACCACCACATGCAAACATTTCATCACAAGTTTGATTCTCTGTATTGCAGCCTCCTCACTTTCCCAAACATATCAATCTCAAGTATTTGATAACAACTATGAAAGATATGGGAACAGAGTTCTGTGACAGCATATAAACAATACTGAAAATATACTTTATTATCAGAAAATGTATTTTAAATTTGCACCTAGTGAACTCTTAAACATACCCTTTGTTTTTTTTTTTTTAAATCATTCTGACAGGAACGTTTTTTTTCCAAATCAAAAGCAAGGCACAGCCTTTGGGTAGGGACATACACTGTTTTCCAAGTAACTGCACTCTCAGTAAGATTGCTATAACTTTTTCACCAGATTCATGTTTTCACCTCACAGATGTTATAAATGATCTCATATTCACCAGAAGCTGGAGTACCCGAACTGTGTTTTAAACTGATCCTCTCCAAGCAATCTGTCCCTTTTACTAGCTCTCCCATCCAACTGGGGTGCATCCTTTTCAGTTGACCTTCTTGCCTCAGTTTCAAGGAATTTTCAACAAACTATTTTTGCTATTCCAGAAGTTGAGTGATGGGAGATGTAACATGCAGGTTAATTATTTACTCTCTCTGGGTCTAAAGTTTCTATCCCTAGCCTTCTTTGTATATCAGCTATAATTATTATCAACTTGTGCAAAAAGAGTAGCAAATGGTTCAACAGCATTCTTAAATCCTTAAATAAATAAAACTAAGAAATTATGTTTAAATAATAAAATTTAAAATAAATTACCTTAAATGACAGGATTTTAAACAAGATTTTTCTAGTCACAGACACACATCAACTGACCTGAAAGCAAAGATGTTCTATTTGTTTTTTCTCCCCACAGTATTAACATCAGATTTGGCATATGCTAATGTAACAGCTGAATTCCCTTATACGTAAATAGGACTGGCTACAGCAAAAGGGGAATACGTTTTGTTCTAACTTTCAGACGTTGAAGGCTTTAAATATCATTGAAGATTCTGAATTGCCCAAATAATTCTCAGAACTGATAGCTCGTTTTGCCCCACTGCAAAATGAGAAAGAATATTTTAAATTACAGCTGTTATAATCAAATAATTACAGCCACATGAATACAGAGCCAAAGCCAAGGACCAGTTTAAAGCTTGAGTTTATTTGTATTTAAAAAAGTTTAAACTCTTTTAAGCAGAATAATAAAAATGCATTGAAAATTGTTTTCTTTCACACAGCAATTGATTTAAGACAAAAATCAAATTACCGAAATATTTAACATTGTATTAACTACAGAAATATTTCTTACCCATGCAATTAGAGACTCATGATTGCATTTTTACTAAATCATGTATTTTAACTTAGAAAGCACATGAAATAGCCAGAAATGCGAAGAGGAAGCCATATGTATCAACACTGGAGACTGTATTTGATAATGAAAGTGCTGCTATTTTAAACACAAAGGGGCTAGTGAGAGTAGGTGAATTTGAGAAGCTATGGCATAGTAAAGTAACCTGAGTTCCAACAGAAACTAACTTAAAAATTAAAAACAACAGATATTTAACAACTTGTGTTTCTAATATCGTAAGGAAAAATATTAGCAAGGCTGCAACTTGATTATCCCAAACGTTAAGAACACAAGAGGCCAAATGATTGCCCAAGATACACACAGAGCAAAGCAAGTACTCTGGGATACACACACCAGACTCAGTCAACCGTATTTAATTTTCTTCTGGCTCTAACTCATACTACTATATACGCGAAGTAAACTTTTTATTTAATCTTCGGCCAAATACCCTTTCCATCCTCACACAGATGACAAACGTTTTCATTAAATTTCTCAAGTGGGGGAGAAGGAGTGCTAAAACTTACTCTGATACAGTAACACAGAAATGGCTATGAAAAAATAAATATTTAAAGAACTTGGAAAAGCAATTCAGATGCCTAAGAAGAACAGTAATACCATAACACAAGGAGTTTCCATGAAAAACAAGGAATCACAGAAATACTACCTTTGGTATACTCTCGATGACAACAAAGTTGTCTTCTTTGCAAGCCCTGAAGAATGGTAGATAATCTGTAATTCTTTCCAGCAACTTCTGCGTATTTAACTTCAAATGTGAATGATGGGTTTCCATTTTAAGAGTTGCATTGCTTCTGCAAAGGTTAAGTGGATTTGTAAGAAGTACCCAACATGGAGCACCAGAAATGGTTGCTATTTCCTCCAGTTACCATAACCACCACCCCACTACGCTGGTATGAAAGTTCTCACAGCGCTAGTTTTTGTGTTGCAATAGGTTGCATAGGATCTGCTGAAAATACAATGAAAAGAAAAATTTTATACAGAACAGTTCTCACTTACAGGTAAAACAGGGACTCCACGTATGATAAAGCAAATCCAAAACCCAGAAGGCAGAGCTGTGCAGGCAGACAAGGTATGTGAATCACCAGGGCTTCGGTAGGACCTCCCTGCAGGTGAGGATCCCTCAGTGATTAACTGCATGTCTGTGTGGCAGCTCTGGGGGATATTAGCACAGCATGTCTTAAAAGGAAAAAAAAAAAAAAAAAATCGAGAAGAGGATGTGCCTTGCAACTCAGCTTTTCATATCCTCCTGCGTTTATAACCACTCTCATGTAACTAGCTAAAGAATAAGGTGAACTCGAACTTATACACCACACTTGGTAACTTTTTTTTTCTGAAGCGGGGCTTAGTTAGGAGGATTTCATGTTCAAGGTGACAGACCAGCAGTAATGAAATGTGAACTCTTCCATTTCTCTTCATAATGATAAGCAACAACACAGGAAGCTTCTCACATTGTCCAGTTCAATTTCCTTCTCACTTAATTATAGATCAGGAGTAATTCCACTAAAATTAATTAAGTTACATCAGAGACCGGCAATAGAAGGATTAGTCTGTCTACAGTGTGACACAGGGGAGAGACAACTGCTCTCCCACCACGGCCATTCATTTTTAGCCCCCAAAAATATTAACCCATCACATTTGCACTAATGACCAGAACCATTCAATCTCAGGGGGAAAAAAAGCCACAAGCAGAGGACAACTGGGACAGCCTGCCAAGGACACCCACCGCTGAAGAAGATTCCCTCAGAGAGGTCCTTCTCACCAGGACTCCTGTATTTGGCATTAAACGTTTGTTACATGAAATGAAAGCACCTCTCTCCAGATGTTGAGTTTTTTTTGCGGGTTTTTGTTTTGGAGGGGGGAGGGAGAGTTGTTCTGTTTTGTTTGTTTGTTTTATTAGCCACCTCAGAGACATAGTACTGACTGCTGTGAATCCTATTTTCCTGTTTAATTCTCCCTTTTCATTACAGAGGGAACTAAATGCTCTGGCAAACTATGATGGGTGTGTGACATCCACCCCAGAACCAAGCAGCTAAGAGACAGGAGCACCATACCTCCAGGCATTTGTGAGTCCACCTCAAAGTTCACAAGATGTCAAATGTAAGGTAAGAGTTTTCAGGCCTGGGCTGGATGTGAATGAGGAAACCAAAGGTGAAATTCAACTTTAACCCAATCCAAGTAACCTGACTTGGAAAATGAGAAAAATTAAAAGCAACTAAAATATAACAGAACTCATCACCATTTCCGGACATTTTTTAATGGCACCTACACTTCTTTCAGTCACAATTCACCGCTCCTGTGTTCTGCTTTTGGTTTATCTAACAGTTTCTCCCACATTCACCTCAGACCTTAGGCGTGCTCTCAGATATTCTCTGTGCTGTTTGTTTTCCTTCAACTTACTCCTCCTTTCTCGTCCTTCACTGTATACACCAGTTCCGCGCTCTCTCTCTCCAGATGTTACCACCTCGCATTGTTTCACCAACAGCAGAATGAACCTGACTAATTCTTGTCCAGTCACTGACAGGTCACTGTGGACTATTCCAGAGACTGACTCCAGTTTCAACAAGTTGCTAGCACAGACTGCAAACTAGAAAGACAGACCTCAAGAGGACTTAGGAGAAGAGAAGCAAGCCAAGATAAGCAGGGAGACAGACACACCCCGCATTCTTTCAGGCGCACTGTCTGTGCTACACAGATGTTGTCTTGCACAGCTCATCATAGCAAGCAGTGTGTGAACAAGAATCCTGGTGCTTCAGACACTTTCAAATAAAAAAACAACCAACTACAGGGATGTAGTAGAATGAAAAAAAAAATGCACAGAAGACAAAGTAAAATTTCAAATGGAAATGAAGATTACATATCAGATGACTAAGAAATTACCATAGGCTGCACAGGCTGCATTACAGCAGACAGTTTTAATTCTGAAAATTAAGAGGGCTTTATTAGCCTTGAAAAAAAAAAATTTGAAGTAACCAGCACCTGGCTAAATATGATTAATGATAGAAGGCTGAGCTGTACAAATCTGAAAGGGTCACATTTACAGTGGTGGCTCCTGCAAACATGAGCTGCAGGCTGGATAGGCGCTTCCCAATACAAGCGAGGCAGTGCAACACAGGGATAGTCAGCTCCTCTCTGCTCTTCACCTACATCAAAAAGCCACAACCTTAACATACATGAAACTACTTTAACTAAGTTCCCAAAAGCTGGAAACAGACATTTCAGAACATTCTGCTTGTACTTCAGCACCGCATTTCTCTCTGTTACAAATACAGAAGATGGAGACACACCACTGGCTCTGATCCATCCAAAACCACATGGGTCCTCTATATTCCTCACAATATTTATTGACATTTTGATGGGGCCAGCTTGTTAAACACAAGAACAAAGAGAAGTTACTTATTAGCCTGTGTGACAGATGGACAGAAGTCTGCTTTAACCAGCCATTCCAGATCCATTTCCACTTTTATATGGTAGCATATGTTGTTTTTATTTACTGGGAGTGATCACACAGGTTACTGGCTAACTTTACAGCAACTTTTTTTTTTTTTTTAAATTTCTTGGCCTAACTCGTAAACAATGTTTATTTCTATATTTAGCACGATGGCTTAAAGTGAAATAGTTCTACTAGCCTAGCCACTTCCTCCTTTAAACAACAGAAATCCAGGAATTTCTGGATTCTGCAGGTCTAGTTCCATTGGCAACCAACAGTCCTCCTGCAAAAGCCTACAGCACAATGGTGACAAATCGCGCAGTTAGAAACAATATACCTTATCAGATGCATCCTAACTAACTGCACGGGAGCCTTCCCCCTCACCTCAAAGTCAATGATCAGCACCATGTATCAACTCTAACTGAAAGGGGATGATTTTTCATCAGTTTTTAAATCGGCTATTAAAAAAAAAGAAAAAAGGCCATCCAAAGGCTGTCATGCAATATGGTAGGAAAAGTTATTTTTCCAGTTATTCTTCACATCGTCCATGACAACCTTCTCTCTCAAGACACTCCTAAATCTGCTTTCTTGCTGACACATTAAACAACCACTTTTATAATACTGTTCCCATACTGGGTCATTTATAGAGGCTCCTTGTTTCTAAGTTGTTTTTTTTCTTGTTATTTTTCTTATAAATTCCTACTGCCACCTCCTGCAGCTTTTTAAATGCAGACGGGACTCAGAACCCCTGGAGAGGTATTTTCCCCAAACAAACGAGAGTCCTGTGTTCACATTCACGTACATCTGGGCACACCAAGATCACAGTACACATGCACATCTGTACTCCCAAAGTGCTGACAGTGATTCAACCTGTCAAGAAATCATCACTGAAACACAGCTTGTTTTCTTAAACAAGACTTTTCCGAGTAAAACATAATACAGTACCTCTGCTAGATGGAAGACTGGCTTCAGTAGCAGAGCTTGCTGAAGAGATTTCCACCCCGGCTGGCCACTCTGCTCACAGCCTGTGGATTGCTGTCCTGTGCCTGCACGACTTCTTGCAGGGCTGCAAACTGGATGGCTGGAACGATCTGCATTAACAGCATCTCCCTTCCTATTTCCACTTGGAGGGTTAGTCTAAATCCACATGACTTCAGCAAGCTGGTTTAAAGCACAGCACCACAAACAGCTGTACTGGCACAACTCCAGCGATGGTCAACCACCAACGGTCAGGTCTTCCCCTGAAGAGAGGCCTAGACCTTTCCACTGAAACAACAGTGACTGTTTTCTTCTCTAAATTCATGCTCAGAAGTATGATTTGTTTCACCTGAAATGCTTCCCAGACCAAAATAAGCAGTCTGAGGCAGATAATCAGTCTGGAAAACTTCAGCTCAAAAGGTTTAAGTTTGGGAAAGTTACGAGCAACTGAAATAGCCTTACAATAGAAAGCAACAGGCAATCTCAGTTACAGATGCTCAGTCTATTACAATTTGAGCATGTATTTTTCCCTTTATACTAATTTATATTTAGTACAACATTACAGTTTTACATTTTTCCTCTTGAAGATCGCTAGGAAGTGTTTCATGCAGGTTATTATTATAGCCACTTTTTATCTGAAAAGTGTTCTCTTGAACTGACTGATATTAGTCATTAAGGCATATAAACTGAAGTATTAAGTGCAATCAGAAGAATTAGTTATTTGCCCAAACAAGTTAGTTATCTTTATTAATAATGACAGTAAGGCCTTACATTATCATGACAGCCAAAAAATCACCTACAGAAATGAAGGAAAGTTCTATTCAAGGCAGGGACAGATCCTCTAACTTCTGTTGAATACCTACTGTTACAGCTGTTGAAGGAAAAGGGAAAGCAAGCATACAACTGGTTCTTTCTGGTTAAACCCAGACTCAAGAGGATTCTCTCCCGTAAGAATTTCTCAAGACAGATTCTAAAGCAGCTGGTGTTTGAAGCAGGCAGCAGAAGAACAGAGCTCCACCTGAGAAGTCACAAAATACAAATGTCCATAATTCAGACTTTGAAAATCAACAGCAACTGTCAGAAATCTAATACCTCAAGGTGTAAAATGAGAAAGGGGGAGAGAAGGGTATGTAGTATTAAGGTTATCCTCCAGAAATAAAAGAATGGAAACTCAAACCCCACATCTCATCTCCAACTTAACGGTCCTGACTATTGGTTTTCTCCTTCATAAGATCACCAGAGTTAAGACATTTCCAGAAAATGTGAAGAAAACTGGTATCTTTCTACCATGAATTTAAATGAGAGAGAGAGAAGGGACCTAACAATCTGAGTAGCACCTCCTGCCTCTGCAATTTTATGTAAAATAATCTGCAGTGATTATTCAGATTGCTACAGATTACAAAATTGACACTGATATGCTTTGGGGCTATTTCTTTGGACAACAGCAGTTTTACAGAAGAGTCTTCCCTTCCATGTTCAGCACAGCACACTCCGAACAAGGACTTCACCAACTGCATCCAAGGCAGATCAGGCATTCAACACACCTACTGCAGAGGGCAACAAACAAAAGGGGGATGGACAGCCGGGGGTCTTCTAATCGGGGACAGACACAGGTACAGTGTCAGAACACACCCCAGCCATCTCCAGGGTCACGCAGCATATGAATGATGTATTCCTGAATGATAATATTCTTTAATAAAAGGGCCTGAGAGCTGATTTTTCACAGTTCCAGCATAGTAATGTTACCAGCTTAAATGACTTTAAATAATGGTTTTTCTTTTTATTCAAATACTAAAACAAAAACAAAACAAAACAAAAGGTCCCAATGCTAAATCTCTCTTAAAACCACAGATGGAACCACAACAAGTGAGCTTGTCCAAACACATCTACACTAACTCCCAGTCCAAAATACAGTCCCACAGAGGCCCTCACTACAGACGTCTTCACTGTCATCTAATAGTTCTTTTTCTCTACTCACAAATGTTCTGGAGATAACTCAGAATCTTCCTGTTATGTGTACCATAACCAAACATGATGTTTCTAACATGAATTCTGACATAAATTCTATATGCTTTCTCCTGTAAAGTACCCTATATCCTGAGGAATAACTTAATGCTGAGCCAGAACTACTGTTCCTCTTCAGAAATGCAGACTGTAAACCAAGTTCCATGCTTTGAGGTCTACTCATATCCTGCTTTGGGAAGAAGTACTAACACAGCAGAAATGCTGGGGAGCTTTCCAGCTCCCTTTTTTGTGGGGGGAGAGGAGGGTGGGGAGAGGGAGGGGGAGAGAGAGACAGAGGGAGGGAGAGGGAGATACAAGTCTAATATTTTATTCCATGTAAGTTTGTATATTGTTTATTACTACAGTACCTAAGCACCTGTTAGTACCCACCAAGTGCAAGCTAATGAACATTAGCTTTTCATCATTACATTTGCATCTTAAAAATAACTGGAATGGATCCACTGGGAAAAAAAAAATGGCACAACAATAGTAAAACTAAGCAGATGAAGGAGAAACAGTTTTTCCTGTATTTCTAATTGTCACATTATATGCCATTGCTTCTAACCCATTACCTCCCAACCACAACACAAATTATATTGGAAATCTAACTTTAAAATGGTTAAAAGAATAAGTGAGGGAGGAAAAAGAAATGATGAAATGTCTAGTGGAGGATACAAGTTACCACAAATCTATTATTTGGCTCTCCAACTGAAAGCCACGGTTCTTCTGAAGCACATATGGTATGTTGGATTGACATGATGACTCCCCAAACTTCAATGCCCGTTTGAAATTTGAACTCACTTAAATGTAAGGAAGAGCCACTAGAGTGCAAATAAACAGTCCTCTTTGCAGAAAACTAGCATAGGAAAGACATTTTATCACAGAAAAACAGTATCTAAAGTAGATACAGATGAATTCCACTATAAAACCATTGTGTCACAGCTATGTCTGACTTCTTTATACTATAGATCCAAAACACACATTTGTCTTGAAATAAGCTCTCAAACTCAAAAAGAAGCTTGAATTTTGTAAGATTTACAATACATTTGGACTTGTGGTTTCTTTAGTTATCTATTATTAGCTGGAGTTTAGTTGTCAAGACAACAGTTTCCACTTCCACAAAATGCTTTAACTGTAAGCAAAATGTCACAGTCAATACCAGAAGTTCGTCAGATTGACCTTGCAGCCAGGAAATAAAGAGTATCTCCTTAGGATCAAGTCAGGCTGCCATCAGAACAATAGCAATCAAACAGAGGAGGAGACTGGATATTTGTAAAAGATCACATTAGCCTGGTGAAAACCAACGGATTCAAGGAGCAATCCACCTAACACAAGACTGACAGCACTACTTGGCTTCTGTGCAGTACATTGCTACAATGGCCACTCCAAACTGGAGTATGATATGCATGCACAGTGTAACTAATGAATGCGCATGTTTCAATACAGAAAAAACGTTTCATGCACCAGAAATATTTTGGGATATGGAGGAAAAAAAAAAAAAGAAAAAGAAAAAATCATCACAATGCATTGAAGTCACATTGCCAGAAAATGGAAATCAGAAGAACACAGCAGTTGTTATGTACTGAACATATCCCACTGCAGTACCAATGGGGGAAAAAAAAGAACATGCTTCTAGAAATTAGGTCAAGCCTTGTTCTGTGAGAAAAATTGAATGTACAATGGTGACTATTTTTTTTGATTATGAGATGCATGCATGACAGCAATAAACAAAACGCAATGTGAGACACACCCAAAATCTATAATTCACTAGCTTGCTGTTTCTCCACAAGGCACCAGTGGGGGAGTCTGCCAACATCCAGTTTAGCTTTTGTAAAACCAAGTACCATAGGACCACATTTATTTCCTTTACCCTCTATTTTTCTTTCAAATTAAGTATTGTGCATGGGGAAAAAAAAAAAAAAACAGTAGATCAGCATAATTAAATAATGTGGATATCCTCTTTAGAGTCTCAGACTCATCAGACACTTCACTGTGTAACTTCTTTCATGCATAAAAACAAAACAACACACATCTTGGAAGGCAGCTATGAAACCTGCTCCCTGTTTTGAATATAGCTGTTGCAATAATCTTTAGGTTTACGTCAGCCATAGGCTGAAACAACAGCAAAATGGTCTATCCAAAGCATTTTTCCCACCCCACTGGTATTCATTCAATGTAGGTGGACAGAAAAAGACAGAAGAAAGTTTGGGTATTCAGGGGTAACCGTGCACGGAATGCTCTAAAGGATTTAGAGTCAGTTATCATCAGTCACTATTTAAAAGATCTGTGTGAAATACGTGTGAGATATACTAATCTTTTTTTTCTTTATATGCATACATACACCCCCCTGTACACATGCATGCATATACCCCCACATACAGTCATCTTCTGCCTTTTACCTCTTTGCCTCTCTAAATATATGCCTACTTCAACTTGGAGAAAGCAACAGTACCCTAAACGCCAACCTCAGATGCAATCCTTCCCCTCTGAAGAAATGCTTCAGAAATACTTAAAACATTTAGTCAGAACATTTATTCTGTTGCAAGAACAGATGGGAATAAACTACCTGAAAGTATCAGTATTAGCTCTTGTTAACTCAGTTTGCAGGAAACCAGAATAGCTCACTGGCAGCAAAACAAAGAAGTGGAGAAGAAAAGACGAGTAGAGGGGAGAAGAAAAGAACATCAGTGTACAAATAACCTCCTCAGTATGCCATACTGAGGGATATGTGGGGAAGGTGTCTGGCGAATTGGAAGCAGTCCTCCTGAGCAACAGGCACTTTTGTTAAATTTGCATTTTCAGAAACATAAGAGTATTGTTTCCTGCATCCCTATGTTAGAACAGCTCCTCAGCTCAGCCAAGACATCAAGCACTCATTTGTCAGATTTAGAGCTTCTGGATTTGCCTCTCCTCTTTAAGTGCTATGTTTTATTTTTATCTCACAGGTTACTTTCAACATGTAGCAATGTAGCCCCTACAATGTCCAAATGAATCATTTAATTCGCATTAAACAGTGCCACTGATAATCTATTAAGATATGCTTCTTTTCCTTTAAGTTTCCATATACACCGCCAACCAGCTGGAACCCTGTGCATCATGAAGGAAGGCCACAGTTGCCTGGGTTGCTGTTTTTATTATCATTTCGTATTAAGACTTAATGAATCTCTTTTTTTTTTTCTTTGAAAAGTCATTGTTTCTTTCAATATTGTCAATAATACACCACAGGTATCACATGAAAAATAAAAATTTCAGCATTTGGCACTGCACAGCTTTTGATCCCTAGCAATAAAACAAAGTTCTTAGATACTCAAAATATACTGATTCCTACGCATAAGCAACAAGCAATACTGTCACGTTGCACTAATGTCCTTCCAGTCTTGGTTTTAGAAAACAAGAATGTTTCATTTTGAAAGTCAGTAAGTAAACCATCAATTTTTATATCTGGTATAAAATATAAGAAAATCACCAGAGACCTGTGCACACTGCTAACATTCCTTTTTCAAAAAGCTACAATCAGAATACTATCTAGCTGCTGGGATCCTTCTACACAGTCTACTAACCTTAAGTTAAAGCAGGTTTTTTCTTCTTAACCACCCCCCGATACACAAAATACCAATGTGAACATTCCTAAAGCTTTATAGAGAGCAAACTCCGATGTATTCGATACAAACTCTCCTCACATCAAGAGGACCTACCTACGTTTGTACAGATACAATATACGATAATCTATAATGTGAACACATTTTTTCCCCTCACAGACGTGAGCAGAAGTTCAATTTTGAATATATGTCCCACATTTTCAGTGATGAACACAGGCTTAGATATAAAAGGGGAATCTGTCTTGAGAATAGTCAGCACGTTTTCCTGGTTATAATCTCACTTGTGAACATTACTCTCGCCAGTGAGCAAGGCCAGCCATCAACATCAGCATGGGACTCCTGCAGATTTGGGATCAGCATATTTGTTTTCCCGAAAATCATATACAGGAAGTATTTAATTTAAACCTAATCATCTGACAAGTTGAGGAGAACTGGGAAGGGAGGAAAATCACATTTTATTAAAAATAAATAAATAAGTACTGATCAGGGAAAATGCACTGCTGTGCATTGGTTTATAAACACATTTCCATCTCCTCCACATTCCTCTTTTTCATGGCAACTGGTAACTTGGAGCTTGGGACAGGAAGAGGCTGTTGGGGGATTTTTTTTTTTTTTTTTTAAAATACAAAATTCAAACCATGGGACCAAACTCATTTATTGCAGTAAATTAACCAGTATTGCCCATTTATAATTCAAGCCTATCTCACTTAGCAGCTTTAACAGAAGTGACAGCAAAGTTGCTGGCAAAGGGGTGGCAAAGTGTGCCACTTTTTTTGTCACCTTGTCAAGTTTTCTTGCACTAAGGGGACAATGCAAGCTCTTCATCCCATGCAGAGGCCACAAATAACCTACTCAAGAAGTCTACTTCGATAATCACAAGGTCATATTCAGACCTGGCACCTGGAAAAAGCTTACCTTAGTAAGATTCCCAAAGTTTGTGGAAATGGATCGAGATAGAGTCTAATCAGCAGAGACAGGAAAATTAAATTAACAGTAAATGAAAGGTCCAGAAGTCATCTTGGTGCTTCCAAGTGGAAGACAGTCCTACACACCAAGCAGTTTAAATAACGTATGGCACAAAAGCGTGTAAAATAACACAGGAAATAGTGTTTTGTTCCTTCCTTAAATGTTTGAGATGGCAGGAATCTAACAGCTGCTCATGCATAGGGAAGAAAAAGTGTAACAAAATTTTTGTACGATTATTACAAGCCCCTATAATATATACTCCAGGTTTGGTTTTTTGTTGTTGTTGTTGCTCTAACTAAAGCTCCTTGCTTTAGTTAGTACCGGATTTCAAAGATTCATGAACTTTCAATTTTAAGTTTTCTGTATGCTAGCTTCATTTTAAAGGTTCTAGATCAAGGAAGACACATTTGTTAAGCTAATTAATATATCTACATTCATTATATGCATTTTTGCTTTTTTTGCATTATGCACATGACTCTGGCCCGTTTTATATAATAACTCCCAATTATATGGGTCTTGTATTCGTACTACGTACCTTTACAGACTAAAATTAACATGAAAAACATGAATAACATCCTTTTTTTTTAAAACATTAACAGACAAGACAACATTTTCAGAGAAGTATCATCATGAATTTAGCCATTTTGCTCAATAATTATTCTCACTTAAAAAAACAATGCAAAAAATACCTCCTGCTCAGCTCTTTGCAGAACCATTTGACACTACAAAGGGAACACAGTCTTAACAGAGTAGGCACAGAAACAGTACAGAGGATATTGCACAATGATATATTCATGCCACTTTAATCAAACTCTAATTAATCTGATGGTTTTCCATCGTGACATAGTTCTGCTGAAAACAGACATACCTAATTACAACATGACTTGTTTACCCAGCAGCTTAAGGTTTTGACAGTAAAAGTGACGTCCACAAAACAAATGTGCCCTGTAGCATGTAATTTTCTTTGATATGAAAAACCTTGAACAAAAAAAATTATGCTGTGTCAGCAATCAGACAGTGAAACAGAAATTAAAAAGGTCGCTAATTGCTTTCAGACCTAAATAGCAAATACTTGAAAAAAAGGTGTTGTTTTTTTAATCACCTACCATTTCTAGTGGTCCAGACTTTGATGTGCTAAATCACTATAGTGGTTGTTCCACTATTAAAGTCTCCATCTGTAATTGTCTGTTCACAGTCTAGCCCATTGAGCAACGTTGAAATCTGTTGACTCTTACAGCACTCAAGTCTATCACACATGAAAGCTCACAGAAGAAACTTTCAAGGTAAAAGTCAAAGACAATCATCTTTTTCACTTATTTTCTAAGCCTTTTCTCTTTTAACTTAAGTAGCATAAAGATTATAACACAAATTAGTGCCAAACATAAACCACTCAACATCAAGGATAAGGACCTTCCAATTTGTCACCCCGGGTTTTTTTGTTGTTGTTGTTGTTTGTTGGTTTTGGTGTTGTTTTTTTTTTTTTTTTAAACCCTATCCTGAATGTCCAAATACACAGACAGTGACTGAAATCTTATTACTGAGACCCTCAAGCAACAGCATTCCAGAAATTACTCCAGGAAGATGTACCACTGTCCTGCATTAGGGTTTTTTGTTTATTTGGGTTTTTTTGGTCAGTCTGCATTACAAAGCTGTCCTAGTATACATAAACTAAATTGGATAAGACAGTCAAATTTTATGCTAACTACCTGAGCAGAAGTCAAGCACGTAATCTTCTTTCGTAACACAGCACTTCGGCATAACTGGACAGGAACATTAATGACAGGAAAATCATGTACACATCAGCACATGAAGTGCTGAAAGAAGGAAAACACTTGGCTAATGGGAAGACGACGTGACATAGCCGCTCTTCAGAACAAACATCTTGTTTGGCTTGTTATTAGCCTCAGTTCAAATTGAACAGAAATACAGAGCTGGTTCAAAAAGACTAGATTTCTGCCACAAGCCTTCTTCCATGTGTAGAAAGTTCTAAACTACTTAGGATTTGCAGCAGGTAAACGAAACTGGCGAATCAGCAGTAGAAGATATGAAAAAATGCAAAAATAATGGGCATCCTGCACAGTATTTGTACATGTAAGAAACAGAGAAAATTAATATTGCTAGCAATTAAGTCAAATAAACCATATTCAATAGCAGAGAACAGTCAGAAAGATGGATCTTCTATACAGTAACATAAACCCCTACATGGTGAAACAAATGTGAAGAGGAATGAAGCAATGAATCAGAGTTACAAAATTTTGGTAATCTCTCTTGAAGTTCCAACTTTGCAATGAAGTGCAACGAAACTAAAGGAACTTAAAAAAAAAAAAAAAGTAAAATAAAATGCTACTAAATAATACAAAGCAAAGCTCCCAAAGAAGTTTGTAGTCCTTGTCACAAACATTCCTGTGGATCTGTTTTCCATCAGAAAATCCAATGCATCAAAGCAGAAATATTTCTTGTAATGTATCCTTTTGATGACACTAATCATGAAATGAAAACTGAAATAGGCATTTTATAATACAGAAATTTTAAAACATTTCATAACATTATGACTTTCCATTCTAAATGTTGTCTTTCATTTTGCATAGTATCATAACAAGACTACAGAAGACAACTGATCCAATATAAATGTTATTTTTTTTTGAAAAATTCAAAAACGACTTTTTCATTCTGCTATAAGGTAATCAAATTTTGCTACAGTGAGCTTTCCAGTAAGATGTAAAATCCTCAAAAACTTAATCAATATTATTCTGACCCATCAGACAGTTACCTCTGAGAGGAATTCAGCAAATAACATCATCTATGTTTCTATAAGATGTGGAAAAGATTGCTGGATTGTGTTTTAAGTAACAACAGATAGTAGTACTGTGGCAAAAAAAGTGACCTGATACAAATAAAAATGCATACATTCAATATCAGTGAAGTATTGTCAGCCGTTTCCCTTCTCAGAAAGTAAACCGTATGATTCTTGACTAATTCCGTAGACAACACTTAGAAGACAACATCTCAATGATATGAAACAGTGCTGATTACCTTAACCACATGCAACAGCTTCGTGAGTTGGTACCTTCCTTCCACTTGCAACAAGAGTTTACGTAAACTTCGCTCTTTTTGGCACTTTGAATGTTTAGAATTAAGGTTGTCTATTTTCATACTCTGTATCTTCTTCAACTTCACCAATGCCTTAGTCCTATTACTGGAGGTTGGACTATATAAATTCCAGAAGGTCCCTTCCAACCTGAATTACTCCTAAATTCTCTTGCCTCGTCTTCTGATGGTACAAAGAGTGAGTACAGAGCCGCTACTATGCCCACAAGAGATGTTTTACACCTGTAAGAAGAGAGGCCTCTAGCTCTTGTTTCTGTGCCATATTTAGGGTCCATTTCTCAGCCTTATTTAGGACTTGTATAGACTACTAATTTTTTATTGAAGTTCACCAAGTTCATTTTTATCAATGTCCACTGACTTTTAAAGAAAGACTGTCAGGTTACCAAAGTCAGTAGATAGCATTGTTTCCACCCAAATCATACAAATAGCTGTATTCAAAAAAGGCAGCGATGGTCTCTCAACTCCCACTGAAATTAATGCAACTCTGCATGTAAAGTCCCTTGCAAGATATAAATGAAGATTTACTGACGGAACCAATGGCGTAGTTGTTTGTATGAATACACGTGTAATTTTTCCACATTAAATTCATCAAATTACCTCTACACAGACTAATGCAATTGCCATGAACATAAAAAGCATTATTTTCCTCTAGATTTGCATTTTTCCTGTTGCTTTGCCCCCTTCTCAACTCAACTCTGACTCACAGACAGATTAGAAATCAATCAGCCTAGAATTTGCAACTGTGACTTAGCCTCTTTGGACTAAAAATAAACAGCAGATAGAGCGGCTGGGAAAAAAAAAAAAAATCAATGACAGTCAGCCCCAACGTGCTCTATTTTACCACAGTAAGAATGAGCAACATCTGAAGTTTACAGGGCTTCTCTACCCACAGCACATTTCCACCCCAGCTCCTGCAGCTATGACTCTGAAGGACCACCTGAGAATACAAATAACTAGAATGTGTACATTGAAGACCAGGAGCCCCTTAATTTTGCAATAAATACTTCTGTTAAAGCAACAAAGTGAAATAATCACCTGGCTTATTCTATTTAGCTGTGTAAAGCGTTTATTCTGACAACTCAGGCTCTCACTGGTGCAGTAGGCAATCCTCACGCAGCTCCATGTGCTAAAATAATATCCTAAAGTAGCAGCAGCATGATTGGATTTCTACATGTGTCTAAGGTCACACAGGTCTTGTGTCTGGTCTGCTGATCCCTCCGCCACCCAGACACCTGCCTGGCATGGGCTGCCCGCACAGGAAGGCTGGAGCAACCTCCTAACAATGTGCTCATGTGGAGATTGGGAGCGCAACATCCTGAAGTAGACAAATAGAGCGAATCCATTAAGCCACAAACTTCCTGACATTCTCCAGAATGGGCAGGTTTATTTTTTTCTCCAGAGCATGGAGCTTTTGGTATTAATTTGAACAGGGAAGAAAGTTGGAGTCTGCTATGCAGAAACATCTAGTCAAATAAATACGTCATTAAGCTAACTAGCTACAGGATTGTCTAGCAGATGGATGACATCTTGGTTGCTAGTGGAACACTTTTCTATAGCCTTGTTTGAGGCAGACACATATGGCTCTCCCAAGTATTGATGCAAGCTCCCAGATGGACTAGATCATTGCTGACACCTTATTATAAACGCTAGAGATGAAAGAAGGGAGCAGAGTTTTAGAATCACAACACAGGACTCTGAAATATTCAGACTTCCTAAAAATCAAGTTTATAACAGAATCTTAACTTCTTTTTGTTGAAAGCAACTACTTTTAACCAGGAACAGAAAATAGGGGAAATGCTATAGCCCAGATGATTAGAAGAGCCTCGAGGAACCGTAAAGACCAGAAGATGCATAATGTAAATGTATATCATAACTATGTATACGGAGTTACAACTATTACTCTATTACTATTACTAGCTCTGAGGATGCAAAAAAAAGTATCTGCTCTGCAGCTGTTACTGACACCAAGGAGCTTGCATCTGAAATTTCTTGATTGGGGTGGAAGGGGAAAGCAAAGAATAGGAAGCCATTTAGACACCATAGATGCATGACTTCTCCGAAATGTCTGCATCCTAAAGCACAACGGAGAGAGGGAAAGGGAGGTCTTTAGCTACAGGAGCAAGAGGAAAATTAACAGAAATATGTGGGAGATAACAGAACCAGCTGCATACAACATTTTTTTTTTTGGTAGGCGTCAGGAACACCTGCGAACATCTCAAGTACATGAGGGGAAAAGGGCATATTTTACTTATCATGGTCAGAAACAGGAAAAAAAATACTCGTTTAACACTTTTACACTGCGAAGAGAGACTACCCTTAGTATCCAGTAATAGATTTACTCTTCTCCTTCACCTAAAAATAAGACTCAAAATATCAGAATGACGACGACTTACATATTTTCTCTTGCCCTAGTGCCTGCTATACCATGTAAACCATGAAAGTTAGATCGTTGAGACCGTTATAACAAAGTTGTGACAAAGCTTTAAAAACAAATCAACTCAAATTTTAAAAACAAATCAACTCACTGACCCTGGGAATATGTTTGGAATTCTGTATATTCTTGAGTCAGAGAGATGCTTAAGCTGTTAAAAATCTATCTCCCTCTGCTGCAATGGCCTTAGACTTAAAAAGTGTGCAAACATCTTGGACGTGTCAACTAAATGTACAGCAGTTAATATATCACAACCCATTTGTCCCTTCATGTTTTATAGAGACACTTGTGTTATCAACATCTTCAACCATACCAATACCAATGTACTGAAATCAGAGTTGCTCCCAAGGTTTCATTCATATAACAATATATAATATTCATAAAACATTTTATCTTCTTGGTGGATTGAAAGCTCAGAAGTTTTTTTTATAAGGAGAATACAACAATCCTTGAATCATCTTATAAAACAGAATGTTTATAAACAAAGAGAAACGGTATCCTTTTCCTCTTGAGAGGAAAGAATATAACCTCTACCACCATCACCTCATGGGTCTTAACAGGAACGTCAGGGAACAGTCTTAATTTTGAAAGGGTAACTTACAAAAAGGAAGCAGGTAGAACAGAATTTCAGCTATGTACACTGCATCTGCAACTACTTCAACTGGGCAGTTCCTCTTCTCTGCAATACAGTGGTCCCTCTGGGAGACAAGTTCAGCTGGACAGAAACAGGGAAAAGACGACATCTATCTCCTTTCTCAGAATTCTTCACAGTTCGTTTTAACCCCTTCGAACATAAAAGCTTCAGGACATCTTGTTGCTTTATGCAAGTCTTCTGACATAAGACATAGGAAAAGGGCAACTTGCAAACCTCTGTGGTCGGGGCTGACGTGATGGAGGGTAAATTAAAGCCTTTAGACAACAGAGGCTTTGGTTCTCCTGAGGAACTTCCTCAGATGAGCTCCACATTGAAAAGAAGTGGAAAGACAAATATTAATCAACATCCATGAAAGCATAATGAAACATAGCTCAGCCTAGAACTAGCCAGTTTCTGGGCTGCAAGATATTTTTCAATATTATTATTTCAAAGCAGACAAAACCCCAAAATCTCCTCACTTCTTACCAACTGAAGGCTCCAGTTGTTTGGTTTTGTTTTGTTTTTGTTTGTTTGGTTTTTTTAACTGCTCAGTAGAACTATTTTTTTTTGTTGTTAGTTTTACTGTTTGGAGGACTGCCAGTTTCAAGATGTAAATACAAAGGATCGCTGCAGGTCCCAAAATCTGAGGAGGTTCCACAGGGATTTCTTCAGTCTTTGTCTCTGCAATAGATTTCTCATGCAGGAGGTGCAAGCAAACCCCATGTTCCTAGAAACTGTGTCCTTGGTCACAAAGTAGGATCTTTGGCAGTTTTGCTCCATGCCAAGGACCCTGAAAACACCAGGCCTCCAGCCAAAACACAGTTCACCAGGAATCAAAGAGAGGTCATGTCTTGATTTGGTTTGAGTGAAGCTCTGTCAAATCTAAAATATTTGCAATGAATCATCTCAAGTTCGATGAACTGCCATTTCTGACTAAATTATGGTCACTTTAAAGTTTGCAATTAGCTCCATCTAAGATGCCTCTTCATAGCAACGTCATGAAAACTGATCAATAATAAGTGACACTGAGGAAAGTCAAGATAAATCAAGCACAGGATAAAATATTGAAGTCAAAGTATGGTAAACATCTATGTCAAGAGACTCTCATTCACACACAGATGGTTTCAGATCACTGTAATTCAACTTATGTTCTGAATGATGTTCTCACTCAGACGTAAAATGACCTTTGATTGATTCAAGCTAGAGATATAAGGCTGTTCTATATTCAACACAACAATCACACACAAGTTTAACATACTCTAACATACACATCTTGACTTGACCCTGCAAGTGATTTGCTTTGGTGTCTCCATGTAGACATGATTAAAGGCTTTTATCTCCAACCTCTAACAATACCCAGAGGGAAACAGGGAATGGAAAAAGGCAGTCTGTTGCTGGTTGCATATTCAACTGAAGAGAGAACTCATCATCTCAAAAGGCACTTTCAGGATATCTCACGCATCTAACTCCTCCCCTACAGCCCACAGAAGCCCTCTTTTCCTCTCTGTTCATTCCTCTTGGTTTGCAAGGTTTTTTGGTAATTAAAAAAAAAAAAATTAAAAAGAAACATGAACCAAATGCTTAACTCGTTATTGCACATTATCAGCACTAACATACATTAGCGCTGCAGTATTTCTTTCTTGAAATTTACCTACTTGCCCAGCCACCACCCATGAGAAAAAGAGCCCAATCTACACAGATTATTGGAGCTTTCTGCTGTAGAAACTTTACATAATTCCAGTTGTTTTCATCAAAAGGCTGAAAAGATCATTAGAACAAAACAGTGATTTTCACCTACAGCTGTGAGTTAGAATCCTAATCTCTGTACCTATTGCAGGTAACTTTCTCTTGCAGCTAAGGAGATTTTTATCTCCCTAATCCTCAGTACATTACTGCCTACATTAGAAGTTATACTATCACTGTTATCAATCCAATAAGGAACAGTAAGAATAAAGATATTTGCAAATTGCTTTGATGAGAAAGCTTTGCCATAAGGTGCTAAGTAGAACAGGTCAGATAAAGCATACATTTGACAAACATTGGCAGTATTTCTGTTCATCAACAGATGGTAGCTTTTTGAAAAAAATTATTATTATTATAATCTATGTGAAAGTAAGCACCAAACAGTACCTGTATTCAGCATACGGCAAGCTGTTTGGATTGGATAGATGGATCACTTCAAGCTTCCCAACTAAACAAAGATAACTCATAACTTAAGACTTTTCAAGTGAAAACTGAGTATTTGCAAAAAGTTAATCTCAAACATGCTGTTTCTAGAAACCTGCTAGGAAGGTTATTACAACACTAAGAGGAACGTGAAAGAGTCACAAACGCAGAAGACATCCATTTTGGAAATAATTACAGAACCCTCTCCCCTTCCACTACCCATACAAGTTTGGTGAGGAATTATTATTAACACAAACCTCCTGTAAAACAAAACATCTACACACAAAGTGTGCTGGCCGACAGAGGCTATTAGTCAGCCCAAGTCTAGCTTTTAGATTACCAGCTGCAATCTTTAATTTAGGAGTACTGTATCTTATCTGCACGTATTTTTACAAACGTTCAATTTCAGTTTGTTTAACACTAGTTAAGCAAAACCTACAAAACCAGTCATCCATTAAGGTGAAATTATAAGAGAAGAACATACACCTATTAGGTAATTCACAGCAGGCGCCGGTTCAACAGCTATGGAGATTAAATTAGGTTATTTTTAAGTGTTTCTCACATCATCTTTTCTCCCGCACCTCCTGCTCTGCTCCTCAGCTCTGACCCACAGGGCAGAAGCCAGGCAACTCACTTTTGTCTTACGAAAATCCCAAGCAAACCATAGCAAATGTCCAGTTGAAATTCTGTATAATACAGGTCAAAATACCCTCTTAGCAGCACTTGTCACAATAACTAATGGTTAAGCAAAAGCAGAAGATGAAGCAACACCACTTGCACCCAACAGTTGGGTGTAACAATTCTACATGAAGGCAATTACATATAGTACATCCCTACTAGACATACGACTAACGAATTTATATTAATTCTTGCTTCATGTGTCATTAACACCTAATGGAATGTTTAAAGGTGTTTACAAGTCCAAAGTAATAATGGATCACTCTTAATTAACACACAGTAAAAATTTCACGAAAGTCTCAGTGGAAGAAGAGGGTTGTTAAAGAGACTGCTTCATATCTCAGTCACAGACTGCCCCCTCCTTTCCCTCTACGAAATGGAGAACAAGTAGGTTACAGGTGCAAGAAACCAAAATAATAGGCTCAGTTACACCACATAAAAAAGTAACTAAAAAAATAATCACACATTTTCCTTCTAATAATCTCTGGAATCAAGACTAGCAGAAGTTTTGTTTAAAAAACAGAGTACTGTTTGAAAGTGTTTGCAAGTACTGGATACAGAAAACGAAAGATAAAGTACAGTAGCCTTATACTGGCATATGCTAGATATTACCAGACAGATTAGTCAACTCTTATTTCAGAATGTTGAGTAAAATCAGGATTTCTCCAGAAGAAAACACTGTTTTCCAGCCTTCTCTCAACGTTGAAGAGATTTTAGACCTGGCTTTATTAAGCACTAACATGCGTTCTAACAGAACTTTATACTATCGTCTAAAATCATGACTTAAACATATTCAGTAATCAAAGATTACGGTAGAATCATTCAAACATCAAGATATTTATCACGCAATTATTCGTAAGAGCACTTCTTCCTTTAGAGTCATTACATCTTTTACAACTTCAGAACATATGAACAAAATGATACACTGAACCCAAAAAGAATTAAAATCTCCAAACTTGTCTTTTATAGGCAATAGCAACTTCAATATTGTGAATAAGTTTTTTTGAGAAGCAGATTTACTGTTAGTTTCCATTTTTAACAAAAAGGGTACCAGGGTGCTTTGCATGGAAGAAATCAAGAGCACTAGCAGATGCAAACAACAAAATTCCTAAAGACACTTCCTCAACACATCCCATTCTTGTGTGCAGCATTCGAGCAGTGGGGCTTTTCTAGGAGATACAGTCCTGCCTGCTCGCACTAATCCTAAACATGTTAGTTCAAAAACTTGGGTACATTATCCATCACTTTCACCACTTGTTTCCCCTGTCTCACAGACAGCTAAGAATCACTGTCAACACAGATAAAACGTAGTAATACCTTACTCAAAGATTCGCATACAGCTCTCAAAATACTCCATACACTCGTCCCTTTTTCCACTGGTACCAGTACTAAAGTCCAAAGACTTTAATACTCTCGTTTATCACCTCACCTTAGTGAAACCAAACAGAACTAAACAGGAAATTATAACTCAGTCCTATCCACAAGCACACCTCAGATACTTGCCATTACTCTAGTGAGCAAAATTCCTCTTAAGAGGTTCTCCAGAACTGCACAACTGAAAGTTATACTGAAAAGCAAGTAACAAGCACACACATTCCCAAATTCAGTAATATGCAAAGACAAACAAACAACAAAAATCCTCCTGTTAGAGTTAAAAGAATTATTTTGGATAAAGTATTTCAGCCATGCCTATCTACTTAAAAATTGCCTATATACATGCTTATCTAGTTAAACATTGTCTCTATCTCCCTTGTCGCTGAGCAAGGGAGAGACGAAACAGGAAAAATGCTGAAAATGTTCATGTTTTAAATGTCTGATATAACGTTTAGTTCAGAATATAACTAACCTTGCTTAATCAGTTTCAACCTTCAGGACTAAGCATTTGATTCAACACAAAGCAATATATTACGTTTCTAACGTCACTCTAATGGAAAATGCCTCAGCCTTTTTTTTTTTTTTTTTTTTTTTAAAGTTATCTAGCCATCAGATCAGAAAGTCTATTACACCTGCACTTCTGCTTAACATGTAGCAAAACCTATGCATAGTTGCATCAGGCAGAACCACACCGTAGGTGTACACTGTGCGTAACTCTTCTAGCAGCAGCAGTTTATTTATCCCTGCCATGCAACTTTACCAACCTTTCTGGGCGGATGCCGGCAATCAGCAACTTTCATTGTTCCCCAAACTAACAAGATTTTCAACTGCTTTTCAGTTTTAGCTGATAAAAAAAATCGCAAAATCACTATCATTTCCCACACTCTTCTTGTGCTCTCCTCAAAAACTAAATCCCCTAATCCATAAACTACCTCCACAATAAAACATCTGAAGTGAACACAGCTACCTCAATGTGGAACATCCAAACTCTTGCGGCCAGCAAGCCTTTAAAATCCAGCGGAAAAAATTTCTGATCAGTTTATCTGCAAAATGCAGACATTAAAAATAACTAGTGGGTGTGGATGTGTCGCTTTCCCAGCCCTCTCCCCACCGTACGCGCTTCCACCCCCAACTTCTTTGCTGGTTTTCATGCAGATTTGTGCCAGACATTCGGCATCCTCATTAAGTGGTGTCTGGCAACCTGCCTAAGTTTTAGTGGGTTCTGGGAATGCCAATATATTAACCAGAGGACTTTCTGCATACCCTAAAGAGATTTTATTCAAGAAAAGTCAACCGTTTGGCACAAAGAAAGCTTAATTCAAATCTAGGAAAGCTCTCCACTGGCAATAAGAAGAGAAATTGCATTTAGGTTCTTCCTAATTTCTGTCTCCTATCTGAAAGAAAAGTTTGATGGAGAGCAACATCATTTAAAAGGTCAGAGTGCTCTCTGTAATAGGATTTTAGAGAAAAGAAAAGCAGATATGAACAGCGCAGACCCAGCACAACATCAAGAAAATGATTCATTTCCACTCCCTTGTCTCTTGTGACCAAAATAATCTTAAACAGGAAGATTAAATTTACCTACTAGTATGCTGAGTGATAACGAATTGTGATATGGGTACTTGCAAATCTCCATTGCTTAACTAAACAATAAGAAAAAGCGTTTAGCAAAATGCATCCACATTTAGCATATTCCAAATATGCTAAATGAAGGCATATGCTACTGAAATGCATACATTAAATAAATATAGATGATGAATACAGAGACATTTTGCCAGCTTGAAGAACAGAAAACACTGCAATGCCGTGATCACTCTTTCTAACCTGCACGCTTCCTTTCTACTGCAGTCCCCTTACAGTTACTATCACTCAACTGACAGCCTCAGAAGCAAGCACATAAAACTCCTCTCTAAAATAACAAACTTGCATTTCTCTTTCAAATACGAGGTTCAGAAGAATGCAAAGAAAAAAAGGTCAACAGCTTTCCTTCAAAGGAACATTCTGCCTGTGCAGCACATAGAAAAAGTTAAAGGACACTGGACAAATGTGTCATTATTTTGTTCCGAGACTGTCTCTGCAGACTTGCGTACCTAGAGAATCCCATTAATTGTAAGAAGTTATTCAGCTAATCAAGTCCTCTGCTATCATTTAGACATCACTATCCATTTTTACAAAGAAATTCCTTTAAACTGACATTTACTTCAAACTCATCATTTTGATTTGTGCAAAAATTTGCTGGTTTCCTGACAGCAGCTCCATAATATCATGATCCCTTTATAATGACTAATTAGCACCAGAGAGCTAATAAGAAGTCATTACAATCAATTCCATTTAAATGTTTTAGTGTACATATTAGAAGTCTGGCAAAAATAAGATTATGTTTGGTGGGAAAGAAATTTTTAGATATCCAGGCTGCCTTTGCTTAGACATCAACCTTCTAGGCAAGACGGCTATTCTTAAAAATAGCTGTCAACTGAGAAAAGAAAATGTATATGTATGAATCATTTCACTACAGGGATGGATTCCCAGCAACTGATGCACCACTGTTCTGGCATCAGTGCCTTTAACGAGCAGCTGATACTAGCTTGGTGCCATTGAAGAATTTCACGGTTACCACAGAACCAATCTGCAAAGAAATCCATCTCCAAACTCCTAGAAGTATTTGTATTCCCCAACTGGCAATTCATTTGCAAGGAGCTGTTTAAAACTATTAGAAACCAGAGACAGGGAGGGGGAGGAAAAAAAATAAAATAAAATAAAATAAAACTTTTCCAAGGCCACTTGTAAGTTAAATGCAAGAACCACTTGTAAGTTAAATGCAAGAACCATTCCTGCCAATGCAAGAGCTGGCGGGCAGGCATTCACTTTTTAACACTTCATTTCTCTCAAAAGTAATTTAATTCCATATAATCTCCAGGATACCTCTTCATTTTTTCTTAATAATAATTTACTTCTTTCTGGCACATCATATCCTGAAAGTACTCCCAATGATTTTAGACAGCATCACTTAAGTGCAACCAGTTCTTGGTGGCAGGGCAGAAGCTGCTAGAGAGAATACTGTAGGGCAGCTGTGAAAAAGAGAACTAAATTTTGGACAAGAAAATTAGAGGGATATCTTCTCTCTCCCTCCAAAGAGAAAAAAAGAAAAAAGACATGGTACCTCCAGTTAGCTGAAAACTAACAACTCATCTTTTCAGGTCTCACCTTAATGGTCCCATGCACAGAAAACAGCATTTTGTCTACTTAAAAATCACAAATGGCCAGGTCAGCTCTAAACTGCTAGGTTAGACTACTGGTCAATAGTTTGCATCTTACTCAACACTACGATGCCTCAATCTTGAATCCCAATTTCTTTCTACTTCTGCAACTTCCACTGAAGGCTGAACTCAAGCTTCACCAGCCAAACGCTGCCTAGTGCCTGTAATGTTTCAATTAACATAAACCAATGGTCTGTAATATACTGTCTCACATAGTTAACTCGTTCTGCGTTATGCATTTATCATCATTTAGGCCTGCACGAGCATCTTAATTTACTGGCAAACACCAACACGCCTCGTGTATGCAGCAATGGCCTTCATACACCCAAGAGTCAGAATTAAAAAGGCTGATATAAACACAGAATATATAAAAAGACACGTATTTAGTGTATTTACTTCTATACATAACTGCATATATTTGATGCTTTCCAACTTAAGCTCTCCTCATACTGCTCGCTTTATGTGTCACAGTAACTTAATACCTGGTGCTGAAACACCAGCACAGACACAGATGTTCAGAGTACCATCGCCACTTCAGCTAACGTGGACGTGGGGATGTCGATCACAGTACTTCCCACCAGCGCACTGTTCTTCCAGCAGAACTTCCCCTTTTATTTACAGCCATGAAGCCGTAACATTTATATTCTCATTAGTGGAACTGTACGCGCGTGCACCACACGCGCAGTTATTCATCTCTACTCAACAGTGCATCGTATGTTATTTAAACAATTCTGGATTGTCGCAAGGAGTAGATTTCTTAAAAACCTTACCCTAGAAATGAAGCCAGAAGGCAGAACGCAAGATTTGCCGTACTAACAGTACTCAGGGACTGAAGGATGAAAAGCCAAAGACACTTTCCAGAAAGCTACATTACCGGACTTAAGCAGCATCTACGTCCTTACCTCATCTATGCGTACCAGTAATTGCCTCTCAGGCTTTCTTGCTGGTGAAAACTCTCTCCCTCTTTGGCTAGCCTCAGACGTAAGACGCTGCACACACTTCGCTCTTCATGTTACGTGGTGCACCTTTCCACTCCCCACACACTTTAATTCAAAAGTTTTTTGTTTGCAAGAACAGATAAACCTCTTAGGAGCTTTCCTTCCTGACAGGAAGATACCCATGTTTTAAATCAATAAACTTTTATGACACCAAACACTACTTCTAGCAGCATATAAAATTATTAACTGGATTTCTGTTCTCGTGCACGGCCATCATCTGCTATTCATAAAAGGTTCTGAACCTTTCTGAAGAAAAAAATCCCACCAAAGCCTTTATCACCCTTGGCGTTCATTTCAGATGATATACCTCCAAACAAAACAACAACAACAAAAAAAGAGTTTTTTGCATTTTGCCTATTTCCTGTTTATTCTTTCGTGAACTTAAACCTACACACAACGGTGCATTTGCCTCTTCATCAAACCATAACCTACGCGTAAGTACCTACCCACCTACGTGACGGAAAACCTGGCACACGATTCAGAAATTCGGGATGCACATGTTCAGTGCAAACGATGCAGGCAGCCACGGTAGGCAAAACTAGACTTCTGCTAATAAACTTAAAAAAAAAAAAAAAAGGCACTTCATCAAATATAGGTCACTCGTGCACAAACCCACCCTGCCTCTTTTCCTTCCCGTAAAAGTTGTCTGCTTGGACCTGGGCGAGCGCAGCTTCTCGCCACGGCGCGGACACCTCCGTGACGGCCCCTCCCTGCCCAGGACGCCGGGACAGCTCCGGCGCGCCCGGGGCAGCG
>VXAL01015511.1:352173-369254 GCA_013399475.1 Chauna torquata
TTTTTGGTGTTTTTTGTTTGTTTGCTTGCTTGCTTGCTTGTTGTTTTTGCTTTTTTTTTTTAGTTTGCCCCCCTGAGATGGCGGGGAGAGGCGAAGCATAGTCAGCCCGCTGGCTCCATGCCGCTGTTAAATACAATGTTGGCAGTGGAGGGGGTGCGGGGAGGCTCAGCCTCAATTTTGTCCCGTGCAGAATGAGAAATTTTCTGACATTTCAAAAAAATGTTGCTAGACAGGAAAACCCAGTTCCAGGCATAGCCCAACAGGCATGAACCCAAGGTAGGATTCTGCCCTGCCTCGGAGAACTAAGCCTGTATTCACTTGCAGGTGGTGTCCAGTTCAGACCCAGTAACAAATTCCCGTATAAAGCAGTCAAGCTTCCCGTCACCATTGCTCCTCCCGGATCTCTGGGACCAGCCCTTGGGACGTAGGACTGTGATAGGGCTTGGCGACCTTAACCTCAGCAATGCCCAAGCCAGGTGGCAACAAGCGTAACAACCACAAGTTGCGAGCAAGTGTAAATGTCGAAATATGTAAGCACACCATTCCCACAGAAGGGAAAAAAAATCCCTTATTCTACAAATTCATATCAGCCTCAGTCCATGTTCCCACGTGTGATGCTCTCCCTAAGACTTTTTCCGTCCTAGTTGTGCATGTGAGCCTAAGAATGAACAGAAGAAACAGCAGGGAGTGGCTAACACGAAGAACTCTGTTACTAACTTTAAGCATGTGCCCATTTGACTCAAATGCTCTTTAGAAGCCCCGTTTGTTTCCCTGCCTGCCTCGCCTCTCTCCAGCAGCCAGCTGAAAGGCAGATGCGAGCCTGCCTGACAGAGACGGGGGGCCGGCAGGACACTGTTCTGGCAACCCAGCTATGAAGATCGTAGAGGCGACAGCCAGCAGCTTGAGCTGGGGGTCACCAGGCGTGACAGAAAATGGGGAGCCAGTGGATTAATTCCAGAAGAGAGAAACAGCAGTGAAAGATAATTTTAGCAAACATATTTTGGATTAATCGGCAAGGAGCCAAAGAAGTATCAAACAATAAAGGAAAGAAGAGCTTCCAATAATCAGGGTGATACATTGGGGCGACTTGTCCTGAAAGTTGCAAAAATCATCAAAAGTTCACAGGGTTAATGATCAACACAATCAACTATAATCTGCATTTTACTGGCAAATTGGGAGAACCTTGATTTCCAGTTTGCAATCAAAAATCAAGTGCTGCATTTCCCAGAG
The DNA here is from genome assembly GCA_013399475.1 of Chauna torquata. NCBI lineage: Eukaryota > Metazoa > Chordata > Aves > Anseriformes > Anhimidae > Chauna > Chauna torquata. The sequence goes on from VXAL01015511.1 coordinate 353,404, forward strand.
CGTCCCAGTAACCTGTATGTGCTTCATAATGGGTGAGTTCGACATGCTTCGGCTCTGTTCCCTTCAATGACTTGTCAAGGAAAACAAGAAGTCATTCACTTCAGATAGAGATTCTTGCCGCGTGCAAGGTAATACCTCTAACCCATGGAAAACCTTGCAAAGCATAACAATATCACCCATCAGGTAACAAACTATCTCTGTATAATACCTGTAGAGTGGAAAAAATTGCCTCTAAAAAGGAAAGATATGGGAGAGTAGCTGAAGTGGACTATTTTTGTTTACTTTCACACAGAAAACTAATCTTTTATTATGATAACAACACAGTGAATATCTGCTTTTCCCTGAGAGTACCTCTGCCGTATACGGTCCATATGAACTGGTGCAATCTATTAGCTCTGTAGTGGACATGACTACACTTGTAGATATAAAACCCCATGTACTAGAGACTGGAGGTGCTTGCTTTTTTTTTTTGCCTTTTTTTTTTTCTTTTTCTTTTTCTTTTTTCTTTTTTTAATATTAATACCAGTGTTGGTTTGAAGGGATTTGTGCCATTTCTTCGTAATGCCAAACACGTGTCCGACTGAGTTCCTCAAAAGTTGGTTAAACAGATTAAAAATGGCTAGTTTAGCTACTGCCAAACATAATTGTATTTTACTGGTATAACTCCCTACAGCTAACAAATATGCACAGTGTTGATATTTCTCCTTTTATTTTCAAGTTTTCTTTTTCTAATTTCTGACAGAAATCAACAGGTGAATATATTTTCTCAAAGCATTTAAATTTTTAAATTTAATTAAGTTTAAAATTAAGTTCTTAAATTTAATTTTTCAGGACATACAAGCCATTTTCAGAGACTAACCAAACTATAATATAATTTTGACTCAAAGATTTATGCACTTTGAAATTCATAGAGAACTATAATGGCAGCAATTTGGGCTATTTTGGGTACATGGAAGGAAGACAGCAAAAAAAAAAAAAAAGCATACTCATACACATGGTCAGAAAGTGCTATGTATATATTGATTATGCCAGGATAGCGAAACAAAAGGTAACCACTCAACACTGCTGGTACTCTCGTTCCTATCTGAGATATCCCTGGAAGAGACAAGCTGAAATCTAACGTACTGGCACCTGCCAAAGGACAACAGTTCCTCAGATACATAAATTCCTTTACCTTTTGATCACTGCTATTATCATTTCCAGGTTCTGTTCAGTGTCTGGATGAAGTACAGCTCCACTTAAATACGTCTGAAGAACGTCAGCATTTCTGAAATTTAAAGAGAGAGAGTCTAAGAGGAGTGTTGAGATTTATCTCCTGATAAAGTTATACATCACAGGAGATCTTGGAGCTGCACAGAAGTTTCACTCTAAAGAGAATCCCAGAGAGAGCTTGGGTATATGAAGAGACTTGTTATCTAAATAAATAAATATTCTCTTCCGTGAGAGCCGTACTCACAGCATCATGATGCTGGGTTTTCACACCCATGAGGTTGCATTGGCATCCTGCTAGTTTTTCCTGGACAAATCAGAGGAAGCTCTTATAATTGACTTAAGGTATAGGTAAATCTGTGTATGATTTTCTTTCTCTTCTTTATCCTTCTGTCTAAACCTGGTAACAACATACTTAATATTTGGACCATTGTTGGGTTTTGTTTATTTCTGTACTACTCTATCATTTCATCTGGAAATAAGAGTGACTTCAATGCTACTGGGAGACAGCACAGTAACACCAGGAGCAGGCAGTCACCCCTGCCACATCCAGAACCCCAAACCCAAGCACCAAGGAAACCTTGGAGACAGGTTCTCTGCTGCATCTGTAACAAATCCTTGGCCCAGTCACACTTTTAGCTATTGTCAGAGATGCATAAGCTGGTGAAGCACGTGGTCTGCATGTCCAAATCCATCACCGGCAGGGCCCCTTCTCTGGGCTTATTTCATACACTGCCACGGCTATCACGTCTTTCCTCTGAGTCTTGCAGTCTGCAAGATGTGCTGCAGTGCTAGGGAGGAAGCCAGCGAAGAAAGTACTTGAACAATTAGGCTGAGAGGAACAAATCTGAAGCCAAGGACACAGTGGCTGTTGGTTTTGGTTACTGGTGACTCATCTTGTTTCCCACCAGGAAGCCACAGACCAGTGTATTTCAAGTGTTACTGATTCCTATTATCTGTTTCACTGAGCGAACAAGGAAGATAAAATTAAAAACATTCAAACCGCAGTAAGAACACAGCCAGCAACATATGGGAAGGTGTAATAGGCTGGTCTTACTAAACTACATGTAAAAGCACGCTACAAGTAAAACAACACCTAAAACTAGTTAGAAGATTTTTTGGTAGGGTTTTTTACCCAACAACTCATCCTGACTTATCTACCAGTTGTCCACCATGAGCAAATAAGCACTGCTCATAACTCTAACCCAGTGCTGATTTACAAAACAAAAAAAAAAGACTGCAACCTTACTGGCACCCTGCAGTACACACAGAAAAATCTTCAGTATGCTAACTTCCAAAAGACACTATTCAATCCAGCCCCTGGGGTGGGGAGGGCTGGGTTTTGGTGTTCTTTTGTGTTCTAAGACAAAATTAACAACTTCCGATGTTTCAGTCACAGAGGGACGGAGCCCTCAGCCTGCCCTGAACTTCAGAGTAGGTGCAAGGTCTTGCCATGTGCCCCGATGCCCAACCAGATGTGCACAGATGGATTTGTGGGGCCCCTTGACCACACACAGGGAGCTCCAGGGTCTTGACGGTAGTTCCGACGGTGTGTTAGAGTGGTGTGCAGTTGTGCTACTCCAGTGACTGTGCTCTCACTGATAATGACCACTTTGTTTGCCTTGTTAAACAGGTGATAGGTATTAAAGCAATGACATGAGGGGAAAAGTATGTAAGGATTTAAGTAAAGCCATACAAGAAAGATTACTTATAACACTTCGCTGTTGTAAAAAAAAAAAAAAAANAGTCATTCACTGAAATCATACACCAACTAGTTTGTTGTTCCTGGGTGCACGTGCACACACACTTATTCTGCAATGTGTTGTTTGCCTGCCAATTCCACCCACACACCTGTAGACCTCTCCACTAGATGTCAATCTCAGTTTTACGTAATGACACAAATCTTAAGAGATGTTTTGGCTTTCTTGTCATGTGGGACCTAACTAAAAAGTTTTTCATGCTAAAGAAAATGCAATGTCAGACTGTAAATTTAGTGAGCACTACAAATATCTGGATTGCATCCTCAGCTTTTAACAAAAAGGTTATATTACAGAGCATGTACTTACTTGTCCTCATCAGGTTTTGGACAATAAAAAGGCTTGAAAGGACCTCATTGGACAAAACAATATGGAGAAGGCAGTTGGTGGAGTCTAGACTACAACTCTGCCAGCTACTGCACACAGCAAGTAATCCAAGAGCTTGGGAGAGGCATGGCAGTAATCTCGGTTGGACACCCATTCTGCATCTCTTGTTGAAGTTTCAAAACCTGTAATGCTGGCCATGATTACATGGCCAACAGCACCATGCACCAAAAGACAGCACCAATGTACCAGTGAATCTGGAGCCTGTAAAAACAGTGGATGAAAAGCTTTGGCAACTATTATTGTCACAGAACTTATACAGAACTGATGCACAGATAAGACAACCAGCACCCCAAGACTCTCCAAACTATAATGGCAGTCACCACCTCCTCTTTTTCCTAGAAGACAGTTTAATGCAAAATAACTCCATTGGGAATGAGCACAGATCAGGTTGCCAGGTCTACCTTTAGCTTCTGACAAATCAGACAAGAAAGCTATGATGTGGAAACCCGGCTGCAGGCAACCAAGAGAAAGCAACTGGAATGAGGTCGCATCACATAAGCTACCAAATACCACATACACTACATTAAAGACTTAAAGAAAGAAACTCTGTTCCCTGTTAAAAGGGGCCGAATGACAGAACAGCAAAGAAAACAGAGTTTTATATCAACAACTTATTTTATAGAGTCAACACTGTATGTAGCAATATGATAATATTTGACCATTAAATAAGAAACAAATACTTGTCTTAACCTGGCTATTCCTCTCTTTTATAAAAAAAAAGACCCTCAAACCATGTTTCTTAGAGTCAGTAGATCCTTACAAATAGTACATTAAGTGTCTTATGAGGCAGTATAGATTGAAGGAATGGAATCCTAACCTGAAACAGATTTTTGACAGCATTGCTTTAAAATAAAAATAGCAACTACAGTTCTAAATTGATTCCCTGACTTGTATTTGAAATACCAAATTGTCTAGTCCATCGAAATGTTGATAGCACTATCACATTAAAATAGAAAGATATTTAGTAACTTCCATATGTTTTCATATTCATTTATCTGCTTTACAAATAGTCAGTAAATTTTTCAGATGAGGGAAAAAAAAAGCCCCTGTATGCAAAATCATAATGATAATAAAATGTTATTTCCAAATCCTCTCACAGCACTAAAGCACGTTGGACACTGCCTCAGTAACTTAGCATATGAATTAATATACAGAATGTACTCTGTTACTATAAATTTACATCCAATTGTACAACTCTGTATTTTCTGCTTTGCAAAATAAAGTCTTTGCCATGTGAAAGACACAAGATTCTTGTTTATAACAAAATTTCACAAATATATTTTAATTTTCATTCCCAAGTCACAAATTGATTTATCTTGGAGGACCAGGCTTAGTATTTCCGTGATATAGATAGAGAATCCCACTGTCCATGTCAACAACAAAGATGTTAAATAGTGCCGATTCCAGTACCGACCCCTGAGGAATACCACTGGTCACTGGTCTCCACCTGGAGGTCGAGCCATTGACTGCAACTCTGAGCACGACCATCCAGCCAATTCCTTATCCGCCAAGTGATCCATCCGTCAAATCCACATCTCTCCAATTTGGAGACAAGGATGTCATGTGGGATGGCATCAAACGCTTTGTACAGGTAGATGACATCAGTTGCTCTTCACTTATCCACCAACGCTGTAACCCCATCACAGAAGGCCACCAAGTTTGTCAGGCACGATTTGCCCTTAGTGAAGCCATGTTGGCTGTCACCAATCACCTCCTTATTTTCCATGTGCCTTAGCATAGTTTCCAGGAAGATCTGTTTCATGATCTTGCCAAAAGAACGGACAGAATCAGGTACTAATCCAACATTCACATTCTACAGTGTTCTGTCATGGGACCACAAAGCAGCTATTGACTGCCTGTTATTTTATAAATTTTTATTTTTAAAGCATTCTAAAACCCCTTCTTCTCCAAAAACATAGCCAGAACTACTTTCTTAGCTACCAGTTCTGCTGCACTGCTTTACATTAGTTGTGAGGGGAAGCAATCAGTTTGCAAAACCCTTTCAAATGAAAGAATTGCCAAATATTGTTGGACAGGATCCTAACTCTTTTCAGGTCTGCATCAGAAATCCCATTGACTTCAGTAGGACCAGGATCAGACTCGTTTTGTAAATGCCTGTATGCATACACACACACATACACAACCTACAGAAACTGCATTTGATAAAGAATGCTACGCTCAGCTAGTATTAAAATGAAGCCATGACCCAAAAACTTTGGATCGTCTTATAGCAACAGAGGGAAATCATATGAAAAGGTTGCATAATACAACTAATTACCAATAAGAGCATCAACATTTTAGGCCCAACTGTAATGGCAGAATCAGTATTACAATGTATAAGCATCTGTCTTTGCTGTTCACCAATACAATCATTCCTCTTCAGCTTCCCATACTCCTAACTTTCATATCCTTCCCAATAACTTGACATACCCACATGTTTTTAAAAGCTACTCAATTCTTCTTCTTTAGGGCTTCAAAGAATAATTCTACCTTTCTATTTATGCACTTCAAATAAAAAAAATATTTTTTGAGATAAGGATTATCTTCATTGTGTCCCTGGTATAGTACAGAGCACCTTGTCAACGCTTAAACTTTAAAATATAATTGCCTTCATTTTAAGAACCCTACACTGCAATAAATTTCTTTTAGTTCTGCCCTTCAACTCTCTCCAAGGATAAGGCTGGAGAGCTCTGAAAAGTTTCCAGTGTCCACTTACTACAACTACTTCTTTTGTCTTTCTCCTTTTTTACCCCCGCTTTTGGACTCCTTTTAAAGTAAAGCCTTTGCATTAATGCAGCATTGAAAATTTTGAATGCTTTACTATGAAGGAGGACAATTAAAATTAAGACTTGGACAGATTACAGTATTCAAATTGCATATATTGTCATATGATCAGTAGCTGAGTGTTTTTCACGTCTAAGAGACAACTCTACTTCACCCTCAGGCATCACAGGCTAACACCGCCCAACCTGATAACCTGTATTGTCCAGAACGAGAACGAATGGAACTGCTGACTGCGTCTGGTTTGCTCCATTGCCTGCTGTGACCAACTGCATTTTTTCATGTCCGCAAAAAATGTTTCTATAATTGCTTGCAGAAATACTGAAAATAAGACTTGCATTTTTCCCCTCTAGCTGACTACTCCCAAAAAGACCTTAGGAATAGCCTCTTTGCTCTTTTGTGTTAAATGTATCCTGGTGACTTTTTTTTTTTTTTTATCCTCCCCACTGCTTTTGCAGGTCATTTGTAATATATTTTTAATAGTAAAAATCTGCATAGCATAATAGTTTAATGCCCAGACATACACAAGCATTATTCCTGTTCTATAGACAAGAAAACAACAACAGAGAAGGCTGAGTGGCAGAATTCATTCTTGCAGTCAAACTTTAACCACTAGATAACAAACAGCTTGAAGAAAGACAAACCATGTTCTAATGCACAGATCTGGATGACTGTATTAACAGGAGTTCCTCTGACAACTTGCTGTCTCGTATCTCACTTCCTTAGCTACTCACTCATTTATAAGCAGGCTACCTACAGATCTTAAACATACCTTACAGACTCCAAGAACAGAGCCCAAAATAAAAAATCATTAAAATTAATCTTTCACAGTTATTCTAGCATCAGTATAACAAGTTGAAAGAATGTGAAATACATAAAAATGATAGATTTTTACATCTTTTTCCTTTAACACACTGACTATTCATTTGGCTGGCACCTTCAGCACTCTTCACTGACAGTTGAACCACTTTAAACAAGACACTACTAGAAAAATACATTCAAAAACTGTGGAGAAAAATTTTTCTACATTTCAAAATTTTAACTCCAAAGCTTGTGTATATCATCATTATAGATACCATCCTATCAGGTTGTTCACTTATTTCTCTAGTGAATGCTAAAGTACCAAGATGTGCCCCGTCATGTTGTCATGATAACCTTATTTGTAAGTTTAATGTAACGAGATGCAAGGAAAAAAAAACTGTATTTTTCTCTTGAGCCTAGGAAGTGAAAGAGTATTTTACTACTCAAAGACAGTTTTCTGCAACTGATTAGAAACACCATGCATTATACACTGTGTAATACAGACTTTCATAAATAAAGTTAAAAAAAAGTTTCCAGATTAGGAGATGATTTACTGAAGTTTTTTTTTTTTTAAATGTTAAGTGAAAAGATGGATTATAATCCTAACACTGAAGAACTCCTGTTGCAGACCAATGCAATTTCAGAAATTCTTCTGATAGAGTACCATTTGCAGAAATATGTGTCAATATACACTGTGCCATTAACAACTACGTTTCTTTTCTATTATTACATCTTATCTTTTCTACAGTAGTTTTGCCCTTCATCGCATTGAACAGAGACTGCCCAAAGGATGAATCAGGAATACACAGGGAAAGAAGTTACATTTCGTAGGATATCTACCTCATTTGTGCAGATTAACATCTTGCTCTTGTTCAGCATCATATTCACTACACCACACTCTAACAGTAGAAATTCAAGAACAAATTGTCACCAGCAAGGATGTCAAATTTACTTCAAATCAGTTAAATTTCTATAAAACGTACACTCTGCCCCAGCAACACATGCAAAAGAAGTTGGTCTTTAACCAAGAAAATAAATGGCTTTGGATAATCTCATATTGACTTGACAACAACAATTTGCATGCAGGCAGTTAATGCAAACAGCCAACGTATGGTAATTTACCTAGAATAAGGAGTTAGGGACAGAGCGGTTATTCGTGTGCATATACTCCCAGTATACATGCACCCACACTATGTCAGACAGTCTGGCAACATTTTTATAAAACATAGCCACACCTATAACTTAGGTCAATGTAAGTTACACTGTTGCCAGAAAATTTCACTTCTTCCAGCTATATCTTCCTGGCAAGACAACAAAGATGTGAAATAATCTCTTTGTTCCTCAAACTTGAGACTTTTCGCCAGCGTGCGTACATGGGCAAATAAATGTGCTTATGGTTTACTTGCAGCTATGCCATCCACAGCTTTTTAGCACATAACTATCCCAAACTGTATTGCTTCAAAACTAAACAAGTATAACACAGTAAGGGCTGTTCCTCCTCATGGGTCTTAGAATATCTTCTTACTGTTTATTTTTGTTTAAGCGCTGTTTTTGCAGTGATATTTATTTATTTCTCTGCTGTACTTGAGAGCGATTGTTATCCTGAAAGCATGAGAGATGAGCAACAACTCGAATTACACCACATGCAGTGAGACCATGCAAAGACCTCAGAGCCTCCCCAGGCAAAGAGACAAACTGTTACCTCCAAGTCCTTCCTCCCTTCAAATATCTGCCCTTCTGCTGCTGAGGGCAAGACAACAGACCAAAGATGATATTGTTCTGTTCAACATCATTCCTGGCACCGCATCCCAACAGCAACGTGGAGATCCTGGCGTGGAACAGCACAGCTTGGAGCGTTTTAGCAGTTGCATGGGGCACTCAGCCAGAGGCTGCACAGCTGCTGCTGGAAGAGACTCCAAGCTACCCTCTTCACCTCCGGGGCTTCTCTGCTCTCACAGGTCTCCCCCTGATACTGTGAAGGTTGTAAGAGTATCAGGCAGACTCCTCTCCATCCACAGCTCTCGCTATTAACTGGTATAGGCTTTTTTTTTTTTTTTTTTTTGTAATTTATTTGTCAGTGGTCAGTCTCAGCTTCGTACCAGACAGCCACAATTTTATAAGAAATCCAGATGTCATTTAGAGCAGTGTCAAAAGTCAAACTAAAATTACTACCCACTGAAAGACTTTTTTAAAGAAAAAATGCTCTCTGTAGTTTAAAGAAGGAACTGCAAAACTAACTCAAAATCCTGTATTTCTTTCAGCAATGTCATTGGGTTTTCTCTCAGATAAACACATGAGCCTAAAGAATCAAGAGTGGATAATTTTTCTGTGTTTCTGTTTGGATATGGCTCATAACCTGTGATCAGTTTATGCATCTCAGTAGTCCCCTCATAGTACAGAGCTGTCCACCACTATAGTTTGATTTATACATAATATCTTTCTACAGGAAAAATCTTCATACACAGCAAGAGACCAAGATAGGTTTTCCACATTTAACGAACAAATGAAATTACTTTCAGTGCTCTTAGGCAGTATTGTAACTGCCTGCACACTATGAGTCAGTGAAAGCAGGATAAAAAAAGCCTTTGCTCACTTTGTTCTGGGACAGAGACCCCAACGGTCTACCCACCACTCTATAAAGCAAGTTCACCTTCATGCCATGCTGTGCCTACCCAAACTGTAGCACTCACCCCCTTCCACTGAATAAAATAGTGCTTTATTTGCAATGACTTAAACAAAGCTCTCTTTGTTCATGAAAGATCACTATTCTTTTTAGCAAAAAGGCATGATCTCATCATTCTGATATAATTGTCCCATTAATTGTGTGAAAGAAACTTTGCATTGCCACAGCTGAGACAGAGCATTCTAGAAGGTGAATCTAGAGCGATGTTTACAATTTACCTCATCAACAGCAAGAAGAACATGTGCCACTTAGCTATTCCCTAAGAATGAGAAGGAAAGCAAAAATGGCATGGTGTTAGGTTGACATCAAGATGCCATTTAGAGTATCCAGCCCCAAAAATGCCTCATCCCCATAGTAAGTCTTTCAACATCAGTTGACCCCCAGTTGCCTTGCAAAATTCCATCTCAAAAAGGGTTTTAAGATGTCTTTTGACCAGGAACATTCAGTTGCACCTTCAAGAACACCTGTCTATTTTCATGGCTAGTGTTTGTATTTTCTGCTCCATGGTCTTCTATAAGTTCTGCAAAGACATACTATATGTACCTTTTATTCCAATTGCATGTTTTTGATTAAAAACTGTTCAGATTTGTAAAACACAACAAGGCAAACTTCAGAAAGAAAATGGTAATATTACTATATTTGGGCTTTCTTTTGTTTAAGAAAACATTATGGTCATACAACAAATAAGCCTCTTCTATTGTAATAGATATTACTACTCTTAATACAGTTTTTGAGCCAGTGACTTTCTTCCAAGTCACTCTTCCTTCCAGAGGTCTAAACAAAAAACTGAATAAGAGATAATCAGATACAATAGCTGTGTGAAAGAAAAATCTTTTCCTTCAGATGTATCCCAGTAAGTAGATTGTTTCAGCAACTTAACACTTAATCTTGAACTGATGTGAGTACTTCAATCATTCCTAAAACAAACATCACGAGCTAGCTACAATAGAAACATGTTACCCTTCAGCACTTGGAGAGTTTCAGTTTATGAAGATTGACAATCTACACAAGCTTGATGCTGAAACAGAAGTACTGATTTGGATGCAGGGATGCTGTATTAAACAGTCATCATATTCTAGAAGTCCCACTAAGGAGCCTGCAGGCCTTGTGATTATACAGTGTTCTTCATGATGTAAAGTCAGAGATTCAGGAATGTGGAGTTACAAGATGAGGCCCATATCCTAATCATTAGAGAAGGCAAGACCAAACAAAACTCCATTTCCACCATAGGCTTTTCTACTTTTCTCAGTTGGATTTAGTGGTGCACATCAACACTTCCTGTGCCAGAATAGGTGATTTTCTACCTTTCCTCCAGCTCACACCCTTGCAGCCCTAGGATTGCAGTCCTACCCTTGTACCCCCACCACTTCCACTTGCATTTCATCTAAAGGATTGGTTTTGCCTTTTTTGTTTCAGAGTTAGCGTCTGACATGCCTGATTCTACAGGCATGGCTGCTTATCTGCGTTTCCTGTCATGACTTCTTGGACTTTGGGACTGAGTACAAACATATCTTCATCTTCAGACAAGAAGATCCATTTGAGGGACAGTATATAAGTCTGACCTGCTGGATCATAGGCCTATATCATCAACACAGCAGAGGGACCTCATCCTATCCCTGGACGATCAGGTAGGGCAAATCCATGGCAAGGGGTACCAGAATTGGCTTCCTTTAGAAGTTAAATTTTATGGGGTTTCACATCCTCAGATATGCAAATTAACTGTGTTAAGCACTGTGGAGTTCTTCCTCTGCAGAGGAAGTACTGCCGCCCATACTAATAAGTACAAAAACCTTAGCACACTAACCTGCATTGGCTTTGTTGTTTCAGGTGGGGCATGTGACTTACCACATTTCTGCACTGTCTACAGATCTGTTGAACGCTGCTGCTCTTAAAAAGGTAATCGCACCGCAGGCTGTTTCCCTCCCTGTTTAAGAACACCATCTTCTTCTTGGACGTGGCCATGGGACAGCAGGGATTTTTCTTGGCTATTTCTCCTGATGTGTCCAAGTGATTATAAGAATATTTTGTCCTGGTTGAAAAAGGACCATCCTCTGGCCAGCAAATACTGGTGGTGCAGAGGTACACTTCTTCATGGCTAGACTCTCTGACACAGGATTCTTCAACATGACAAAAGTCTGCCTAAGCAAGCAGCCTGGGCTTTAGCCATCAAAAGTGCAATGTATGAGGCCCACTGTTCCCCAAGGAAACTGTCATGCAACTCCCACATTACAAAATTAAGAAAAAAGCATCCAGGATATTAACAGACAACACAGTACCTGCTGTTGCTGATGGACCTCCTGTTCCCCCTTTTGTCACTTTTAAGGGACAAGAGGATCTGGGTTTCAATCCAATCTCATGAAGTTCAGAAAAAAAATGGCACCAGTAGGTGGGCTGGTTTTCAAGCAAGCTGAAAGAGACATCCTCATAGTTGGCATCACTGTTCCAAGCTGGCCTGCTTTCCAGGATGTCTTTCTGACCTGGACAGGCTGGCTGTCTCTCTCTCTCTTAAAAAAAAAAAAAAAAGAAGAAGAAGAAATTCCTCCAGCTCAGAAGAGGTTATGACCTCCAGCTGCCTGTTCTCACCTTTCTGCTAAAGATTATCTGCTGGAGAGGCTCTTTAGTACATATGTTCCACAATCTGTTTCCTTCAAAATCAAATAACTTAAGAAAAGAAAAAGTCTTTCTAACCTAACTCATTTTGACAGGTTAGAGAATGACTACACACAAAACTTGCACATCTGAGACGATTACGATCACTAGCTGAAAAGAGGGTGACAAACAGCTGAGGGGCAGTTACCTCTTCTGCAAAGCATAGCAAGATCCAGACTAACTTCTGCCCATAACTTCATTAAACTACACTTTTGTATTCTAAAATGTAGCTTATTTTCTATACATTGCTAGATTCAAGAAAAATTTTACTAGGATAATTACTCATCTGTGTTGCTAAAGCTAACATCTGCATCTTCCACAAACATCACTTTCTGCACAGCCACTTCTCAAAATATCCAAAGTCTCTTCCCAAAACCTTCTTTTAAAGGACCGAGCTACTCTCTTACCTTCAGTGTTCTTAACTTTTTTCACCTCTCATTCTCTACTGCACCAAAATTATGACTTACTCTTTCATTCTAACATTCAAAAATGTGCCTTTGCAATTACACAAAATAAAATTCATCTTTCTACAAAAGATTGGATGAGAACCTCCACGACATAAAATAAGATCCATGATGACCTCATTACTGAAGCCATCAGAAGTATCTTACCTACGTTCTTCATAATACGGTAACTACTTTATTGTGACAGCTGGTTTCATTTCTGGTGATGCTAGTGATTATTCTTCTTTTAAATAATTCTGTATTATAATAGCAGTTCTGGCAAATAGCCTCAGTTGTTTTGTATGCTTTGTCTGGTTGGTTGGATTTGTTTTAAAACTCATAACCACCTTTTCTCATTTAGAGCAGCACTGAAAATCCTAACAGACTAGTTCCTCTCCATCACACGGAGATGCCTGGAGCTGACAGTAGCTCCTCTGAGGACTCTAGGGGGTGGCCACAAGGGAGACAGGTAAGCAGAAACTATAGAGACTACAAAAGAAATACGTAGCTTATGGAACAGGCTTTGAAATTACTTCCTAACATACACGAGCTGCCTGACACATACTGTTTGAATCCAGGAAAAGCTATGCAGGTGTGAAGGTGCAGAGTTTTGGGGAAGCGCATAATTTGCTTACATTAAATAGTCTGTGCAACTAAATGGCAAGATCAAGCACCAATTGCTGTTCTAGGTATGTAAGTGGCTTGAAAATTGAATCCCATGACTTAATTCACTTGATTTCTAAAAATACCAAACCTCTTGAATTACTACTCAACGACACACTTGGTCGCTAGCCTTTAAGCCAAAGCTCTTTCCATCCAGTGACAGCTTTTAAGCACATGGTCATGTTTTATCAGTTAAAAACAGGTAAGAATCTTTATCTCATGATCTTACGTTACGTTCATATCCTGTTCACTCACATTTTACTTTCCGTTTTGTCATAAGGACAATACAACTCAGACACATTGTACTACCACATTTTTTCACGATATTCTTTTAGTTACTTAATTGCTTTCATTCTTTTTCAATTTTCAGCTATTGTCAACAACAAAGTGCATAAAAATATTCCTTTCTTCTTTTTTACTCTCTAGAGAGAAAACTAAGGAGCTGGTGGATGTGTGAAGTTTAAAAATTGAAAACTAAAAAACTGGTCCATTTTCTCCATAGTTTTTCATATAAAACATGCTACATTTCGAAGAAAGACTTTTTTGAATTGCTAGTACAACTATAAAAAAATGGGGTTTTAAATATACTGTAGAACTATACTCAGATAATAACATTTGTATTTATATAATTTACATCCATAAATTTCTACTTGTAATAAAACAGAGGTTCCACCAAACTATGGGAAATCCCCTTCTGATCCTAATGCACAATTCCTGTTTATCTCATAGGAGAAACTGTAAAGTACACAAGGCAACCCTTCAAAATGGATGGTTTTGAGAGAGATTCTTATAGGTACCAACTATTTAAATTATTAGAAATATTCTAAAATTTCACTTGTCAGGTCATCTCTAGATTCCATCTTCTGTCCCTAACACTCAGCAAAGCAATTTAGAAAGGAAAGCATACTTGTTTAACAGATGCTCAGAACAGAGCACAAGGCCCAAATATTTCCAAATTTAGGAAAATCTACTCCATGATGTTGTCTTTGTTTACACAGGAAGAAGGGGGATGACGACGATGACACTGTGAGGAACTATATCCACATCAGCAAAGTGAAAAGGACATTTTAATACTTTGCATTTGCACCCGAAGTTTCCCATAGAGAAAATAAATCAAGAAACCACTCCAATATCAGACATTGCGAAGAAGTTCAAAAACAATACTGAAAGCTCCTGAGCCCCACAGGACATACTTTCAGAGAATCAATAGGGGTGACACACCCTGAATTACCTCAAAGGAAGAAAGATTTTTCATGCTCTTTGGGTCTTACACGTGCCAGTGGGTTAAATCATGAGCCTTCATTGCTCTGGCATTGCCTTCCCTCTCCTTGGAGGCCCCAGTCTCCGAACATTGATAGCATCCACAGGAACAAACAAGTAGAGGTTGTGAGTTGATTTTCACACAGTTGTTGAAAACCTGTAAGTAAAGGTGAAGAACATCTGAATAGATTATTGAAAAAGGGAAAAAAAAATCTGCAATATGAGGACACAAGACATTTCTTTCTGAATACTGAAACCCCACTTGCCTAGCTATCATCCTTTACCACGAACAAACTTTCAAAGAGTGTTTCTCTCTAGTACTCATGAGTCATTTTCTAACACCGCGCCTTTGGCGGGTTGAAGCATTTTGAAAGTGGAAAGCAAACAAAATTGCTTTTAATGCACTCAGAAGAGGGTACTTCACATTTTTTAAAAGCCATTTTTTCTCTATCTTTTAGCTGCTAGGAGGCTTTAAATGGGACCCCTGTAGGTTTTTGTCTGTAAACCATACGAGAGCATAAAAGCTTGGAAAACTTGCAGAGATTCTGAAGCAGGTTCACACAGCTTCATTGAAACTGTGTGTGGTTTTGAAGCTCACCAGGGCTCTAGTCACCAGGAGCCATTTAAAACTGCCAACTTAAAAAAAATAGATTTGAAACTCATAAAGGATTATGAGGCAAATGTAAGACATTTTGTTAGGCTTTTAGCTTGAAAGAAAAAATACTATTCTGTACATATGGAGGAATGGGTTTTCATTCTCTAAAGGTTTTTGGGTGTTGTTTCCTTAAAAACTCATATAGTACCCTCAAAAAGGGATCAGAGTAACCTCTGTAAACACAGCCTGAATTAACCTACATCAAAGTGCTTTATCTGTGTCAAAGAATCAAACTGATGAATCCTTTATACTAACACATGGTGACTCAACTATCTCAAAAGCACTTGCAGGATTCTTACAATGGAAATGTGTCAAATCTGTCTCTGTCTTTGGAGGTGACACTTCTCAACCTCTTTCGGAATAGCCAGCAAGAAGGTTTGAAAACACACCACTGCCATCCATAAATACCAGGAGAAGCTTGAAAGTGCTTTAATATCTGTGAAGAATCATTCAAATAACATTTTCTGACTAACATCGTTATCTCACTATCACTAGTTTCTCATTTCACATTGTAAGAAAGCTTACTAGAACTTGGTGCTACAAAAGAAAATGGAAAAGTATTG
>VXAL01015511.1:373653-398666 GCA_013399475.1 Chauna torquata
TGGACTCTTAATTAAATTTGATTTGCAGTCTTTGAGAATTGGTCACAATTGTTGTATTTTTCTGTATTCCTAAAAGAGGTAGAGACAGATGACAGGGCTTCTTCATAGTAAGCACTGGACAACTCAAAGGTCATCTTGACTACAAAAGTTTATAATCTGCATAGATAAGACAACTGCGGGGAGAGGAAGCATTCTCATTTTACTGACTAGGAATGAAACTAGCTTGAATCAACTTCCTCAAGACTTTTGAAGTCCCACTGATGTTGTCAGCTTGCAACTAAAAATAGATTGGCTATGCTCCAGCTCTTGGACTTTCATTATTGCGGAAAAGCTTCATCTAGAACCGATGAATCAACTGTCCATCAAAGATTTGGGCTTCCACTGAAGTATTCCTTTCCTTTTCTTTGCCTTCTCTGCCCCACTAAAAATACAAAATAAAAATCTGTCTTCAATTTTGTGCTGCACACATTAGACCTTACCTTCTCCTAGAGATAATTTGCTCTACATGAACGTGAGGAGCTCCATGTCTAGAGATGTTAATTATTGCCAATACATCCAATGACTGTCGTAACCATAACAAAATAGTTAAGGGTACCTAAACTGCAAAAAAAACATAGCAGTGCCCAATTTATTCCTCAGTAAGTACATAGGCCAATTGTACATCATATGGCACTAATAGAAACTTCTATTAAATAAACATATGTAAAACAAGAGCCTAAGTGGTAGAATAGCTAAAATATTAGGTTACCTACCCTTCTTCCCTCACCTGGAATAATATTGATTTGTCTTATGAATACAGGTAAAGCAATACAATTCAAACAGCCAAAACAGCTGTTGGGACAAGAGCTCTAGGGATGCTCTCCAGTACAGAGTCTAGTCATGGAATTACCAGCCTCTAGCTTCTTCTTCACGCTGCAACGAAAATCATTGTCATTAGAAGTGAATCAAAATGGGCTGCAAATAGATGCCAAAACGTTTAGCATCACCTGCAAACCAGGTCCTTCAGTCTTCTGAAATAAACTGAAAATACAAACAATCCTTGACAAAATTTGGGATGTTATTTTATCCTTATGGAAACCAGCATTATGAAGAATTGTAGCGCAAGGGGGATCATCTAGCCTTGTAGAAATGACTACTAAAAACATTGTCCCAGTGGATAGTAAAAGGGACAAAACTACATAGCTCTTACTAACAGGCAGTGATCCCTCCTCTCCCTTATTAGCAGACAGCTATCAAAAGACAATTTCTGCTGTGAAACCATGGCCGTTCAGAAGAAGATGATAAGTTAATCAACCCCTTCAGAAACAGGTTGAGAAAAGATGACCATCAGGTTGTGCACGCACAACTAAACCACAGCAGAGCTTATTAAAATGTCAGGCTTAAGTAGATGGTCAAGAATAGCTGCTAGAGAAGCGAATGTATAAGGAACATGACTTCCATGAGCAAAAAATCACAAGCCTTCCCTCTTCAGTAAGACTTCAGCTACATTAACAAGTAACATGAAACAAAAGAAGAGAATCTGTAGAATTAAACTGTTGATGCTAATGACCAGAAATCCATACTACTTCCATCTCGGAAGGATTATTCTAGATGAGCTGTAATCTGATTTCATAGATCAAATACCTGATAGTTATCGCAGTGTTTGTGGAGGACATCTTTTGGTTTCAACTCATCCAAAAGTAATTCTGTTTGCATACTCTAACATCGGTCAGCAACACAAATCAAAGCACAATAAGTAGGGATAATTAGGAGGTCTACTCTAAAAGCACTTCTACTGTTAAATGGAAATTTCTTACAGAAGAACAGGTAGTTCATTCTGAATACAAGAGCTGGTTAGTATTCAGAAATATGATGAGGAGCGTAGTTTAAGAGGAGGTATCAGTGAAATATCATGAAGGAACTAAGACTCCCAACCAAGGGACATCAATCCCTGAAAACCTGGTGGAATGAACAAGCAAACAAAACAAAAACAACTCCCTACACCCTCACCCAGTATCTGCCCAGCCTTATACTGTTTATTCCCAGATCAATAAGGGAAAATGCACACATCAGTCCTTATCTACCCAGAGTTGTGACTGCTTCAGAACAGAGTATCAGACCCTTTCTGCTGATTATCAGCCTTCCTACTAGGAACTAGCTCCTGTAAAATTCCTTCAAGGAGAGGAAGACAGGGCTTCTAACATTTAAGTTTAGCAGTAAATTTAGTTTTCTGCCAAAGTGGAATCTCATGAAGGGTGAAGAGAAGCTTTCAGGTAACACCCTCATTGCATTGCATCCAACACCGCAGTTGAACTAGATCTGTGAAGGTCTCTTTCAACTGAACTATTCTGTTTCATCCTGGAAAACTGGATAAAATTACTCTGGGATGCAGTTATCTACAACCATTTGTAATGTTTTAGAAATGCCTTTCCAGAGGGAAAATTGAAGAGGACACTAAGAAGATGCCAGAATTTTTGTAATGGCTTATGTCTCCCCAGTATACTTTCAAATGTTTTATTTCATCAACAAGACTAGAGTCTCAACTAGAGTACCTCTATGCAATAGTAAATGACATCCCACCTGTACTCAAAGGATTACACAGTAAAACTCTCTAAAAAAGTTGGTTGCAATGGGCTGCAAGGTCTGAATAAGTAGGGTTAGTGACAGAATTTTATTTGAGAATTACTGAAAAATTTCTATAGGTCTTAACATCACTCAGGGTCACAATATGCTCCGCTACTTATTGGCAGATGGACAGAAAAGATCTCTCCTTGAAATTAAGGTCCTCCATGAGTCATGGTGGATGTTGCACTCCATTTTTTTATGGGCCAAATGGAATACGCTATACCTATGGAGATAAGAATTTGTTTCAATTCGATCAATCTTTCAAGTTTACTAGTCCAATTATCCCATGAACATAGAAAAAAATTCATAAACAGTTACAACTGCCACACAAAAACTTCTTAGCTTTGATACACCTGAGGGTGTTATGTACACCCTTCTAGTGTTCCTCTTGGTCCTAAAGAGGACAGTGCCAGTCTTCCTCAAGAAGACTAGAGGAGGGTTAGGACAGGCTGTCAGCATCCTAAGGTCTTTACCAGGCATATGAGTATGGCATGTACCTCCTTCTCTTTGGTCTAAGGAGTGTGATGTGTGCGCTTTCTTCAGACTTGTAGTATATCTGAAAGTTGCACAATTGTCACTGCCCAACTGACTAATGGTTACTGCTCGTTTGACTACCTAGGTGCAGTTAGCATGTAGGTCTTACTGTACAGGTATTTAGAGAGGTTAACCTTAAACAAGGGAGACAACAGTCACTTGACAACTGGACAATTGTCAAAACAAGTTAAATGCAGCTCAGTTCTGAGTTCCTGTGCTACAAGGGTAGTATTTAATGTCTTGTATGAATAATGGCAAAATCCTGTATTAGGCTATAGGACTTCCTCAGCACGCTACATGGTTATAGATAAGTGACTTCCAAAGGCCATCCTTGTAGTAGCAGACCTTGCTATAGCTTTAGAAGTGTCTAAAATCAGCACTAGTGTTGATATCAACACTTATTTTTTGTTGAGAAATAATACAGTCCTTTTTGGGCTCTACTAAATGCATCTGAGAAGGCAGGCAGTTGAGTAACTTGTGTGTGCCTTCACCAAATACTAGTTGCTAAATGGAATTAAAAAACAACTCATTTTTTCCAAAAGTACCTATTCTATATACTAAGACCCATTTAAAAAAAAAAAAAAAGAAAAGAAAAAGAAAAAAGCTCTAGGTTGTCTACTCCATTCAGTAAAAAAGCTGCCATCAGTACAGAAGTGTTAGATTAAGTGATTTGAAAATTCATTCCCTCTTCCACAAAGAAAGATTGATTTTAATCACTCCTCAGGACGCAGCCTCAGATGATTCCGAAGCTTGATGATTGTACAGTCTGGGCCCATGAGGCAAGGACAACTTTAGAACAGAGGGCAGATGGAAGATATTCAGCTAGGAAATGCAAAGGCTTTGAAGATACCACACTGAGCTCAATCCTTCCAACTGTGCATCTAAAACTGAACCAATATAGGTTTTTGGACACCAAAGTCTTTCTGAAATAAAGAAGCCAAGTCTGTTGAGGAAATGCAGCAGACAGCAGATTCCCTCTATTCCAATTCAGTATTCAGAAATACACAGGCATCACATCAACAAGAGAAATGTGCAAGTAGCATCAGCCAGAGAGAAGGCGAAAGGAAGAGGGTCACAGTATCCAGCAGACAGCAGCTTACATGTACTCCACTGATGGAAGAATATGCAAGGGGCAAGTTTTCTGACATCTAGTTTAATTTCTTTTAGTAAATCCTCCCTTTATTGCTGTCCAGTCTGCTGAGAAACTAGGCTTTAACAACAAAAAAGCAGCTGTAGTGTACTTTAGTATACTTTAACAAAACTGTGGTGGAACATATCAAAAGCAATTCAGGTTTTCCCTCCCAGTTATCTTCAAATATGAGTTATTTGAAAATGGAGTTAATTTCACATTGAAAGGCATTTCACTCATACTTCTATCAACCTGAAGAGAGGAATAACGTACCTAAGCTGTGAGAACTATGCTATCAAAGTTACATTTCTAGCTTAATGCAACTTCAGGCATACAGCTACATGCTGCAGAAATAAAACAGCCAAAGGGTGCAAAGGGCATGGCAACAATGGGTAACCTGATTGTAGAACTGTTGTTCATTGAATCCTACAATATAAGAACTGGAGAGCACTCAATAAAGTTAGTAAGAAACCAGCTTAGCACACGCAAAAAAAAAAAACTTCTTTTGAAAGAGCAGACAATGAACTTCTGGAGTTTGCTGCCACACAAGGTTGTGGACACAAGATGTCAAAAGGTTCAAAGAGGTGCATGGATAAATTCACAAACAGGTCCATAAATGGAAAAAAGGGATAGGTGGGAATCTCTACCTTCCACCCCTAATTCAATGACTCTGGATGGCAGGGGAAGTGCAAGCAAAGGAAACCAAAAGGAAGCAGATCAGGCTTATGTAACTTCCTAAAACATCCTTTTTGCCACTGTTAGAGACTGAATACTGGGCCAGATGAATCACTTTGGAGGGCGGAAGGCAGTATTGCTCATGTTGAATTTACAATGTTTTCACATTGCTAGGATTAAAAAACAATGCTTATGTCTACCACTGAACTGTGCAAAAAGGTATAGGCTGATTGGCAGCTTTATGGTCTCACCTTTACCAGATGAAGACATGATATTTAACAAGTTGGCTTCTGTATTGCGATCCCTTCCCCACACACCCCAAAAACAACAACAGCAGCAGCAGCTTTGCTTAGGAGCAGGAAGCTTAATCCCTTACCTACAGCAAGGAGCCCTCTAACCACCAAAGAGAGAAATCAGATAGAACCAACTGTTAACAAACACACACACACACACACACATACTTTATTTCTGTATTTACAATGCTTAAAATAAAATACATTGATATCTAGCTATTCCTACTAAATGCAAAAATAGAAAACCTTCCTTTTCAACAAAAGTGCAGAAACATAAGTTAGAACATAACTTTAAAACATACAATGTTATTTCTCAGTGTTTTTACTATGAAAATATACTTGTAGAACAAGCACCATAATTCATCTTACAGAAGACTTTCCGCCAAAGCAGCATCACAGGGCAAAACAAGTAAGAAGTTAGTATGGAAATGTAGTAGCAAATCTTTCAATATTTTAAATGGCATAAACTGTTATAAATGATTACAAACAGTTATAAAACTGTTCTGACTATTCTTTTGCAACAGCTTTACCACATAGTTGAATATTAACATAGCCATATTTGGCCGTATGGACAGCCAAGAGAGCTTCAAATATGCCTTCTGCCTGTGGCTTGAACTGGACTGGCACGTTGATGTAATGATGGGATCTGTAAAGAGACAATTATGCGCATATTCATTGTTAATAACCAGGTAAATCATAACAGATATAGAAATTCTAGTTTTGATTTTCAACAAAACAGTATATTGGATGCATACTGGATCAAATTTAATTTTACAGATTTGATCATCTATTAATCTTAAGAGGGAACTCAATTGTAAAGATGATTCTTTTCTACTGGCTATGCAAAGTATTACAATATTTTATTGCTGTTAGTTTATCTGAATAGGTTTGGTCTACATCTTTGCAATAACATTGGTAGTGCCTCAACTATATTTAGAGCAAAGTTATTATGTTTTTTCCCTTCAGAAGTCAGTTAACGGATATACTAAGATTTCCAATTCTTGACCAATTTGAAGCTAGTAAAAATAATTTCAATTATTTCTAATTGCCTCCACTTGAATAAATACTTCACTGAATCATCACAAGCCAATATATCCATCCTCAAACAGTATTTTGAAGATGTTGCATCACATCTTTTTAGTTTATATAAGTCCTCTTTTATTCATATTGCATAAAAACATACCAAATAGTGTCAAAAAAATTCAGCTGTAAGTAGGATGAAATGAGTGGCTGTCTTAATCGTCAAAAGCCTACAGTGAACACTTTAAAATAAAAATATAAGCTATACAAGCAAAGAAGCTGGAAATGCTGAGTGGCAGCCTACTAGACTCCAGGGCATACAATGGAAATACCCAATACTCACAGACAGGTAACAGTAACAGGCACTTATTAGAATAAGGAGAAACAAACAGTAACACTCAGTAAGACAAAGAAAATAAGACTTGTTTGTTTTTAAACTTCATCATAACTCCACTTTTCTGCCCTTGACAGTATTTATTGCTATCCAGCATCCTCTGGCATGTGTTCATTTCTTCTACTTTTTCTTATTTTGTTCCTACCTCTACATATCCGTTTCTTCTACAGTAGTCCAACCTATCGTAATCAGTCTGTGCTCTTAACCTTCTCCTACATTTGGAAGTTGTAATATTTGCCCTACACATAAACCTGATCCCAGCTTTTTTTTCTTTTTTTTTTAAGCATCAAAATGTATTTCAATATTTATTTTTTTGTTAAACAGAAACTGATCAGTGAAGCAACCTGTCAGAAGTATATGCTATCATAATACAAACTGATGTGCGATGTGTACTTTTTAATTGTTAGTAAAAAAAAAAAAACAAAGCACTTATTCTGAAGTACTGAACTAAAATACAGCAAAGGAGTTCAGCCAGATAAGGGTTTCATGTCTTATACTTGAGTGTTGTACAACCAATCTGCCAAGCAGTCCCTCTTCAACCACCCATAATATATGGGATGAAGATATTTATTCAGCTTTTTTTTAAAAAAATCATTTTATAAATGAAGAACATCAGTATGACTGTAACAGATGCATTATATTAGAGAAGAAAATTTAGTAAGAATTGAGACTGTAGCTGCATACAACCAGTCCATGCAAGACTTTACAAAAATAAAAGTAAATTCAGGATAAAGTCAGGATGGATGCACAAATCTATATCATTATCTTCAAAATGACATATGTATGCTTCCTTACGTATTGTTCTTTTTGAGTAAATGTTAGGTTATAACCAAACTCAAACTTACACTACCAAAACAATAGTAAGTCATGTATCACTCTTTCCAAGAGGTTGCCACAGTTGCTGCCTTTCAAATGTTAATTTCCGAAGTAGTTAACATAGGATCTCAATAATATTGAGCACAGTTTCTTAGCATACATGTTCTTCAAAATGGAAGCAACCTGTAGGATTTTTCTGAAGTCCAGTAGCCAGAAACACAGTCAAGCGAAGTATTGTCAGGACAAGTCAAATTCACCTGTAATTAACTGTTTTTCTCTTAATGCGAAGTTTTACTTTACTTCGAACATTTCACTATGCCTACAACTCAATTAGTCTATGAAGATTACATGGCCTTTAAAGGTTATTGTATCAGTTTCAAGTGATATTTCTGAAGTCAGGTATGCCTGAAGCCTACTTCATAGGCAAATACAAACTAATATTGTAGTCCTCCAAAAGCAATATTTCAATAGAAACAGTACTGGTAAGCTGCATCTAAACCATTGTAACCAGTTCTGTCAGTAATGAATGATGAATCCCGACTCCAAGAATAATGGCTATTGGAAATGAAAATAATTAGTCAAGTGAAGAACAGCTTGACCTTTTAGCGGGACCTGAAATACTTGGTACCTTGTATTCAGGTTATGTCAGATGGCTTCTGAAGACAATAGAAACACCTTAGTTTTCAAACTTCTTTAGAGAGGTATAACCTAGTAGTCCTTCCAGAAACAGAACTTAGTCAAAGGTTCCTATAAACTCAAGTGTTTTAATGTTTCATCCATGTGTTTGTAAAACTTAAGAGTTATCTTGTTAAAGATACTCTTTGCAGTATTAAGAAATATATATATATATCTGTCAACAAACAGAACTCTTTTTAATGAAGATTCCAGACAGAATTTCTTCCCACCCATTCTTTGGGGGACTTGTATCAGGTAAATGACATCTTTGTGGTTAAATACACACACACACACTTTAAGATATTTGTTGAAGATTATTAAAATTCCTTATTATTTTCGCTGCCGTTTTGTTGCAAGATGCTGTATTTGGATAAAGCCTATTGCTATTTTCAATTCAGCAAACTGTGGTAAGGAACTGGTGCTGCTAACTATTGGTACTTGTGAACACAACCAATTTAACAAGAACTTGAAAGCCACTGTACTGGCTTCTGAAGGTCAGATTCTTGATTTTTTAATACAAACACAAACCTGCATTACCCAGATTTAAAATTTGATTACACAGGATTACTTTCACATTTGGCCCTCAAAATGAAGAGTGCGCAACAGACCATGCTTATTATGTAACACTTTTTTGGTGCAAAATGCAGACAGGTGGTACTTTCTATTTTTAAACTCATTTACAGACTAATATTCCAAGTTCCTACAAACAGTTTTCTTATCTAATTGCTTTTGAACATTAGTTAATAATATATCCAGTTAACCTAGGTTAGATGGAAGCAGTTAACACTGGCTTTCTTGAAATCCTCCTTGATGCTGTTCTCAAATAAAAGCCATTTAAAGAAGTCCTTTTAATACTTTTAATACAGATGCTTTTAAGCATCTGTCCAAGTCACATAATTCTTCTGTGCTTTATGCTTTTAAATGGGAGAGCTTTTTCAGAGAGCTACATTGACTTCAGATAAATGAATTTTAAAAAGCTAGAAAAGGTCAATATTTACAAGTGGAGAAAAAATAGCTGAAGTTACCACAAAAATGGTTCTAGAATGTGATTAAAAGGTAGAGTATATTCAGTTGATAACCTTTAGAAATGGCAGATTGAATTTTAGACTTGTTCATTCTACTTTGGATAAAAGCAATAGCAACTCTCATAGAAAATATACCAAATAGTTTTGATAGCATTCCTCAAGAATATTTTTGAGATATGTAAGTATCTTCCAATGAAGTTACTCATCTTTTTTCATGAACTATCATGGCATCCTACCCTTTGTCTACAGACGTACAGCCTCAGACAGATCTAACTAGTCGACTTTATTTGGATAGATTTTTATCTTGGTCACTACCTTCATAAAAAAACTCTTCTGTGCTGCCCAATATGGCATATTTAATTTTTAAAAAGCCAGTTAAGTAGAGACACTGGAAAATATGCCTAAGCAGAGTTACAACACTTTATGCTAAAAAGTGGCTTTAAAAATACCTTGAATACATGTGGTTAATAACACCACAGCCCTGTCTTTGTAATAAATGTTAAGTATTGTCATGGTTTTGGCTGGGACAGAGTTAATTTTCTTCATAGAGGCTCACACAATGCTGTGTTTTGGATTTTTGATGAAAATAGTGGTGATGGTTTTGGTTGTTGCAGAGCAGTGTTTACATAGAGCCAAAGACTTTTTTTTGCTTCTCATGCTGCCCTGCCAGCGAGGAGGCTGGGGGTGCACAAGGACCTGGGAGGGGACAGGACCAGTACAACTGACCCAGACTGCACAAAGGGATGTACCATACCACATGGCATTATGCTCAGCAATAAAAGCTGGGGTAAAGAAGGAGGAAGGGGGGAATGTTCAAAGTGATGGCGTTTGTCTTCCCAAGAAACCGTTACGCGTAATGAGCCCTGCTTTGCTGGAAGTGGCTGAACACCTGCCTGCCCATGGGAAGTAGCAAATGAATTCCTTGGTTTGCTTTGCTTGCACACGTGGCTTTTGCTTTCCCTAGTAACCTGTCTTTATCTCAACCCATGAGTCCTTGCACTTTTACCTTTCTGATTCTCTCCCCCATCCCACCTGGGGAGAGTGAGTGAGCAGCTGTGTGGCACTTAGCTGCCTGCCAGGGCTAAACCACAACAACTATCATACAGGAAACTAGATTAGGAGTCAAAGTATCTAGTTCTACTTCTGACTTTGCTCACCATTTCAATTCTGTATACCCTTAGTTTCCCCATCTTTAAAATGGGGACCTGTTTAAATGCTGAGAATGTATGCTGTAAGACTTCTAATGAAAATAGTTGCATTTTTATCTTCCTGACAATCCCACCGTTACAGATAAGCACGTGAGATGCTGTATGTCTTGAAGAAATGACTAACAGGACTGTCAAATACTTGTTTTAATCAACTCCAAAGATGACTGGGTTCATTCTGAGGGGTTGTTATCACCAATTTGAAAATTCCTTTTGTGTAGGTAATACGCTGAAATACTTGTTACGACCTGGCAATTCCACCGGCTGCTCAGACCTCGTTTTTGCAGAGAATCTTTGATGCAGCTCTGCAGATTTGTCAAATTAGAAGCATGATGAAGGCAGTTTGCTTGGTCTGTTGTGTGCTAAGTATAAATGGAAGGAATGACTTGATTGTGCACAGTTTGCCAAATGGTTAAGTGAAGCATTAGGCTTAGCATTAAAAGCAGCAGCACTGTTAGACACAATTTACAGTGAAGAAATTGGCAGATGCAGAAATAACTGTGAGCTGCTTGTAACCAAGATTACAGAGCACAGCATTAGCAAAAAAAAAAAAAAATACACACACACACATTTAACTAGACAGCCAGAATGATGGGTATTTATGCCCACATTTTAGCACTGTACATTGAAAAGATATTTATTTTACTGAATTACTTGTTTAACATTGTTTGTTAGGTGAGAATGTTAGCATAAGCATTACTCACCTGAGAGAGTATTTTGAGTGCTTGATGTAGAAAGGCTCTCTGGGACTTAAAAATCTCAGCTGCAATTTAATACAAAATGCTTAAAAACCCACTGTATCTAAGCCTACCATATTCAACTTAGAACATGGTTAAGATAAATGAGGTCACTTAAAAATACAGTTTTAGATAGACCCAGTGTTTAAAAATAAAGCATGCCCACATTTGTGCATATTAAGAAAAATCCAAACCTCAAGATGCTATAAGTTAAAAAAGTTAAAAAAAAAAAAAATCAGGAAAATAAATCTATGTGAACTATAATCTAATATCTGTTTCTATCACATACATTACAAATAACCTCAGTGACTCAGTCAAAGAAAGAGAAAAGAGAAAAATTACAAAGAAAAGAGAAAAATTACAGGAGAGCAAAGTTCTTCAAATATAATACTGTCTTTTGAAACTAGCAAGCTAAGTCTTGCACTATTGCAATCTTCTGCAAGAGTGAAAAAAAGAAATAGTGCAGTGGAACTATTGGAAGGACTTATGAGAATATATTTAAAAGAAAGTCTGACAAACTCACCAAGTGCGTTCTAAAGGAATTATTTCGCAAGTTGACTTTTAATGTATGTGATTCCCCAACTCTAGTTGGAGGAAAAGTGTACAGGTCTTCTGGTGCGTATACGCCTCGAGTTATCTTGCTTAGTCTGATTTAGAAAAAGGAGTTAAGATATTCAGATTTCTTATTTATATGGTCTGAACATATTGATTGTGTACTTCAAGACATTTGTGTTTTCTCATAAGAATAAATCAGGAAAAATGGAAAGATCCTGAAGGCATCAACTCTCTCACCTTAAGTTTTATAGGCTATACATTTTAGCCATTAAGAGTCTAATGCAAGAATCATTGCGGCATAAATATACGTACATTTACTTATACACACTTGTATGATTTGAATTTTCCCCCATATGCCTTACCAGAGAGCTAGCCTCTTTTCAGGCTCTTCCTGAATGAAAAATTCCATGTTTAACCAAAACATTTTACTCCCCTGCCATATTCCCATCACCCCATAGTATAAGAACTGTAGATCAGCTTCAGGTGTAAGAACAGCAAAATTAAGACATGCAGTACACTGCTCTTCTGAGAAGCGACTTTACAGTTTTGTAGAATCTCCAAAATGGGTCAGTATACAAAACATTCTGCTGCTGATACTGGTTAGTTTATAATAATAAATCATGATTATGCAGCTTAGGAACTTAACTGAAAAGAAAAACTATGGGACACTGAACAATACAAAGCCAATAAGAGGTCTGGCCAAGTATGGTTTTGCAGCTACTTACTCTTTAATATAGAATCATAAGATAACTCAGGTTGGAAGAGACTCAGGAGGTCTCTAATTCAACCTCTTGCTCCAAGCAGCATCAGCTCTGAGGTCAGACCAGGCTTCTCAGGGCTTAGTCCAGTCAGGTCCCAAAAATCTCCATGGACAGACTGCACAGCCTCTCTGGGCAGCCTGTTCTGCCATATAGCTATCCTAACGGTAAGAAGGTTTCGGTTTGTTTTTAACTTCTACCCAGCAGCAGCCTCTCATTTCACTTTTTGCCCATACATACCCTGCTTTAGTTGTACGTGCTTCAGAGTAAACCTTCCTTTCTGGTATAACTGGAAGCCCAGTTTCTGTGAGGGTATCTGTGGAAGCTTTCACAATTGCAGTTTTATTTTCTGTTTTAGTACCCTATTGGCAAAAATAGAGAAGCTTTTAAAGTTTGTATTCAAAAGTATTTAAGTATTCAAGCATTAAAGTCATTTGCTTTACCCAAGAGAAGGGACTAAGACTTTTTTTTCCCCCAAGTATAATCTTTCAGAACAGTAGAGTGTCCAGATCATTGAGACAGAAGCAATTATTTGGGAGGAATACTGTAACAGGCTTTTGTGTCTTATAAATACTTTACTTCTTACAAGCCAGCTCACAGCAAACTAGCAGTGCAGGTGGAATCTTGTGAAAGCTGCTAGCAATTCATCTGCAGATATTCTGCCCATAGGCTTCAAGAACAGCAAAGTCAGCAAAACAACTGCTCAGAAAGGAAAACCTAAGTCATAATTTTAGGTTAAATTCTCACAAAACCAAGAAGTTTTGTAATACTTCTGTATTATAAACAATACATCATTCCCAAAGAAAGATCTCTCCAGAGAAAAAGAATCTGATAATGCATGATATGGTAACTGTTACATTCAGTAATTTGGCCAAAATACTTACCATTTTCAGGACCTCTATTCAGTGTACTCTCTATAACACAAGAAAACCAGATCATCCTAAGGGAATACTCTGCCAAATAGCTAACTTCAAATTCTCCATTGTTTGACAAATCTAGCCAGATACTGCCTGGAGCCCCTTGGGTCACAACATCTTGAACAAAGACAAAGAACCTCCTGCGCTTACGGTCATACAACATTACTTTTTTCCAAATGGTGCTGATGTTTTAGACAAGCAGCTGATTCCCTCATGCAGAGAGGATTAAAAAATAGATTCTTCTTCAATAGAGCTGCTATGACAAACTTGTCTTTTAGACATTCATTTCTTGTCTTCAAAGCGCTGCTAATCAGTCTGTCAGACATAGCAGCAGCCAGCAACAAAAAAAATCTTAACTTTAAAAGAATATTCTTCAGTAGCAAATAACTCATGAACCACTACAAAACCCAATACATAAAGACAAGAAAGGATTTGTATACGCCTCTTGTTTCAAGAACTTTTAGTTTTCCATGTAGAGAAAAATGATGGGTGTCATGCCTCAGTGTTATCATTCAAATTTTAATTTATCAATAGGGCAAGTTTACTGCATAAGAATAATATACACTATGGAAAATAACCAGATGTTCTCCATGGTCTTTATAAGAACAACTTGAAGTATTGCATGCTTTACCTGACTCCCTACTGATTTTTCTTGTTTCAAATGAAGGCAGTATGTTAACACTGTCCAAATGGTTACACTCAGTGCTGTTGATACAAAGCAACCTCAGGAGCTTGAGAATCTGTTTGGCTTTAAAATTGGAATTAGTTTTGCTCACTAAGCTTAAAGCTTTTCCTTCTCTCATTCCTAGAATACCCAAAGAAGATGAATCTTCTGTACTGCTGATAACAAAAATCAAATTGGGACCTTTAGCGACGGTATGTTTTGTGTTTAGTATTCAGAAATTGAGCTCAGTTTGTTCACCACTTTGCCTGTTGCAAAATAATACACTAAAAAGTTAGTTACACAGCTAAAATACACAAATAATGCTTTAAAAAAAAAAAGGTACATGCTTGACATTTGTAGTATCTTCAAATAGCAGCAGTTCTTTATCTAGTTCTCAACTTTCCACATGCAAAAGGAGCAATCACAACTTAGGTCCTGCCTCAGCCTTCTGGCAGGTTCTTGCTAATTCACTGCTTCACCCAGAAGAGAGCAATACTTAAACCAAAAAACCAGTCCAAGAGATTTGTGCGCAGTGGTGATACTCGTTTTTAGCCCAATGATCTTTGACCAATTCCCGATAGCAGCCTAACAAATGTTTCTGAGGAAAAGAAAAAACAAAGTTTGAATCGCCAGTATTGGCAGGGTGGGGCTGCAAAGTGCATGTAGAATCCCTGCTTGTACTGTCCCTAGGATCAGATTTGGAGACAGGATCTTCTGAGCTGCTCACTGCGGTTTCTAGCTGGGGGGACTGCAAATGCATATAGAGCATAATTAAAGTCACAGTTAATTGTTTCTTAAGGAAAAAATGAAAAGGGTAAATGCCACTGATTTTCTTAGGTTCACCTTATTCTTTCAGTTCTTTCCTAAGATCTTTCACATTTTTCTTTTCTTTTGAAGTGGTGCTATAAAACAATACCACTCGGTCATTGTGAATGACAGTCAGTCTTCCTACTTCATTTTATCAAATGTCCTATTAACCATAGCAGTAGCCCTCTTCACCTCAGCAAAACCAGCAGGATACAAGTCCTTTTCAAAGTTGTAGTAATGCAGTCTAAACTCTTGGTCTCTAGGACATAATAGATAATAATTGGCTTGTCTTCTTAAGTAAAAGTGGATCTGATTAAAAAGCTGCAACAATCTAAGTAAATATTCTGTGTTGATCCCACTTGCAAACCGATACATTGTTCCTTACCTAGATGATAAAATATTTTCAACTCTTTTTCAAAATGATCTCAACACATGTCAAGTTTTTTCTACAATGTTTTTCCCATAAGCATAAGGAGATGCTGGAAAGATCTGTTAACAGCTTTAAAAAGAATCAAGAGGAACAAATCTGACATGTTAGTTCAAAAACGTTAATATCAAGTTGTGCTGCTCAAAGATTCACACAACTCTGACAACTAGTCATGTTCTAAGAAGAGAATTATCCAAAACTCTAGATTTCTGATACAGAATTCATCTTCGCTCAATTTCAACAAGCTTTAAACAGCCAAACGACAGCAGTTTTCCTCATTTTAAGGAAAATCACATTCAAAGAATTTGCTGAACGCTAAAAAAAAAAAAGCCACCACCCTCTCTCAAACCAAACATTATACAGGTGTCATTCTTCTAGCAAAAATTAGAAGTCATTTAACATACACGTCATTAACAAGCCCCCTTTTCAACATAATTAACTACTGGAAAGAACAAAGATCCTACAAAATAAAAGGTAAGGTATCTTGCCAAGAAGAGTAAGTAGGGTTCCTACTACTGAAACATGCCTGGTACTCTAAAGAAAGATCCCAAATCTTTATGCGGGCTTCTCAGAAAAATCAAGTCCAACTTTCTGGAGAGGACATCAAAGCATATATAGTAATCACACAACACCAAACATACAAAGTTCTTCGCATTCAACTCATTTAACTAAGCATTAGAATTCACTCTTCTTAAATATTTAGAAATAGAGTCTCTGTCCCAGTCAGACTTCTCTTGGATGGATGGTGAGGTAGTGATTAAAAGCAAGGTAAGGAAACAGCACAGAAAATCAATTCCAACTCCCAAATCCTTCTCTTCAGGCCTCTCCGTAAAAGTAGAGCTGAGGAACATGAGGGGAGCAAAGGAGAGCTCCCACGTATAAATCCCAAAATCACACCCATCTATACTGAACTCTGACAAAATACTCAATCAGAAACATTTCCATATATCCAATATGGTCGTTTTAAATTCCGATATTGCACTAAGTTACATATTAGAGTGAAGGTAAATTATTTTGCTATTTATTTAAAAAATAAAACCAATGAATTTAGTGTCTGATATAAGCAAATCTGCCTCTACAGAAAGAATTCCCACAGAAGTCAAGTTTGCCTCTACTTTCTCTGAGCAGAAAGCAAAATTTTATGTGTTAAATGACAAAAGACACTGTATTATCATATAAGCATGATGAGAACTGTATTTCTGCAATATAAGGACAACAGTACAGTTTAGGCTAACATAAAATATTAGCCGTTTTTTTCAGAATAACATTGGGGCATACCAGAGACAACATCTTAATGTTACTATACAGTATTATCAAAAATTTATGCTCAGGACAGAATTTATAGCATTTATATACTCACTGCTCCAGAAAGCTGAAATCTTAATTTGTGTTTCCAACCAGGTTTTTCAACAGGGTGACACTCAAGGTCCCAGAACTGAGAGTAATCCCCATTCTCTCTAGGTAAAAAGATTAGAGCAACCTACCAAAACAGGAGAAAAATTTTGCAGAAGTTCTCTAAAATAATCTACTCAACTTTACAATCTCTTCTCAACTTTACAATCATACTTACACAAAGTTACAGTTAAGCCAGCGCAAAACTCACATACTACAGAAATTGATCCATACATTCCACACACAGGTGATTTTGCAGAAGACATTACGGCTCATCCTCCTTTGCCCACAGATAGAAGTTCTGATGAAATGGGTTGTGTAAGTACTTACACAAAAATTAAGTTCAGCTAATCTGCCTTAAGAAGTCAGCAAGCAATTGCACAATTATTTTTATTAGTAAAATGGGGGAAAAAGGGACCAGGAGGGGAATATGTCAGCTAAGCTGTGAACAACTGTATTCCTCCACCTCCAAGTCTGTAAGCACCCTGTGCTACAATAACTAGAAGGACTGAAATTTAAACCAAATTACAGGCCACATATTCGATCATCCCTTAAAGGTCACCTATGTAATAAAGGCTCCTCTCTATATAGTGTTGTACCAGGTTAATTCAACTGTAACCTTCAACTGATTTCACAGTTGGAGTTTGGGGAAGAGAGAAAGGGAGCAGCAGATTAGAATAGATCACTACAACTACTATCAGACTCGCTAAAAAAAAAAAAAAGCAAATCATGACAGCAACCTCTACCTTATCAGCTCCAGCCAACAGCATCACATGCCAATAATCCAAGTGTTACTTTAATAAATACGCGTGAACTAGGATTGCTAAGGCAAATACATTTGCTTAAAATCAAATAATGGTTTTTGGTAGTAGCAGATAACCAATGAAACTGAAAGGGAGTTTTCTATTTCTTGTAAATATATTCTAAATTGCATCGTCAACATTGCAATCCATAATGATTAAAAGATAGGTGTTCATGAAGATGAACAGATAGAATTGAAGTAGTATTAGGAGAGAAGGCAAGTGACAAAAGCCCCCTAGAAACCCATTCAATACATCCTTGGATGTATTTTATAATTGTGGTTATGAAACCCTCTACTGGCCAAGAGATAAAATTGTAAGTCAAACAAAATCAACTTTAGGAACAGACAACTGTTCTTGAAAAAGTATGACAAGACCTGCTTAAGGAAGACAAACTAGTTCTCACGTCATTTTTTTTTTTTTTTAAATAACAAAGCATTAGTTGTAATATTTTCATGAATTTTACAATGCATTTAAAACAATTTTCTGTTCTAGAATAGATTATCTTCTAAAACAAACAAAAATAGTTTATCTTCTAAAACAAAAAAAAAGGCACAAAGTCAAACTATAGATTGCATGAATTCCTAGAATCAACTCAGCTGACACTGTAACAGCTGTGGTAAGAAGATATTGAGCGGTAAATAGATACTAGCATTATCAGATAAAGTATAACCAGCTTCAAAAACTCAACTGTTACCTCAGAGAATTTCTCATGTAAGGTACCACTTTACAATTAAGATACACAGATATGCTTGAAATACGTCAGTTTACCTTCTCTTTTCCATGAGCTTCAAGAGTACCAGAAACACGGTAAC
This sequence comes from Chauna torquata, assembly GCA_013399475.1. Taxonomy (NCBI): domain Eukaryota; kingdom Metazoa; phylum Chordata; class Aves; order Anseriformes; family Anhimidae; genus Chauna; species Chauna torquata. The sequence goes on from VXAL01015511.1 coordinate 391,896, forward strand.
ATCTGAAAGCAGAGTACGTAACCCTATAAACAGAACCAGTTCCATCCACGTCCTGTAAATGAAGTTATGAGTCAATTCAGAAGGGATTAAAAATAAACACATACACACACACACACCACCTTTGCAAAGGACTGGGGAAAAAAAGAAAAAAAAAAAACTCAATCAAGCTACTTTCAAATAAACAAACATTGAATCCCTTGGCAAACGAGCCAAGACTTGAAACTACTACATTTATGCAGTCATCATGACTACTGACTTCCAGTTTAGAAGTGGGGCACTAGGTGGAACACTACGTACTCAGCCTCACAGTCTGGGCTACAGCTACAGAATTTCCAGGCTACACACGTTTTTCATCATTTCATAACCCTAATAATTCTAGCATAAAATCAAAGGGACCATCAGCACTCAAACTATCACGAAACAGGAAAATATTTACAACCGTTAACAGTACCGCTACAATAACAGTAGTAGCAAAGGAAAACAGAGGCAACAGTAGTGTAATTCAAATATCCTTGACCTAACTTCAAATTACCTACAGAGATACCACATACAGCATAATTCTAGAAGCACAGATCTCACAACAAGGTAAGTTAGTCTGGCATTCTGGATCGGAAACAAATACACATCTTTCATGTATGTTTGATTATTTAATGTAATCTGTAAGACGACACTGGATGAGCACAAGCAAACTCTGTAACCTAGTAAGTGAACCAGAAATTGTCCCACAGTGCACTGATTCACAGCCAGAGAGCACATTGTAGATGAAAGAGTAGAACATCTCCCCGATATGGACAGAGGCAGAAAAATTGAGAAGAAACTCTGTAACTGAGTTCAGGCTCAAATATGTATTCTTTCCTGAGAGGCTAGAGGGAGAAAGAAAGCAGCAGGAAAAGAGAAGAAGGAAAAAAGACATTTGCGTAAAACACTACCAATACAAGCATTCGCTCACTTTAACATAGGGCGGTGTAAACGATGACAAATTCCACTTCACGTTTTCATCCCCCTTATTCTCCATTTCTAGGTAACTCTCTGGAAAAGAAGTATCAGACAGATAAATATAGAAATATATTTTTGTTCAAGGTTTATTCAAGTACCTTTAGGTGGAAGAATTTAAACAAAATCTGTTTAAACAGAAAGCCTGTGTTTCTAGACACAAAGAAGTTTAATGGAAACAGTTCTCACGATGCCAAGTAGATTTGAAGCTTCAGGAGCAGACTCAAACAAAGCACACTACTGTAAAAATCCTTGAAAGCTTATACAAATAAATTTGGAAGTAAAGTCTTCTAGTAAAGAATTGTACTGAAGATGCTTACAAGAAAAAGTAAGACCTATACCTAACCCTCAATAATCCTAAACAATAGTATATAATCCTTCAAAAGACCATGAAGCATATCAAAGAAAGTTACGTGAATGTATTATTTGTAGTAGGAAGTAAGCTTCTTACAAATCCAGAATATGACAACTATCAGAGAGAAATCTAAGTCACCTCCAACAGTCTCAATTTATTGCATTCAGATTTTTGGCACACATCTTCACTTTCTAGCGTAGACAAACACCAAAACCACCCACAAGATACCCAAATCTCTTCCAAGGTATTATTTGGCTGCTCAAGGAAGAACACTGACAATATTCTTGTTTGGGACCGGCCAAACTAAGAACTAACAAATCTGGTATCTAGATAACAGAATGACAGTTTCATACAGTAATTTGAAGAATTTTAAGCATTACTGGAATTAAAAGTACAGACTGAGGATTTTAGAATCCATTTCTAATGGCATCCTCCTAGATCATTAAGTACAAGACAGGGGTAGTCCGTCTCATAGCTGATATTCCTATTGTCTTAAGGAAGAACATTTATTTCTCTTCGACACAAAGAAGATTTATCGAACTTTTTAGGGACACACACAGAGATGAAGAGAACAGGTCTACTTCACAACAGCATTGATCCAAAAGAGGTTCAACAAAACACAGTAACCACACAGTGTCCTCTTTGTGGAGGCACAGTATGGTTGCATTCATCATAACTGCGTAAGAAATTGGCAACTTACCTATCAATTATCAAAGATTATGCAAACTATCTGCAGGAAACAGTGTTGCTAGACCACAAAATAAGAAAAAAAGACTTCTGAGAAAGAGTTCTATCACAAGGACTAACATTTCGATGAATCAAAATCAAAAAGAGGAGAACTAGCCTATCACACCAGACTAAAACAACAAAAACAAACTCAAGGCATTCAAGTTCTCAGACACACAATATAGTAAACAAAAACTCTGAGCATAAGATACTGCAGATGTTGCATTTACTAAGTAAGCATTATTACCTGAGCTTTCGCCAGCTTTTGTTTTAGGAAAAATAACAGATCTGTTCTTTATTTCCATTTTCGTTAAAGGGAGTACTGAGAGAGGTTTTGCCACATGAACAGCAGGACTTGAAGACTGTAGAGTAAATATATCACGTCTTCTAGATGGAGAGCCTGCTCCAGACACATCTTGTGCAATCGCCTCTCGAATCTGTACTTTAATAAACTTTTGCACAATTGGAGAGTAAGAAAGATTTAAATAGTGAACATTGTTATATTAACAAGTCAAACTACTCAGTTTTATGCCCCTGAGCTGTAAGAACTCGCATTGTCCACCTTTACATTCCAACAGAGAAAAAAAGTTTTAAGTTAAATTACCTGGTCTCTAATTTCAGTTCCTAAAGTTTTAAGATTTTAGTACAAATTTAATACAGGGGAATATGAAAATTTACTCAATATTTACTATCTAGAGGTTTTAATTCAATACTGTAGATGTTCTATCAAGGCTGAACCCCTCTCCCTAACGTTATTTTCTGCAACTATTTATAGTTTATTTATTACTCCAAACTGTATTTACTTACAACTATAATGTTTTGTAACAAATATTTTGCAACATATTTTGATTAGATTGGCAGTGAACTATTGTTCAATAAAAGAAACAAAATAATAACTTATACTAGCTGAATTTAATTGTCAACTCCTGCAATATTCTCTGTTTGCAAAGAAAGGGACCAGGGCTGCCTCACACAGAATGAGCTTTGTGTTCACTTCTGGATACATAAACAATGCTGCTAAAAACTTAAGTAAAAAATCTTAGCACACTTTCTGCTTAATTGGATAGGTAGCAAAGAAATGGCAAAAGCATTACCAACTACCAGAGATCTTACAGTTAGATTCTTTTTGCTACATCCTCTACTTTTGTCATACTAGGTTTCTTGAAACCTTTTTCATATGGTAGAACACAACAGTTAAAGGTGTGCACAATGTCCAATTCCTTCTCAACTTACTCTTTTCATCAACTTCTGTGTTTCGTCTGTTTTTTTAAATTTTGTTCTGTTTTTGGGGGGACGTTGTTTGGTTGTTTTTTGTTGTTGTTCGTTTTTCAATCATAATATCACAGAATGGCTTGAGTTGGAAGGGACCTTAAAGATCATCTAGTTCCAACCCCCCTGTCACGCACGGGGACACCTTCCACTACATCAGATTGCCCAGGTCCCCATTCAACCTGGCCTTGAACACTGCCAGGATGGGATGGGGCATCAACAGCTTTCTCTGGGCATCCTGTTCCAGTGTCTCACCAACCTCATAGTAAAGAATTTCTTCCTTATATCTAATCTAAATCTACCCTATTCCAGTTTGAAACCATTGCCTCTAGTCCTGTCATTACACTCCCTGATAATGGGTCTCTCCCCAGGGCAGTTTCCAGTTCTGTACCATGCACATCGTCTTCCTCCATCAAGAAGGTAACTAGATATGCTGTTTTATCCTTTCAGTGTCTTTCATTTCTCTCTCTTTGCACCATTATAATTTACCCAAAATACATACTGGCTGTAAAAATGACAAATGTCTGTTTCTTTGGGGGAGATTACCAAAGGAGTCTTCCTACTTTTACACTGATGAAAGCAGAAAAAACTGTTGGCTTCATAAATTTTATTAATATGCCTTAATTCAATCAGGGCAAAGTCCTGGATTAAAATAGATGAAGAGCAAGAATCTGTTCATTCATTATCACAGACTTGTCTGCCAGAAGGTTAAGTTCACCTTAAGGGAGCCCAAAAGGAGCTGTGGTGTCTTGTCCAGTAACCTTCTTTAACTTCTTTTGTCTTAAAATATTATATAGACTAGATAAAGACAGATATATATATATATACAGGTATATATAAAAAAGCAGAGACACACATATATATTTATATATGTAAAAAAATATAAATCTAGCATTTCTAGAAAATATGTATAAATGGTGGGTATACAGATGCAATCAATTTTTGTTGGCAATGCAGTTTAAGTGTTCGCATTATAGTATTTCTTTAGAGATTAATGAACCAAGAATCTCAGTTTCCAAAACAGTATCTTCTTTTTTTTTCCTGAAAGGTTAACTTTACAACTTTTTTTTTTTTTTTTTAAACTTTTAACCTGGGGGGGTGTGGTTAATGAGAAAGTTTACAGAACTTGTATTCCACATCTAAGAGATTTTAGCAACATTACTAGTCCTTATCCAGCAAAGCAAAGTCACAAACTCAGTTCTCAAGTAAGCCACGTACTTTTTGTCCATTATCACAATGGATATAGATTAGCCCACTCCAAGGAATTACAGAAGGCTTTGTGGCAAGTGATGGATTAGGACTCACCAGAATCAGTGTACTGCTCCTAATTTAAAAAAAAAAAAAAAAAAAGTTAGCATGATCCTCACATTAGGCTGAACATCCATAACATATCTCACTAGCACAAGAAAGGATACATTTTTAAGATAGTAGCTAAGTGAAGATAATCTAGAAATAAATTTAAGATTTTCAGATATTCAATTTACTGTTCAGGTTTATTTGTTAGAAGCTTAACAATAACAAGCTTTATAAACTTGTTATTGATGGTTGTTTAAGGGACAGAGGGAAAGAATAACTTTATTTATCATTAACCTATACATCCTTATCAGGCCAAATAAAACTACATGAATCAGATAAAATAAAGCTTCCGTGCTAGTCCACAAGGAAACTATTGTTTAAAGCATACTGCATAAACTATATCTTTGAAACCAATTCTAGTTTTAGACAAGCAACGTGCTTTCCTTCCTCCCCATTCAGAACCACTGATTTTGGAAAAAAAAAAAAGAAAAGCCTGTCAAGGTTATCAGTGGTTTCTATAGTTATTCAGGGTAGGGGACACTAAAGAATCTACTAAACTCATTCCGAACTGTTATAACATCAAACGTAATTTGACCAGTGAGAACCTAAGTTCTGATTTACAATGTTCCATATTCTATGTTACAAAAGTTTAAATATGAAAAAGGGCAGAAAGAAAGCAACAAAGTATTTAAAAACTGAGTACAAAATCGCTGAAGTAAAAGTCATTGATTTTACGTTAGGACAGACAACTAGCAAAAGCACTTAAGCTATACCTGAAGAATTAGCTTAATGTGTCATTCACAAAGCACTTTGCATTTGAAAAGTTTAGTATAAGAACAAAATCAGTCCCCATAGGAAAGTCAGTTCCACAATAATCATACTAACAGACATCAACAGCCTTAAAACACTAAATCAAGATATTCATATTTCCTTAAATAATTGTTTAAATAAATAATGGGTAGGGTTTTAGCTTCTATCAAGAGGAATTCTCTCAAGGGCATAGCGAACCACTACATACACAGAGCAACTGCAACCTTATTTTAGATTTTTTTTATTCTATTTTTATTTTTTATGTCTCAGTAGTCCTCAGAATCCTTACACTCACAGTTGCCTCTCTCTCTCTCTCTCTTTTACATAAAAGCTGTGTATGTCTGAATATGACTTACTAAGTACACACTATCTCAGTTACTATCTGTTGTCACAAACCATTCCACTGTTTTTCCTCCTATCAGCTTGTCTTTGACATTTATTGCAAACTTCATATGCAAATCCAACTCGCATGGAATCGCAAACCACGTGCATCTCAAGAAGGGTCATATTCAACCTAAAGATACTGCCTCTCGTTACTTTAATTGCTGTGGAATGGTGCAGCCTAGGGAAGAAAAACTTTGTGTAACCACCCTTCCAAACCTTATTATGAAGGGAAGCCCCAGACACACTTTCATAAGAAGGCTCTTGCAAATCTTTACAGATTCCAACAGTCCCTGCTCCAAAAGTGCAATTCCTTTCACAGCACCTGCCAATACTCCCAACACTGAGACACCTCCATGCAAAAATTTCTTGGACTGCTACCAAATTTTGTAGGGACTCTGGACTTTATTATTATTCTATATTCAGACAGGGTAGACATCGCATCTGTCACATTCCAGTGAACTTCAGGGTTTTAGTCAAGGTGAAACAGGAGGTGGCTTGCTTGATCTGACTTACTTGAACACAGCAAAGGCAGTACTTGATCTTAGGACCATCTTTCACTATCACTGAAGAATCATACCTTCTCCTTTCCTGGCCTAAATCAGTTCAAGAATTCCATACAGCTCCGGCCACCACAATGCATATAAAAGATTCTGGCTGGACAGCATGACTGCTCTTAGCACTGCAGGGAGACAATCATGAGAAGCAGAAAACCAGGCAAGTGCAGCTTGCCGTGCTTAAGCCAGCTGTTTCCACAGGTCTGTTACCCGTTTGCAGGTCTCTGTTCCTGATCCAGACTACTTACTTGGACCCACCCAGCACATTAGGTTTCAGCTCATTCTTCTCCAGTGAAAAGAATGCATTTTAAAATTATGCAAGGCAAGAAAATTGCTTTAAGGCTGTCTTCAATTCTCTCTTTTTTAAAAAAAAAAAAAGAATTA
>VXAL01015511.1:398690-442920 GCA_013399475.1 Chauna torquata
TTTCTTTCGGGCTCTCTTTAATTCTCTCTTTTTAAAAAAAAAAAAAAAAGAATCATTCCACAGACTGTCCTGAGTCTAGGGTATGAGACATTCAACACATTCTTGCTTTTAGCTACTGCAAAGTTGTTCACTGTCCTCTCTTTTTGAAACCATTGCTATCAGCACTGATTGAATCTGCAAGGAGTGGCAGACATCCCAGCCCTTGCACAGAATTCTCGTTATTTTGTTCTCAGTAACGATGAAAGTTCCCCAACAATACATCCAAAGAATTTACATCTATATGAATATAGAACTAAGTGTTAAAATGTGTCACATCTTGCACAGTGATGCAGAACTGAAAAAGAAAGCATCTGCTTTGAGGAAACATCTGCAAGATTAAAGCAACTACCTATTTTTTGTGGAACATGCAATTTATTTATTTATTCATTTATTGAGAATAGTTTAATAGCAGGGTCTTAAAAACCTTTCTGAACTCACCTTAAAAAAAAAAAAAAAAAATCAGAAGTGTGAGAGGTGATCAGAAATTTCAAGCACTTTACTGTGCAAGATTTTTTGCTAATGTCTGTGAGAAGTCTCGCACACAAGCAATGATGTTACGTATACTGTTCCAGAATACTGCTAGCTAAGACAGAGGTGACCTGACACTGGCTTGCCATTCTTTTCATACTTATGGGCATTGAGAAGCCAAAGGTTGAGTGGCAAAAAAACATTTTGTCAAAATACAAAAATAAAAGCAATCAAGTTCTGGTGAATATCAGCACATTAGCAAATCAAAGAAATACACCATTTTAAATGCACAGGTCCTTCTTAAACAAAAAGCTATCGTGAAATGAGACTTTTAAAGTTTCAGTTTTGTTGACCATCCAGCTCCTGGAAACTCATACAAGAATAATAGCATTTCCAGGCACAGAAAATTCCTGGTCTCCAGGTAACTTTGTATATGACAAACGAACACTCCCTGTATAAAGAAGTATAAAAGGATAAAGTCATAAATTATTAAGGTTAGATTTACATGTTGGCTGACAAAATGGCTATACCATGGAACTCACTAAAATAAATAAATTGCTCCAAAACCTCACCACACTTTCACATATAGAGGAAAACTATGAAAAGAAACTTACTCTGGTTCAATAGTTCCATGTTGTGGGGTTATAGTAAGGCAGTGAGCTGGCCATGAAAGCTCAAATGTCAGCATCCTATTAGAATTGTTGACAATTTGTACGTGTCCAGTATCAGCTGTTCCACCTGCAATACAAAAAAGGCTATAAAACCTAACACGTACAAAAATTCAGTTTCCAAGAGTCAGAGAAACACCAATTAAGTATTTTCTGCCCTATTTTACCTTCACAATGCTTTAAAATGTGTAGTTATGTACTGCATATTGTATATATACAAACATACACACAGCACCTTAACCCCAACAATTTAACCAAAACTCTGTTCAAACCAAGCTTATTTTTTAGGCATAATGCTACTGCAGCAAGATTATTGGTCAAGCCACATTTACAAACAAAAATAATTACAAACATATTAAGTAGTACATTTATTTTCATACTAGAATGTTTATTTTATTAACTTCAAAAAATACTTACTAATAGAAGGAGATACCAAAATCAAGTGCTCAGGCTTCACAGCCCAAGTTTGTTGAGCATCTAGTTTATTCTGAATGAGATCAGTTTTTACAGGTAATGGAGGACCCTGAGGTCCTTTAACAGGAAGAACATCCAAAGTTGCATTGATATGTCTGACAGAGTTCTCAGATCTGAAAATAAGATTGCATTAAGCAAAAGTAATAATTACTCAAAAGTCATTTTCATTATAATAGCCTACGTCTAATATTTCTCAATATTTAATACTGAAATACAACACTCTTCACATGGGCTTTCAGTTTAGTTTGTTATCAAAAAATGAAGTCAGCAGCTATATCATGACACAGCTTTTTCACAGGATGTTTAGAAGTAGCTTAATGGAAGGTACTTAAAACAATCATCTTTAGGTGACAGTAAATTGTTTTCTCAATACATAGTTTACTCAGATTAAAAAGGCACTGCAGATAGAAACAAGGTAGTACAAGCTGTGTTTAACAGAGTTATAGAATACCTGAGGTCAGAAGAGACCTCTGGAGATCACCTACTCCAACACCCTGCTCAAAGCAGGATCAGCTATAGCAGGTTGGTCCAGCTGGCTTTTCGATTCTCTACAGATAGAGCCTTTACAATCTCTCTGGGCAGCCTGTTCCAGTGCACGACCACCCTCAACAGAAGAAAAGTTTTCTTATGTTTAAATGGAATTTCTTGCATTTCACTTTGTGCCCGTTGCCTCTTGCCCAGTCACTGGACACCACTGAGAATACTGGCTTCCTCTTCCCTACTTTCCCCATCAGGTAGATATATACACATTGGTAAGATCTCCCCTCCACTCCCCAGAGGCCTTCTCTGCTTGAGGCTAAACTAACCCAGCTCTCTCAGCCTCTCAGTGCAAGACATTCTCCAATCCCTTAGTCCTCTTCATGACCTACTGTGGCAAAATATATAGCAGATAAGCTCATATACGAAAGCTAGGAAGCTGTTATTTTAGGATTCAGTGTGTTTTCTTAATTTAAAAGCTTAACTCACAACAATAGTGATTTTAAATACTAAAATAAAAGCAAAATTCAGCAATTAAGGAAAAAATAGGTAACTTTTGCTTCATACAGTGTTATGCAAACATTGTTCTTTTCCCTACTATTTCTATTTTTATTTTTCAATGCTTCTGAGAATCCTGACTTAGTTTAGGACAGGACTAATACCTGTGGATTCATCCCTTAAGAAAGCAATGGAACCAGGAAGGCAACCAATTCACACCCATGACATGGGATTTTGCAACGGTCAGATAAGTAGTTAACACGGTCGGATCTCTCCTGAGAATTGCAGTTTACTCAAAGTGAAGATCCTCATGATGCTTAGCCAGGGAATAAACTGAAAACTGGAAGAACTGATAAGGCTACCAAGCAGGGACACACACCCACACCCACACACCCACCCCCCCCAAAATGTCCTGCTTTCTGCTGTGGATACTTGTTTCCAACCTCTAGCTTCACAATCCCACTGTGCCTGACAAACGCCTTGCTAGCCTACAAATCTGTCAAGCATTCCAAAGCGATCAGCATCTGGAGTTCAACAGGTACAAGTGATTCCAAGACAGTGTCTAAATATGTAGATGTTAAAAACAGGACTAGGTAGGACCCTTTCTTCACCTATGTGACAGGATCTTGAGGAAAAAAAAGCATTAAGACCCAAGAACCAACCTACACTAACATATTCTTTATAGCGTTAATGTTAACCCATATTTATTTTGGATTTTATTATTAATTTTGTTTTTATGCTACGCTATCTTAAGAAGTAGGACTTGTACAGGATTTGGATGTTTCTTTCCTTTTTCAGTGCTCCAAGTGCTGCAGCGACCTGTCTAAATAAAAATGACAGGTCCAAATTAAAGACCAGGTCTCTGCCAATCCTTCAAAGAAATCCTCCCAGTAATAGACCACTTCACTTGGGGGATTGAAGGGGCAGGAGAAGAAGCCGCAGCACCAATCATTCTTTGTATGAGCCATAGCATACATTAAATTGAAAGGTTGGCACATGAGCTGGACAAGGAAAAGGCTGCTAATCCTTCATAATATAAACTCTATTTCCATCACAGACATCAAAAATTCTTTACAAGAAGCGAAGTAGTTATAGTGCTATGGGACTACAACAAGACATGCACTTTGGAAGTGCCTATGAAAACAAAACAAAAAACAAAAAGTTTATTCAGATGAAGAATATGAACTTGCCGATCCAGTCAATGATGTGAGTTCAGGGAACAGTTTAAAGGTTATCATAACAGTTCAACAGATTACAGAGAGAAATAACGAGAAGAGCCACCTAGATAGTCGCTGGGGCAATTATCATAGAGCCAGCTCTTTCACTTGTAGAGAAAGTCAATTTCCATCACTGACATCAAAATCTTAGTGATTTTAAATGAAAGGAGACACGCGTCAGTTAGGCGTTTTTTTGACAGTTATGCTTATAGTTGCATTACCTGTTCGATTCCAAATGACATCCAGGAGAGTGCTGAGAACCATCCCAATCAAAAACAAAACATCCAACCACAGTAAGGATAACTTTTCGCATATTCGCATAGAAAAGACGGACGTCATTTGTCCCCCGTGGGATATCACATACTAAGAGAGTAATAGAGCAGCTCTAGTAAGAACAAATCAATAATACTCAGAAACTGCACGAAAGAGATGTAGGATATAATCCTAGTTAATAATCTGTTGGCTAAGGTATGGTAGATCATTCCAAAAATGACTCATGAGAAGTTAAATTATCAGGCATAAATCAACATTAACATGAGACATAACAAAAATTTAAACACACAAAATTAACTTTTTTATTATAGAAGCTATTTTCCACCTTTATGCAAATGATACATACTAATCAGATTCTACACCCAATTACAGTTAAAAGTTTGACTTTTTTTTATCCTAACAAATAAGACTAATACACTCCTACAGCTTCACAGACAGAGATATAACTTTTGAGAGAAGTTATTTTTTCAATTACTCAATCTATTCAATCAAACACGTCATTATTTATTTATACCTGTAAATATCCAAAAGCCCAGAAATGTCAGAATATGATTTAAAAATAACTTTTTCATCAAAATGTTTAATAATCAAGTCATAGTTTACTCCTGTGCTTTAAGCCACTTCTTGTTGAATTGACAGAATGAAGAAGTCAACACTTCCCACACAGGACACATTTGATCCAGTATTGCTTTTGCTGCATAGTAGATATTGGGGAAAATTATTAATATTTGTATACAGCATCTACACTTCAGTTAGGGATAAGAGAGTAATACCTACTATAGAAGCATTTTTAGTTACAATTTACATGCAACCAGGAACTTGTTAACAAAGCGAAGTCTTACATAAGGATGTCTATCAGAATGTGATTTTGGAAGCAAATAATGTATTTATTTTGTCATATATGTAACACAATTCAGCATGGAAATATGTTCATCCTATAGGATGACCATTATTTCTACTCCATAAATGTCTGTTCTCTCCCCCTCACACACCTTGTTCCTTGAATTCCACTCAGTTCCGGAAATGCCAATTTTCAAACATCCTATTAAAGTATTTAACTCTGATACCTCATTTTCACTAATTTGAAATACCAAAATGCCTAGGTCACGACAACATTTAAAGTTGTCTTAATAAGGCCACAGTGCACACGTTCCGGACCCAAAAATGTCAGATCCAAAACACAGCATGTAAACTGCATAATGGCGCAATCTTCCCAATCACAAAGGACAAAAGCAAGTCCTATATGCAGGCTTAGATCCTATAAAATATAATGAAGTACATCGCGTGATACCTAGAAATGTGCAAAAGGATCTCAAAGAACATTTGATCAAAATTCCTTCCCTCCTTGTTAACAATAAATCCATACGTAGACAGGATGCTAATATGCATTGCAAACTAAATTTGTTTTGATGACTCAAGTATGCAAGTCACGAAGTGTTTTAGACTGCTTTAGAATAAAATCTTGCTAGAAGTTAAACATCAACAACCACCGTCACTGTTCAGTTAGCAACTGAAGCATACCTTAGCAACTAGAAATAGAGTAGATCAGTATATAGAAGATGTTTGGTTAGTCCAACAAACCACATTAACGTTAGGGAGCTGCCAAATCTGGCGGCTTGATGGAGGCAAGGCTGCCACAGGTCCAGCCAGCTGCAAGGCTGAGCATGGGTTGTCTGTAGGCACACACACACCACACATACACGCGCAGCCCACCATACGGGCAGAACACACAGGCATGCAGCACCCACGTGAACACAACAGTGGCCTCATCCTGTTCCCCTCTCTGCCTGACCAGGATGAACGCCCTTTAGTGGGAACATACGTATGTCCAGTGTGGTCCCTCTAGTGGGTGGGCTTAGACATTTGGTCTCCCCAGTTGCTGGCCTCTGGATCACCAGTCTCCTCAGTTGCTGGCCCTTCGGCATGGAAATGCTGAGGCCTCACAACACCACTCCAGATGCTGGCACCAATCCCTTCTCTTACAGGGGAATACACTGAATTCCCCCAATAACTGGACTTGGGTATACAGTCCTCTCAGCAGTAGTCCTGGATCCTGGGTCTCCCCAGTCACCTCCCACAGACAGACAGACATGTCTCTCAGTTAACCTCCACACTCCAGTCTCTCTGGCAGTTGTCCAGGACTCTCAGGGTCCAGCAGCCAACTCCTCCAGGTAACCTGCTCTCAGAAACACACACACACACACACAAACACACACACCATGCACACAACCACCCCCAGATCCCAGCCCCTAACCCCCCAACACACATCTGGATTGATATTTGGTAGCAACTGTATGCTGACATCCCTGTCCTCACTCACTCCAGCTGCTGGTCCCACAGACACACAGACCCCTAAAACCTGTGGTCTAACTCCAGTTGCTGGCACTTAGACATTCCCCCCCAACACACACATGCACACCAAATAGAGCCCCTCACCCACAAAAATGGCTAGAAAGACTTCTGAGAAGACATAACAGATTCTGCTGACCAGGTGCAGGGCATGGCCAGACAAGCATACTGACCAGCAACCTGTTCATATGCAGCTAGCTCTTTTTGTCCCCTTAACCCTCTATTTTTCCATGTGTGTTCCTCCCCAAACCACCTTGATCCTTCCCTTTCTCCATCTTTGGTTACTCCCACAAACATCCCACAGCGAATCCTGCACAATCCCCAAATGCTCCTCCCCTTCACCCCATAACGTGTCCCACACCCCTTAGGCAGAAACGCCTCTTGGACTGTAAGGTAATCCAGAGAGCCCCTCCAGCTGACTTGTAGATGTTTCACACTGGGCCATGAGGCTGATGGCTCCCCTGGGACAGCCCTGAGAGGGGCCAGGGCTCCTTCTCCAAGCAAGTTATTGGGGTTCCCCACCTGCCTCTGCACTCCTTGTGCTTGTGGAAACAGGCCTTGTATGGGCTGATCCTTCTCTGATCTGGCCATGGGAACAGGAGGGTCAGGGCATTATTTGGGCTCCCCCACCTGCCATCATTCCTCTACACTCCTCTGAGAGTGTGTATGCACAGAAACCCTGATGACACTGAAACGTAAGAACGCCTGTAAAATTCTAGTTCTCCTACAAGTATGCATGCTGTCTAGTCTAATTGCATGGTTACATACTGCACTGATGGATCAAGCCAGCAGACAGCGTACTCTGCTACCAATTTCAAACACTAATGTTAGTACATAATGTTGGGGAGACGAGAAAGTAAAGAAAGGCTTTAAGTTTATAGCACTGTTAAAAAAGAGCAAGAATAACCTAGTTTACTCTCTTAAGAGCTACTCTTCCAGCACTTCTCCTCAAAGGCTTATTTGCACAGTGTTATGCAAGTCTGCTAGTTTTTTGATAATGGTCTTCACCTCAAATTTTTTTGATTCAGTATAGAAGACAGTAAATAAAAGGGCAAGGATCTTTTATGTCCAAGATAAGTAAGCTGGAGTAAATAAAATGATTATGCCCAAACAGGGAACAATAAGATATGTTTGACAGCCTCAGGAAAGTACACTCTCAAAAAAAGGCAAAAAACCCACTAAGTTGCAAGAGGTAGGTGTCATTTTCTACAGAAAGGAAAAGAAAACTAAACTACTATCACCAGGACTACCTCTGATCACCTTATTATTAAAAGCTGTCTAGGCTTTCTTACACTGAGTAAACAACTTCAGAGCATTCTTAAGAAAACAAGCGTCTTATCTTCACTAGGATCTCACCTCAGCCAAGACGAATGATCATTTTTCCAATTAAAGACAACATAAAATCTATAGCGAAAGAATCAGAATACAACTTTTAATCAGGTGTAGTAGCCTTAAAACAGTGAAACCTTTCCATATGTAAATAAAGCGAGTTCAGGAAATAGAGTTTGACAGTAAGCTTCTTCATGACACCAAAAGGGCTTGAATTTTTTTTTTTTTTCTTTGAGGAGGCCTTTACAATACGTTGCATTCTTTCTTAATAAGTTCCTTGCTAACATAAGCAGAAGTACAAAAAATATGATGTTATTTAACTTGAAAAGGGACATACAACTTTTAATGTCAGCAAAGTTGTTTGTTTCCCAGTTTTCAAATACAGGATATATCTGTGTACGAAAAACTGCAGCTTTCAGCAAAATGCAACATCAAGTTTCTTAAGCATTAAAAACTCTTCCAATAAGCCTAGCATTTTTAATGCCATAACATTCATAGACTGGGGTTTCATGTTGCTAGGAGAAAAGTACAGTAAATAGTTTATATAGACAGGTATTGAACAAAAGTAAGCAACTTTGCTTGTGCATTTATCAAAAATGAAGGAAAAACAACTAGGATTTGAGCCTAAAATGCATTTTTTCCACACGAAAACAAGTATTACATTTTTCTTTTAAAAGTTCATAGGTTTACCTTCTGTCACAAGCTGCTCCCCTTGAAATTCTTCATCAAATACAATGTTTCTTAATAAGCTGTTTTCTGGGACTATGCGTTTTGCTACCTCAAGTTTACACACCATAGCTCTGTTAGAGATGAGAAACCAGAGTCATTAAATTAATCTAAAGAATCGAAAACATCAGTCTGAAGAGATTGGTAAGATCAGAAGAATCCAGCATCATTTTAACTTTTATCATTTCTGGAACATCTAAGGTAGGCAGATTTGCTATCAAGATGATCACACATGCAGCTGTTCCCTAAGCTTTTTATTCAAAGTCACATGGTTAAATTCAACTAGGTTTAACACTTTATTTGGGTAACAATAAAGAGGATGACTTTCATAAAGTTTCAGGCAATGACATTTAAGAGCAATGGTGAAAGGCTCATTCACTAAAGAAATTTTGCACTGGATGATGACCATCAGCACCTTAGTACTCTGCCTATTCGAAACATTTTGCATGATCATTATACACCATACACAGCACAAGTCAGTTGTGTCGTTAAAAGCAGAGCATGTCATTGAATTTCTGTGTATTCACGTTATACAAACTGAAACAAATACAGTAACAATCTCTACTTAAGTGTGGTAAGATATATTCTACAGATTTCATTAGTGTCTGTTACAAGCATATGTGGATGTTACTTCTCTCATATACAAATCCACTCACATGCTGTCTTCCTCAATATAATTTCACAAACCAAGATGCAAATCTCATTCAACACTTAATGTTACTGAATTTCAGTATTACTACTTTCAGTACTAGTCTTTTTAAAAATTAAATCTATATATGTATTGGAAAAGAGAGCTACCAAGGTAGAAAACAACTCTCTTCTGATACAAAAAAAGCAAAAATCTTGCCCAAAAACCAACGTACTCAAATTCAAGAATGTAAATAAAAAAAAAAAAAACCCTAGGGTTGTAAGAAGAATGTAAAAAAAAAAAAAAAAAAACTAGGATTGTAGCTACAGTATGTAAACTAAACAAAAAAAACAACCACTACAAACAAAACCCCTCTACCAAACAACCTACCAGATGCAAGATTTACTGGATCCCTCCAAATCATCAAGTTTTATTGTTTTGTGCTTGCCACTTTTGGAAGCATGTTAAAGCCATACCCATGGCAGCATACACCTCTAGCTTTAACATCTCATTAAACATCCATCTACGGAACAATAGAAAAGTACATCCTACCTACGATATTGCTGCCTGGAAATTTCATCTCCACAAAAAAAACATACTGTCGATAACAATGTCTTTGCTTTAAGTAAGCTCTTTTCCTTTCCCATGGGATTCCATGTTACAGTAATGACCTGATAAAATAGACAACATATTTGGAAAAAAGTCTTAATTTTAGTACTAATGTTTGGAAAATGATGTGAAACCAAGTTAAACAAGTTAACTGACATTTTAATGAAGAACTGGTCAGACACATTTTCATTAATCGCATTTATTTTAACCAATAAAAGTTGTTCAGAATCAGGTACTCTACTTACTTCGTGTGTTCCTTCTCTTAGTACAAACTTCTCTGGAGACACCATCATTACCTGAGGATCCACAATTGTTTTTGTCTGTAGGTTTGCAAAACACAGTGCTTTAACATAGGCAGCCCGAGAACCTGTATTTCTTATGCGGAAGGAAACCGTCCTCAGTCTCGAAGGCAATAATCCATCCATTGTTAACATGTAACTGTCTGACAGTTTTTTAACACTTTCTAAAATTACATTGCTAGTTCCTCCATATCCAGACAAAGGTATCTGCGGGGTGGGGGGGGAACAAAAAAAAGAGTAGTTCACATGAAAGCCTTCTAAATAAAGCTTCCGTTAAACCACGTTAAACTACACAAAGACATACAGCAATACAACTGAAAATGCTTAAACTGTTAACTGAAAAAACTTTGCAAGAAATAAAGAAGCTTAAGTTTATTCAACCTGTTTCAAGTTTTACCGAAAATTAATTTAAAGCCTACCTATAAAAGCAAAGAAGTTCAGATTTTTTGACAGTTCTAAAGTTAAAATTTTGGCTACTTTTAACATAGCACATACAATCTTTTTTCTTCCTTCATACTGGGAAAAAGGTGCATACAAAGCTAAGGCTGCTTAATGTTTAAACTCTAAAATTTAACGCCCATTCAACCTTTTAACAAGCATACAGATATGCATTGTGAATACTTTGGAAAAGTTTCAACTTTTTTGACAGAAATATCTATTCAATGATAAACTTTAAACAAATTAAGAAAAATCTATGTTTCAAATTATTAGAAATTAGGTTAGGACTCTTACAGTAAACTTAATTCCTGGCTGTGATCGAATCCCCAGCTGTTTGATTTCCAGCTTTGCAAAGAAGCAAGTTACGCGAGTAGGTGTAAACATCAAGTATATATTAGTATCTTCTTTGGGACGGATTTTGAGCTCCCAATTACTTGTTAAGCGTTCTTCTGATCCAAATATACTTTGTAGCTATAAAAAAATGAAGATACCAGAAGTGAGTGACTACAATCAAAAAAACGTATATTAATTAGACTTACTTCACTAACAATGCAAAATTAACCTCATCAAGATCTGAATTAACTAAATTGACAATGGCAGATATTTAAGGTTGTGATGCCTAATATGCAACAGAAAAGACTAAGTTCAAGATACTTTATATTCTCATGGTGAGCATGCCAGTGCCTCCCAGTTTAGACCACAGAACTTCTGTGTAAGTCTGAACTTAAACAGTGCTACATTAATTCTCTCCCAGCTGAAGATATTCGATATCAGATCTGAACACCTGAGGAAAAAGGGGTATAAATTGATGTGTACTATACAACAAAAAATCTGTAGTTATGGCAATTACAAGTTTTTTCTTCTTCCCTTCCATATACACAGTCCCTTGAGGTGAGGTCTGGAATCCCTCCTGCAAGAAAGGCCACAAAAGGATCACTCCACCAGGTATCGAGTCTGTGGTGCTACAGAAGTTTGAAGAGCTGTAAACTGAGCTCCGGTTTGCTGCAGCACTGTTATGGTTTCAGCTCTCCCTAAGGTTATCAGTGTAGCTCTGCTACCATGTTCATCAGGGCAGTATCAGACTAAATACACAGCTTGCTAGTCACTGATGTTTATACAGGAACTACCACTCCAGGGCAAAAACTGCCAGCTACAGACACAAGATCCAGAGACAAAAGACCTGTTTGGTTAAAACACCAAGTCTGTAAGAAGCCACAATTCAGCTATGAAGACATGGATTTTAGGAAAATAAACAAATAGCACTTTAAGTCGATTGAACTTAAAATAAAGTTCTCAAAAATATCTGGAAAGAAATTATGTATGGATATAGCCACAGGAACCCTGTTCTGTGGAAGCACCAAAAGGTAAAGGGAGGTACATCAGCAAGGAACTTCCTAGAACTCTCCAACTCTTCTGATCTGAAGTCATGGCTTGTCGATAAGGATACTTTCTAAAGCAAGTTTAACCAAAAGTTTGTCCTATGGGAGCCCTAACCACAACCTTGAGGTTGAGCTGGGAGATCACATCTTTTAAAAGTGAGAACAGTTTAACCAGCCCCTTCATAAGTTTCAGGATAGTTGGACACAGGTATCCTAATACTCCTTTCAGTAAAACAGCCATTTGCTCCTCTGTCTCCATCAATTAGTCTCATATAATAGTCACTGAAAAAGAATGAACAGGCACACCAGAGAGAAGTCTGAGCTCTTTTAATTAAGCAACCATGTCTCAGCTGTATTAGATATTAGACTACTTAGCAGGTTCAAGCATTGAGAAAAACTGTGGACATGGGGAGCAATAACATGTAATTGCTGACTCTAGCTAAAAGAAAAATTGGAAACTGGAAAACAAAACTTTTTATTTGGAGTGTTAATTCTTTTACACTCTTCACTAGCCAATAGGCTCCCAGGCTGCCTGCTCTGAGTGGCATCCTACTTATGCTCTTAACTTTGGCATACAGTGTTATTACAGAGAGAAGCACACAAAAATTGTTTTGGCAGTTAACACTGCCAATAGATTTGCTGGTTATGACAGGAACAGAAAGCAATAATCAACCAAACAATTCCGTCCAGGTCGCCTTTATTGAAGAGTAACGAAATTTAAGCCATATTGGTTAAAAATCTCTCAAATTGTTGAAGAATGATCATAAGTTTAACAATGACCCAGAGAAAAGCAGCCACCCTTCAAGGGAGAGGCTACAGATGAACCACCTAATAACTGGGAGCTGAATTTTCTAATAGGCACAGAAGAGAACATCAAGTACTTCCAGAATAAAAAAAATAAAAATCAGGCTCTGATGTCCAGAATTTTGTACAATTACTGTGGCATCTGATGCCTCATTAGATACAGTTCGAAATGTTCTCTTCTGTGAAGTCTGAAATTCAAAACCTATTTGGCACTTTAAACACGTCGCATGTCTCGCCAAGCAGTGTCACAAGTCCATCAACATTTCAGACTATATCTGACTCCTCTCTGTTACAGATTGTCAGCTCAAGACAGAAATGAGGAAGGCCCTCCGTCTTGGTGCCAAGATCCAACAGAGCGCAGGCAGAAAAGGGAACACCATCCCAACTTTGATCACCACCATCTTCTGTCAAGTCAGCAATGCCGTGAAGACCTATGTCAACAGCCTGATCAAGAGCACTGCCAAAATTTACTGAGTGCCTCAGAGCCATCCCTGACCTGAAAAACGGAGTTTGAGGAAGATATCACAGCCTAATTCATAAAGTTGTTCCTTTGTGCTGGCATGACCTTGCATGACAAGTGAAATTGCACACAGCTTCAGTATATGTCCATTACCACAGAGACACAGGACACAGGTTAGCAGATGGAACACGGCCACCACACAGGACCAGGAGTAATCAAAATCCTCATCAGCACAGTACAAGATCATGTGATGACACAAAATAGTTTGTTGAAAAGATAGGCAAAAAATTACAAAGACTTCCCCATCTTAACTCCTAATGTATGCTTACTGCATGCACATACTTACAAAATTCCATCCGAAGTAGAAAAATTATTTTCAATTGTGCCATTCCACTGAGACAGCATAACTATACATTAAACCTTTAACTCCATTTAACTCTTCTGGACTGAAAACAAACCAGTGAGCTTCTGTTCTAAAATAGCAAAACCAAAATTCACTTTCTGCGACGAAGTTAATTTGCAGAAGTCCTCTACAACTTGACTTCTAATCTAGGTTAGCTACCACTGAGCAAGTGCTATAAGTGAGACAAATTTTGACATTTTTATTATAAACATATCCTGATATATATCATGAATACTAAAGAGAAATTTTCTTTACAGGTACCTGAAAGCAGTCCTGATCCTGGCCTCTTATCACCAGTCTTAAATGCTGAGTCACAGATGGAGAGTTATTTCTTAGAGTTAACTTCTGCTGGCTGAAAAAGTATGAAGTTTAGTTATATTTTGCAGCAAATACAAATTAAGTATATATATTTATTCATGGGAGCAATGGAAACAGGAAAATTAATTTTGAAGTCATTTCATGAAAAAAAATCACCTCCTGGTACAACAGAATATATTAGCTAGAAAGTTATTTCTGTATTCTCAAACTTACAGACTCTACAGCATTATACACCATTACACATCAGTCATCATACAGCAGAAAAAACTATATATATATAAAAAAATAGTTTTTCTGAAGTTCAAGTATTGTAGCTAGCAGCTTAACTCTTCAAGAACATAGCAGTTCTGTCAATACCAAAATTCCTTCAAAAAGATAAAGAATAAAAAACACTAAGACAGAGATATAATTAGATTATCCTAAACCACTCAGTTATGCAGAAGCAGTCTTGTAAGTAGTGCGACCCAGATTCATTGGAACAGTGGTAGAGAACTAAATTAAGGATAACTTTTCATGCACTTTTCAACGTGATTGTACCACAGAAAGTTACGGCCACTTGGCAGCATCAGGTTGATCAAAAAGTATTTTTTTTCCTCCCTGATATATCCTGGCATTGACCAGGCTTCCTGTACTCAGATCCTTCCTCAACAGAGGTAGGAAACTTCTCCAGCAAGAACAGTCAGTGCCTTTTGCATTTTAGCGAGTCAAAAAAACAACCACAGAACAATCTGACAAGCCCTAAAACCAGTAAAAACAAAGAGGATCATGCAGGTAGAGCAAACAGAAGGACAGAGAGAGAACAAAGCTTCTCCCCAGTTTTCAGCAGCAGACACTGTTTTGTACTCTGTTGGAATAAAGATTTTTAAAAGAATTTTAGCTTCCTAATAGTTTTCATGAGTCAAAACTATTTTTCAAGATGAACAAAAAATATAAAGGGTTGAGAAAGTCATTCCCAAACACGAAACAGCCAAAACTACTATTTTAGAAATACACTATCTTGACAAAACAGAAAAATGGGAATATAGCTATTAGAAGTGGTTCTTGGTTACAAATGTGGATCACTTTAAAATGATAACTGGGAACATCATTAGATTCCTCAAGAAGTTCAGTATCAGAACGACAGTGGATTAGTCCCCAAAGTAATACTTACTGGAAGTCCAGAGATCTGCAAAACTTGCAATCTTGACATACAAAAGCAGCAATAAAGTGCATCTCAACAACTACGAACAGCTTCACTAAATCTTGAAATAGTGAAGCTGGAATCTTGAAACCAAATAAAAATTCAGACAAGTAAGAACTAGTCTGAAGAATAAGTAATCATGGTTGTGGATGCAGTGAATTCTCCATCACTAATAGGTTTAACATCAGAACACAATCAAATTCAAATAAATTAATTCAGGCAAGTTCAACAGCCTGTGCTATTCAGACCATCAAATTACATTACCAGACTGGATTCTTCTGGACTTAATGCTGATGAATTGAAGAAGAACAGAGAGATTTATTTCTAGCAAGAGATAGATGTCAAAAGAACCAATCCATTAACTTATCTGAAAAATATTTTCTACTACATTTCTACTTACACGATGCACAAACCTTACAGAATCAAGTATTATTTAACCAAGAACTAAAGACTCCTGAAGAATACAGAAACCTTAAACAAGATCACAGTTAGTTTCCAAAACCTTCTTGTACAGAAAAGATTTGTGATATACTGCTTCTCTCACTTGTGTACAAACAGCTTAGCTTAACACCTGTGGATTATTAATGTGACTAGTGACAGTATGAAATTTATGCTGCAAATAAGTGCAATATAAAATACTTAACATGATATTCTATATGAACTTGTACTTACACTGATCCTCCAAGTTTTACTCCTCCCCAGGCAATGAACTGCTTGTTGGAAAGAATGGGTGGGATGTCTGAGCAGCTGGCATCTGTAGACACAGGTCTATTTTCCACAGACTCCACCTCACCTTTTATCACCACCTCATACTGAGGCCCAGATGGCAGCACAAGGATTTTCAAAACACTTTAAAAATAAATAAATAAATTTTAATCCTACCACAGAACAAGATTAGCTGATGAAAACAAAACAGAACCGAAAAAACATTATAGATAGGCCTTTTTAAACTACCTTCTTAAGGGGAAAACACACTTATTTTATAATAAAGGCCAGCTTTATCATTGCAAAATTTTAATCCCTTGGGCTATAGGTATGTGTGCTGCATGTACCTTATGCTGTCTTCAGAAGCATTTCATCTGGAGATGGTTCAGACAAGTGTTTCAGAGACTACAGCTAAGGAAAATACATATTTTTGTAAAAAAAAAAAAAACATATATTTTTTTGCCCATGCTGATTTCTGATTATTTTGACAGACTAACTTTGGAGAGAAACATGAAGTCTGGTTGCCTCTATGTACAATAAAGAAATGCCTTTTGTAATACCTGTAAAACTTCAATGAAGTTTTACAAGTGTGAGATACCCAGAAGCTTCAAAATTAAACTGAGTCCTGTTCACAGCATTTTAAGCCACAAAAGTGAGCTTTTCTTTTCACTTTGCTTCCTGGGACACTGCGCCTACAGACAGGGAACAAGTGACCTATGGCTGGCTCTTCATGATGTGGTCTCTGTGCTACAGGACACAAGTACAGTGCAGATGACTACTGCCTTCTTCAGACAAAGCAGAGAAACAGATGAATGAGAGCATCACGACTGCAGATTTAAATAATGAATTAGAAAGAAATGGGCTAATAGTGAATAGGAAAGCTGGACCGATCTCTCAAACAAAACTAGGACAGGAAACTAAACAAACAAACAAAAAAACACAGAAGAACCAGGGAAGCAAAAGTGCTGCCTAAGTAAGGAGAACAGAAACCAACAGAGAAATAAAACAAAAGGTTAAAGTATATAGGGAAGAAAGTAGAGATTGGAAATACCTAGTCAATGATACAGGGAACACGAAAAAACAATCAGAAAAGCAAAACAGGAAAAAAAAAAAGCCACTAGAAAAGAAAAGGCAGAGGGCAATAAGGAAATCAAGCTTATAAGGAACAGGCTGAAGTATTTGCTATAGCATAGACACACTTCAAGCCAGGAATGAAACTCAAGAACTCTAGTCTAGCTGTCATTAAATTCCTATGAGGCCCACTGATAGAGCCCGGTATGCCATCAGCAGGGAACCTGAACTCACATTACTGCGACGCAGTACATAGAAGCAACTATCACATATAGAGGGAATGACTTTTTTTTTTGGTAATAATAAATAGGTCTCAAGATATCTGCTGATTTGTGACAGGAAAAATTAGTTACTCATTAAGCTATGTACAGCAAATGAGGCAGGGAATCTACGGAACAGGTGAACCCTAGCAAAAACATGAATGAGGATTCAAGAAAGCAACCAAAGTCAAAGTGTCCCCTGTGGATAAAACTTTCACAGTTACTCATGACTGTAAGGTTGAAAGTAACTGTTTAAAATAGGCAGCATAAAATCAGTTATCTTACCTTTGTGTAGATGTTATGTTCTTTGGAAAAAAGATTACAGTCACTTCTCGTTCTTCCCCAGGAAGAAGGAAGAGATCGTCAGGCTCAACAGCGAAGCAGCAGTCCTGATCTGATGTCTGAAGGTGAGTGGGGGGACAAGGGAGGGTTGATTACTTAATTTAAGGGAGTAAACATTTCTATAACATATAATGCAATCTGGCTGTCCATCTGTTGTACATGCAGTTCAGACAACTCAAATACACCTGACGGTTTCAGAACTTCTTCACATAATCCCACACTAGCTAAATTCTTCCAAAAGCTGAACAGTATGAATATCTCTAAGAGAAGCATCTTAAGACATCAATTGTGTATACAACACTGAAAGAGCCACAAGGAGATTTAAAGAACTGAATAGTTCAACATGGCAATGATACACCACTAGCTAAGTAACATTAGTCTCAACATAGGGTACCAACCATTACTTGTGTCATCACGTTAACATAACATTTGTGATACTAGTCATGCATCTTACCTCCGTGACTTCTGTTCCAAGAAATGATGTGCTCACAGCCCTCTACTTTTTTTTTTTTTTAATACATATGTACGTATGTATATAACTGTAAAATGGTACCTGATTGCTCTTTCTATTGACCTCAAAGTGCTAGTTTCAAATGTGTCATTACCTTTCAGTCTGGGACCATATTCTCCATGGATTTTCAGGAAAATTATAGTCAGGTAAAGAGAACATATATACCTGAAAAGAACTCAGCTTCATACTNATGATGTGCTCACAGCCCTCTACTTTTTTTTTTTTTAATACATATGTATGTATGTATATAACTGTAAAATGGTACCTGATTGCTCTTTCTATTGACCTCAAAGTGCTAGTTTCAAATGTGTCATTACCTTTCAGTCTGGGACCATATTCTCCATGGATTTTCAGGAAAATTATAGTCAGGTAAAGAGAACATATATACCTGAAAAGAACTCAGCTTCATACTTGACTTGGCAAGCTGTTCATAGAAAACTAATGCAGTTTTGCTAAAAATAAAAAAAACATTTACCAGCGCTAATATTCCTCTTTGCTTTAAGGGGACTTGACTTCACAAGTTAATTAATATCTGCTGTGTAGCACAGGATTCACTACTTTTACACATTTGTTATAAGAAGTTTGTTAAAGTCTATTTGTTAGGATACGTAAAAAGTATATTTGTTAAAACAAATATAACCAAAGCTGAGCAACAAAATTCTTTTTTTTTTTCCCCCCAATTATACAAGCTAATCTCTTTGCTATCTTTCATTCTCTTTATATAAACTTGTAAACTCTCATCAAACCACAGTTAAGCTAGGATCCCAAGGCTTACCTCTATTTTTTTCCAAATACAACATTAATGGCACAAAAAACATCATTTCAACATGGAGAAGCCAGCCTACCTTAACTTTCAAATATACACCAATGTTCCCAGCATTTTTCAAAGGCAGCTGCTGTTTGGCTGTTGAACCCACACTAGCAGACAGATGTATTGTCTGGAAAAAAAAGAAAACTGTGTATGTATGTATGCATACATATAATATAATATATTATAAAACCAAACATGTTACTAGAAGAAGTAGGCTAGGAGAAGCAAACTACTCTTAAAACATACTTTGTAAACACATGCAAACCTGTAAGTCCTTTGGAGCATGTATCCTCGCTGTTCCAGCTCTTGCTCGAAGAGGAATACTTTTAATCACACTACTAGGACCTGGACTATCCACTTCCACATCAACTCTTGCCAAGAATTCATCTGCTGAACCCAAGGAA
The DNA here is from genome assembly GCA_013399475.1 of Chauna torquata. Taxonomy (NCBI): domain Eukaryota; kingdom Metazoa; phylum Chordata; class Aves; order Anseriformes; family Anhimidae; genus Chauna; species Chauna torquata. Next base: position 417,831 of record VXAL01015511.1, read on the forward strand.
TCTAGGAACAATTTGATGAATCTCAAAACCAAGCAAGTGTGCAAGCAGCAAAGGCCATTCCTATGGACACGTGTCTCAATTCAACTACTGATCAACCTTACCCTCAGTGGGATATTAACATAAGCTCACCTTATCACTGTGGCAACACACACACACACACACACACACACACGTATGTACATGTACAAGTAAAGTGTCACAGGATCTTATTCAAGATTTTTACCTTTCTGTCAAATGTGGCTAAAACTGTCTCTAAAGCAAACCAAAAAAACATACTAGCCAAAGTAACTGATATACTATTTCCTTTAGGAAGCCACAAAAAAGAAAAATCACCTTTTTTTTTTTTTNAGCCGTCAGCCTTTTTTTTTTTTTTTTTAAGTTTCTTGTCTATATTGCAACCAATGCAGTATTTTCTTAAGTGATTATTTAATTCCCCTCAGCAAAAGGAGTAGAGCAAATTCCACACATCTAGCAGTAGATAACCACTTTGTACAGCCTGATATGGAAGTATAAGTACCCCTGTTAACACCTAAAAGATTAAGACAGGAGTATGCCTTCTCCTTCAGGTACTAAAATTGAACAAGATTCCTGAAATATTAGGACACATAAACCAAAGATTGAATGCTTCATTTCAAACTTGCAGCCTGTTCCTGTACTTCTAACACATGCACACATTAAAAAGTCAAATTTGTTTTCGTTAAAATGAAAATCAAATTGCTATACCTGAACAAGAAACTTGTTTCTTAGGTGCATGGAACAGAACCCAAACTGTTAAAGCTTCAGGATCCTGAAAAAGAAATTGGTTGACTCATCTTATGGAGTGCATAGAAATTCTGAAGAGAAAAATAATAAAGTTTGTAGCAATAAAACAACACTGCTCAAATAAGTAGACTCTGCAAAAATCATTACTGTGAATTCAGATATTCAGAACTCATTTCAGAAAGTAACAGTAAGAATCAGTCAACTCAAACTACTCACTTGGCCATCATAGCTTGCATGGATCACATGATTTACAACTGATGGAGCTGCATCCATTTGGAGTGATTGCTCATTAGAAGGATTAACTGGTTCCTTCGAAAATGTGAAGCAACGCCAAGCTACTGCATTCTGTTCATGAAATAAAGTTTTTAAAGCATTAAAACTCTTGTTGTCACTAACAATAATACTGCCAAAGCTGAGAAATGCAAGGCCATTTCTAAACAGTATAAACTAGTCTGGAAAAATAATTGAAGACTAGCCTGTAGTTTCAGTTGGTATGCCACTGCCCAGAAAACCCTTTAAAAATAGTCAGAAACCCTTCTGCAGTAAAAGAAGACAAGCTGGAAGTGGTCAGTGGAAGGCCTTAAGAAGTTTGGCTGTGCAAGGCCAAACCTCACTAGTCGATGAGATGATGATCCAACAAAAGGCTACTCCTTTCCCCGCCATCCCCACGTAAGGGAACGCGACAGCAAAAGAGCAGCCAGCCTAGCCGCTAACCCAAAATCTGCATTGCCACAGAGATGCAAAGAGAAGCATACTGTAGCCATACTGTAACGCAGGGTACTGCTGCGTAGTGGGAGACAAAGCAGAGAGAGTCTTGCTCTCGCTCCTGCAGAGGAACATAGAACTTGTTAAATTTGCTATGAAGCAAGGCTGCTTGTTTCAATAGTGAGCTGTTTGAACAGCATGTTCCACTTGAATAGTGCAATCCATCTACGTCTTCTCAGAAGGAAGGTGTAGGCAACACAATCCTTTTGCTATCTGCTGCACTATTGTCTCAAATCAGGCAACATGGGCAGCAGATAATGTCTGTGCTGATTTAAAAAAGAAGAAAAAAAAGAGAAGGTTCAACTTTTCCCAGAAGTGTTTCTGCCAGTACCATTAAAGCTGGATTAGATTACCACCCAGCAAAAATTTTTTATTTCCTGACTAACCATAGATTTCTTGGGAATTTTACATCTAATGTCAAGGGTATATTTCTTATTTACACATACCAAAAAGTGTCTTGGTATTAAAATTCAGTATCACAAGAAGTTAGATTTCACATACAGGAAGCTTACTGTACTTACTGCATTAATAATAAGTCTAATTGGCACAAAAGCATGGGTTTTGTTGATAAGTTTTAGTGGAAGAGCCTTCCAACTGCCAGAAGTCAAGTCACCAAAATCCAGATAATCTTGTTTTCCTGTTTCCACCTGGTTTTAAGGCAAAGCAGAACTTGTAAGGAAAAAAAAACTCTAAAATGCACTAGCATACAATAGCAGCAGAAAATTAAGGATGTTATGTTAACTGTAACATTTTAGCTAGTTAAACGAAAGGAGTTAATTTTTTTGGTACAAAAACACTGAGTGTTGTGATCTGCATCAAAATACTGGTATTTTTTCCAATCTCAATAATATAACAAGATATGTAGAGATATAGTGTAGGGTTTACTTTTAATTTAAAAATGAAGCAAGTTTGAATGAACTATATCATGAAGAACAAGGACAACGTTGAATTTTGTCAAACTACTTATGAAAAATGCATTAGAAGTTAAATTTGAATTTACAGAATTATGAAAATATTACATCTATTCATATATATTCAACTAGAATATCATTAAAATCAGTTTAAAATGTTTACTTAGGTGACGAAGGTTAACAGATCAGCTTAAGATGAACAAATTGCTAGCTGTGGTTAATACACTCGAAATTTAACTTTTGTCAGCAAGGTCACAGAAACCATGTAATTTGCTGAGACACCTCCAAAAGTAGCATCATGCACATTTCTGCCTGACTCGACTATTAAATTTACCACCACAGAAATCCAGATTTAATTCTTGGAGTTAATATCACACTGTTTCCCATCCAGTTGTTCTTCATGATAAGACAGAAGACAAAGAAAGCATTCCATGCATCTATTTACTTTTAATTGTTAATTAGTCTGAAAGAAAATATTCTCTACAATCATAAATAAACTGAAAGGAATAACTAACAAAGACAAAACCCACTTCATGTATTTAAAAAAAAAAACACAAAAAACCAGAAAAAAAACCACAAAACTTACAATCAGAAATAAATGCTTTTTACTATATTTTAATGCTCAATGATATCCAACACAGCAGGTAAAGATCCTGAGAAAGCATTGGATGTTCAAGATCTCATCCATTCTTTTAATAATGAAAGAGTAGTACCTTTTACTTTATTATTTTCAGACAATTGTATAATTATTCTTCATGTCCAACTAGATGCTCTTCTACAATTAAAACTTCCTAAGCAGTTATAAAGCTTCTAAGAAATATTCTCCTATACTCCCTACCTACTCCAAACATAAGAAATTCCAGGTTACTTTCAAGAACAACCTCACATTCCTGTTCTTTTTCAGTGTCATTAAACTATCCATAAAATTCCAATTAAAAAAAAAAAAAAAAACACCTCAATTGTCCACTTACTTCTAAATCAGGATTTTCAGCGACTGCTGTCAGAACCACCCTACTTGCCAAAGCTTCTGCCTGAATGATCGTCTCAGCATCTGCAGAAACTGGCCAAGATGAAACACTGAGAATACACTGGAAGATCCCCGAATGACAAGGTAAGAAAAGTATTTTTAGGTCATCAGTAGAATGGGGTCCTGTGATTGTTTTGTTCTTGAACACAAGACATTGATATTTTGCAGGATCCACCTGAAAAATCAAGATCTATGTCAATTTCAACAAGTCTTTTGCTGGAGGACAGCTTCTTTCAAAATATCATTTATCTGGCACCATTGTTCAGCACGGGGATCTTGTATATGTTTTTGTTCAATCTTAATTATTGCACTATCATAACTATGCCCCACTTCGATCTCACTCAACTGCAGGCATTTGCTTTAAATTAAGAGTTAGATAAGTCAGCCTGAAAGTTGTTGGGGTTTGTGAAAGATTAACATAGGGATTATAGTATTTATTATATTGGAAAATGAATTTATAAGCACAATCCTGATTTTGAAAAAGTACGTCAGCAAAATAAATAAATAAAACTAATTTTACTTGGTGCTTTTGGCCAAAGATAGGAGGAAGAGGTGTGAGGGAAAAGTAAGAGTTGATGGGATGGAGATCACCACCAGCAAATCCTAGTATAAAAGCCTTAAAGTTTCTATTGAACATATTCATAAATAATTTTCAAGCATGAGTGACTGTCTGCAAGTCATACTCTGTGTATCTTAGAGGTAATCTGACTGAAAAAAATGAATTATTTGAATTTATTGTGCAGCAAACAAATTAAATGTATATATTTCTTCATGGAAACAATTGAAATGTGACTGTCAATTGTAAAGTAATTTCATGGGAAAAAAATCACCTCCCGGTACAACAGAATCTGAGGTTTGAAGAGTTGCATAACAGCCTTATGCTACTGAGTAACTAGGAAAATATATGCAAGAAAAAAAAATCTAGCTTCCATATACATATACACCTACACATACACAAACACAGACTTGTGGATTAGTGATTTTTTAAAGAGAAAATATTCAGAGGAAATTACAACAAAACCAGAGGTCATGCTCCTGGAAAGACGTGCTACATCTGCCAGAAAAAACATTCCCAAGAAACGATATGTTATGGATCCATATGTACAATATGCTTATACATTGCTGCTTATAAGTCTCAAAGTGAATTACTGTCCATTATCTCTTAGTAAAAAGGACCACCAAATAAGAACAGCAAGGAGCAGTACTGCATAGAATCTACAACTGAATTGAGGACATCACTGCACAATTTCAAAAGATTAGCAAGATGGAGAACAGTCCACCAAGAACTAATAAGACCAGAAATAACACCTAGTTCCTAAATTCCCAAGTATCCAATTACCAGAAGTTCAAAGCATACTAGGGTTGTCCTGTTGTTATATTCTTCTCTATGAAGGGTATCCATCAGTGGAGGAAACAGTACAGATAGACCTTTAATCTATGTCATTCTCATGCTCTTGAGATCTTTTTTCTCTGGTACTATTATTGTGCTGACAGAAGTAGATGGAATAAGTCCAAGATGTCCAATCTATGGCTTACAAGATACATATAACCCATAGCCACCTAGCTTGAAGCCTGCTCCAAATCTTACTTATTCTCTGTCACACAAGATCATCATGATTTTGAGAAAAATGGGAGCAAACTCCACAAACTGGTTTAGAAAGCATGCCCACAGAGGAATGTTGCTGCATTTCTAGGGCTAACTTTTCTTCCACACAAAGGTGGGAATAAATAAGCAGTAAGCTCAAACCTATCACAATTTACACATGCAGAATAATTTTAAAAGTCAATCCCATCATGTGGTACTTAGCCCTACTATTCTTACTCGCTGGAATAAGTGAGGTGGCCTGCCTGAAAGAGGGTACTACTGCTTTTGTTTATTTTAACTACAAAATGGGAAAAACAATTCTCCACAAAGGGCTCCAATTTTACAGTATGACATCTGATAAGGTTACAGCATTATGCTTATAACTCTATTAAAAAACTCTTACCTTTTCCCCATTAACCGAAATACTGAGTATTCCAATGCTGACCTGCAACCACCGTTCAGTTGGATTAAAAATGCTAAGAGCCGTCTGTGATGCAATTCCCACGCAACAGGCATTAGGGAACTTCAACTCTTCTGGTACTTTTACATGTCCTTAGGAAGAAAGTATGCTACTGTTAGTTCCTAGTATCCACAAGCAAATCAGCACTCAGACTGTCACCATGTCAAGTTTGTAAACTATTTGACAAAGGCTTCCTTCTACAAAGGAAGTGTTCGACTCTTACAGTTTTCATAAAAATGTTTTCCACAAGCTTGATATTCAGGATTTCAATTAATTATATCTTATCTGCATCTTACTTACAGTTCGAGTGTCACAAACAAAAATATTCATGGAAATAGCACATCCCATACAGTCCCTAACCCACGAAGTGTGTGTACACACGTGTACACACGTATATACACACGTACACACTCCTTACGTAAAACACTCAGATTTCAGTTTAATCTGTACTAGCCCAGATGACAAAATACAGGCATCAATATTATAACTTCCTTAGGACATTTACAATGACCATAAAGTTGGGGGTTTGTTTTGTTTTGGTTGGTTGGTTTTTGTTTTTTCCTCTACTAGGGTAGAACCGTTACCTAAGCTGTTTAGGCAATCTTCTGCTACAGAAAATACTGAATACTCTTACAGCAGATTTTTGCCATGGAAACGCTGCCAACAGAAGTTATCTCCAAATCAAAAAGAATCCTAATTCAACTATTTTAATTTCCAGGAGATCCTTACTCGTACAATGTTCAAAATAGCTCTTTCAGAGAAATTGCAATGTTATAAAGACAAGCCAACGCTAGTTGAAGTAAGAGTTCTCTGGCATGCCAATGATCAATCTTCCACAAAACCACTAATGGGTACTCACATTAAATTAAAAAACTTGACTTCTCAATTAGCAACACGTGCACATAATTACCTGGAGTAAAGCTGTAGTTACTTGAGCAATAGGTTTTATTTTTAAAGCCATACATTCTTATTCATCCTCCAAAACAGAAAATTCAAACACAAGTATGAAGGTGAAAATATAAGCTAAGACTAGCATCACTGGAATTTAATTTCAAGTTCAAAAAGTCAGATTTGCCAAAGATCAAGTTTAGACCACACAGATATGCAGAGAAGTTCAGAAACATGTACAAGAAACCAACAATTAAAGATAGGCAAGGAGCAAGACTGTTCAAGTTTTACTATTTTAAAATGCATTAACAAGATCAAAGATTTAGAACAATCAATAAACACAAAATAACCTATAAACTGTTACAAATGCAAACCTCCAGCCCCATTAGCTTGTCATTTCATCTCAGAGAATTAACTAGAAAAAAAAAAAACAGAAAAACAAACTAAAAGAGATCATAGGTTAAGAAATTCTCTAAAATGAAATAATTTACATTGCTTAGGTTTAGAGGTAGGTCAAGATACAGAGAAACAAGAAGGTGCTTGGCATTTTTCTTTCCCCTTTGTAACCAGAAAACATCTTAAGCCCTCCACTCTCCTCCTGGGATTTTTCAGCTTAGTTGGCTGCTAATACAAAGTTAGGCTACAGACAGAAATGTCTTCTACTTTCAAGCTAAAATACAACTGAATTTCCAGAGCATGACTTGTCTTGCCTAGCATGAACTGCAGCTAGGATTTCTCTTCCTTGTGACATTAAAGATAGTGCTAGATCCTTTAAACAAACACAAAAACATTGAATGCTGAAGAATGCTGAAATCTAGCCCACTTTGACTACAAAAAATACCTTTTAAGAGCATTAGGAGGACTATAAGAATAGACATTGAATTTAGAAAGCATCATTAAATAAGGAAAATTAGTAATCCCATTGTTAAAAATATCAAAGCTTGCATAAAGAATAGTTCTGGTTACACTTAGTATACTGTCACCTTAATTTTATTTACTCGTCTTTGCATAATAATTTTAGCCATTCTTGTCCACAGCCGTATTTTAAGGATATTTTGAAAAAGACTTACCAAGACCAGGTGACATCAAAAAGTCCCACTCATTTCTACCAGTTCCAAGTGGTTGTCCAGTATATGATTTTATATTTAAGATATTCTTGTTCCAGGAAGCAGAATGTGGATTACAAAGTGAAGCTGCACCCAGAGAACCAGGACCAATATTTGAACCTAAAGGAACTCCTGCTGGAACTGGATTTTCAACATGTCCGGCTGGGATATTAGAGCAAGGAAGCCCTGCTGGAAGACCGAAACCTGCAGAGCTGCAGCCATGAAACTGAGACAAAACTCTATTTCCAGTAGATGGTATGTTTGCCAGATGCTGTTGTGAATAAGGTGTCATTGCAAGAGAACGTCCTGTAAGCAACGTGGGTACAGAAGAAATTGCTTGACTTTCAGAGGTAGTGACATGGGATTTAAAGCTTGAAATAGGAATATACTGTTCACCAGATGAGTTTTGATTTAATGGAATACAAGTTCTTAATCCAGCATATACAGGTAACATATTTAAGGATGGTAATCCTTGTCTCTGTGCTTTGTTTGTATGATCCTGCCACACTTCTTCTGCATCAACATTAACAGAAAGTGGCTGAAAGATGCAAAATTTACTTGATAAAGCTGATTTAACAGGGTCTAACTCTTTATGATTTGTGGCTACATTTGAAGGAACATATGCAAGCTGCTTTTCATTCTTTGGTAAACCTTCCTTGGACAGTTCTTGGCCCTGTACTTCATCTTCAAGTTTTCTTTTAAGACCTGCAAGTTCATTTTCTTCTGAGTTCTGATCAGCACTGAACAGTACTCCCTTTTGGTTTCTTTGACACAAGTAGTCTTCTAGATTTTCGTTTCTACGTTCCTGTGAAGGAGTTGGGCTGGCTCGAATTATTGTTGTACTGAGTTCACTTGCATTTTCACTCTAGTAAACATATAACATACAACATTATTACAAATATTATGAATTCTAGAAAAGCAAATAGGCTTAATAAGACACACCCTAATACTGCTATTGCCATCCAACACAAGTGATCTACTTTGTTGAGTCTTCACTGAAGTTTTGCTTTTGTAACACCTTGAAAAAGAAAACCTGTTACTCCAACCTGTTTGCTATCTGAAGTCACACCTAAGTAAGTGTACTGCATCTGCTTGGGATGGAGTTCATTTTCCTCATCGCAGCCACTATGGTTTTGGATTTGTGATGAAAACACTGTTGATAATACAATGATGTTTCAGCTACTGCTGAGCAGGGCTTACATACAGTCCAGGCCTTTTTTCTTTCTCATTCCATCACACCAGCAAGGAGGCAGAGAGTGGGCAAGGAGCTGGGAGTGGACACAGCCAGGACAGCTAACCAAAACTTACCAAAGAGATATTCCATACAATAAAACTGTGGGACATTTTTTCCAAAGTACCTGTTGCTCAGAGAACGCCTGGGCATTGGTCTGTTTGGGGTAAGTGAGTGCTTTTGCATTGCTTATATCTTTTTTTTTCCCCCTTTTCACTTATTAAACTGTCTTACATAGACCTCCAACTTTTAATAGTCATCCCCGCCCACCCTATCTCACATTTGCCCTTCCGGTTCTCTCCCCAGTCCTGCTGGGGGTGACTGAGCAAGTAACTGGGTATGGGCTTAGCCACCAGCTGTAGTCAACCCACCATACTAGGCATTAGCACCAGAAGAATGCTCTGCTCTCTGAAGTTACCACCAACTTAAACAGTTTCCACAAGACCAAAAACGTTTGACTTCCTATGATTTTATAGTCATTCTGTGGGAAAGTAACTGTACTATGCGGAAAACAAATGCAGCAGATTCTTAAACTCACTGACAGGTTCCTAGATATTATCACTCCAAATTAAAAAAACAAAAAAAAAACAAAAAAGAATTTTCTTAATTATTGTGTTTAGATCCAATACCAGTCAATCCTAAATAGCAACATCCAAACATAGTATAGATCATTTCTCTTCCTATTCTTTATGACTTCTTTGAATAACGCTGAATTGCCTACTCAGGTCTAAGTTTCTCCTAAAAAGACAAAAGAATCCCTGAGTATTAAGAGTCCACTGACAAAAAGCAGATTTGGTTCTGTATCAAATCTGCACTCAGTCAGGTTTCTTAGTAAAAGATAAGGACCTAGAAGCAGTAAGTTACAATAACACAATAGCAGAGAGATTTGTTGAGAAGGAAAAAAAAAAAAAAACCACTCCACTCCACTAAATACATCCTTCCAGCTTTTTAAGAAAAAAATAAAGCTGAAGGGTCCTGAACCGAATCACTAATCAAAAAGGATGTGTTTGAAATGCATGAAAATGCACTGATTCGAAGACTTTCTTTGTGCATTCACACAAAGAAATCATTCATGCCCAGAGATTTTCCATTTTGGCAAGTATGCACAGTGCAGGTGGAATAAGCACACCTCATCTTCAATTTCTCTTAGTCCCAGAGTCTTGACATTTTGTACTTGGAAATCAAACTAGGAGAAAAAAAGTATGAATCATAAATACACACACATGATGTGTTACAAGGAATTTCCTATTAGGTTAACTGTCATAAGTATGAGTTGACTACACCCTCTCATGCACTGTTCATTGTTACTGACAATAACACCGGCACTGATCAGTACTAATTAGCTAAAGGAGGATTGACCACGGGAGAACCACCCTCCAAAACTGGCATCACATTTGGCAGTCTTCACAGTACAGTGGGTGGAACTCCAGGTATTTCCCCTACTAATCTGAAAAATGAAAAGTGTTCTTTAGATACGCTTCAAAGGTTATTTTTTTTTATTTAAGTATATCCAGATCACTAATTCCATTTGCTAAAATGGAGTTTCAAAATAATTTCAAGAAGTTTCAAAAACAATACTAGACAGCGTAGTATCAAAGGAATCAGACATCCGGTCAGGAAGGCACAAAAGTAGCTCTAAGTACAGCTCTCTCTCAGCATAAACGGCTATTAAGTGAAAGGAATAAAAGTAACGCTGCAGCCTGCCATGGATTTATAAATGTACTCATTATTACAAATGTTAAACTTTAGAAAAGGACTTGAGGATCTCCTTGCTGAACCATTCAAGGCAATAAAGACTACTCGAACAGTAGCATCTCTTCAAGACAGAGGAGCAAACTAGTATGCAGCCAGTTACACCATAAAGCATTAAAAGCCACCCATTTGTACGAGACGACAGGAATCTAGAATCATAAGCACTTCAGACATGAAATAGATCCAAGAGCTGATGCTATGCTAGCATGTACTACAACTAAAAACCCATAAGTTTACCCTTGTGTTCTTTCCTACAGGACCGTGATTCTGACTGGAAACACCACGATGGAGAAACACAAATACTCCCTGTGTAACTAGAGCAACCATAGGCCAGAACACACTGTTCCTTCTTCCTGATGCTTTTGGCATGAAGGAACTTTGCTGCTGGTACTCTTGAAGGAGGAAGAGAAGGCTTTACCAAGCTTTCACTAGCTATCAGTCCTGAATAGCCTCACCTTCTGCAAATGAAAAAAATGCACAGTAGAGTGTTTCCATTACCTCTGTTAGAGTAATCCACAACTAATAAAGACATTACAAAATTAAAAAAAAAAAAACACTTAAATTTCCACTAGAACAGATGCTATCAGAGAGGTTTTCAGCTATTGTTTGTTTTAAAATTCACACATTTCCACACATTTTGGAGCAGGGTGGCATAACAAAGATTCCAGATTCTAAGGAACCCATGGACTGAGATAAAAGAATACTATGATTTTAATCAGCATAAGACTGCAAGTCTGAACAAAAGTTTCACTCACACACACTTTGCTAAAGCAGTAAAAACAATCAGAATGATTGTCAGAGGTAGACAAATGGTAGTTTCGGTCCTGAAATCATTTAGGGAAAGTTAAAGCCAAAAAAAAAAAGAATTTATAAACATTTCTCAGAGGGTGGGGGAAGAGAAGTATTCTTCCCAACAGCTGAAGCTGAGCCGAAAAGAAGCTTCAGGGGTGACAAAAGCAGATATAGAACCTGCAAACCTCTACTGGAATATTGCACTGCATTCCAAGAACAGAATGACTCAACTAGCAATTGAGAAAAATGCTAGCAGAAAAAATACACGAGCCCTAACTTTTTTCAAAAGTTAGTATTTCTTTGAATGTTTACTACATTTATATTCACTAGGGTTTGTGATTTAACAAAATCTATTTCAGAATTTAAATTTCTGAAAACTCAGGAGTCAGAAGGAGAGTGAGAAGCAGAATACCTTTTGCCTATGTACTAAGCTGTTCTGAAACACTTCAGGCTTTTCTATTGAACTGTTAATGATTTTGACCATTCAAGGGCTCATTTTGGAAGGCGGAATTTTTTTTTTTTTTTTAAGAAAGGGAATTAATACATAATTACAGATCAAGATTTTCTTACCCAGTGTGTCTCTGTATCATGCATTACAGCTGTGTTTTTAAGCTTACTGTCAGATGCCGAGACGTATGTTAATCTGCTCATGCTAGGGCTTGAGTAAACTGACTGAGGTAGTATACTCTCCTTGCAAGAAGATTTTGGATAATGTGATGGGCAAGTAAAGTCAGCTTCAGACCTGAAAAAGATTCGAAGTATGTAAGTATTAGAATACATTTATAATGATATCTCCAAGAAAACGAATGCTAGATGTACGGCTATACTATTTTAAAATCCACCTACTTCACCATTTTACTTACTACAGTCAGTAGAAATGAAAAATCAGCTACCAAATAACCTTTACAAGTTCTGGCTTTGACATACATGAAACTCATTTTCATTAAACATAAGTTCATAAGGCAAAGCATCAGAGTTCCACAACTGCACTCAGATGCTAAGGTCATAGAAACAACACAACAACTTATTCCAAGAAAATAAGTGAATCAGTATACTTGTATCTAATTATAGATGGAAGAATGTCAAATGAAATCATTCAACATCCCAGACGTAGCATATTGGTATTTCTTATTCATTGCTGAGATTCTCTTCATTTCACACACGTGAAAATATAGGTTCTCTAAACATTTTGTCAAACAAGAGGAGTAACATGAAAATAATTAAAGTCACTGACAATTTTAACCGGAAGTAACACACTTGCATAAATACACATACTTCTGCACTTTTTATCTTCTGAGAAATGCCAAACAGACTATAGTTCTAAGGTCATGTACAACATGATATTTAACTGTAGTTAAATATCAAGCAGTGAACTTAAGAAGTTAAACAAATCAATACCTCTTCTTTTCAGGACAGCATACATAGCCACTGGCTACTAGCCATAGCATATGTTTAAGACTCCACGATAGACTTAGCTGTAATCTTACAATTTATACAGCACTTCTTATTACTGGAGGTCATTTAAAAAGTCTCACCCTTTCAGTTGCTAAGAATTCCTGAAATCTTAGATACAAGTTGCAGCTTCAAAATATGAAAGTGTTCAAAAGTAATACAAATATTCAACCCATTTTCTCTCACAAGCAGTGATATGAATCAGAGAACAAAACTGACTGAAATACCACCCACAACCCTCATTGGTCTATTAAGTGTCAAGCTTTGCTATCATATATCTGGAACCATAATCACCAGCCAAATACCTTTATTTGTAGAAGACAAATTACACTAGAATAGCAGTTAAAATAAATACGGTAATTTATATCTCCTTCATCACAAAGTTTTCGGTATCTCAGGAATGTGACTAGCTAACAGGCTGGGCATTTTGTATTCTTGCATTACTGGACAATCCTGAGCAGAAACAGCCACATTCCTGTCCAGCATCTCTCTCATCATGCCAGTGAGGAAAATAAAAAGTTAGCAATTGCTTCAGACTACTTCCCCATACACACATTAAAAGCAAACAGAAAGCTTAGTCTAAGAATGAAGTCATAGTCTAGTAAAGATCTTCTATAAGCTGACGTCAAGGACGACACTCAAATTAAAACTTGATCACTCAAAAATCCTTATGAAGCATTAGTAATTCTTATAACCTGCACCAAGAAATTTACCCTGAAAACGCTGTTCCAGAAGTGTCACTAGGAGAAGAGTGTATTAGCGGTGAAGTTGAAGGTCTGAAGCTGTACTGCTCATCCTCTAAAGGCTGCAAGTCACACTCAGAAAGAACAGGCTGATGTTCTGGTAAATAAGCAGAATTTAAAAACAGTATTTATTTAAGTACAAAAAACAAGTCTGTTTTCAAGATAAGCTTTTTCTACAACTGGTTACATTAACCTTTTTAGATTACTATTTAGATTTACTTACCAGTACTATTCTGGGAAGTCAGGGAGAACTTCTCAAAAGTTACATGTTTCACGTTCCCGCTGCAAGCAGTGCTAGCCTCTTTGTTTCTCCTCTCTATTTTTGCACTTTGCTTCTTTTCATCAACATTCAATTTCTGCACAGGCTTTGCTTTTGTAGGACTTACGGAGACATAGTTACCAGGTTGCTTGGCAGGTTTTGAGTTGCTGAGTGACATAGTGTTTCCTGCTCTTCTCTCCAAGTCATTACATGGTTCAGGAACAGCATTTGTTGCTTGATCTACTGTTTCTGCATCTACCCTGGTACAACATCTGCTAGTAAGGTTGTTAGTCTGGTGAACAAATGGACTTCTCTGTGTCATTTCCATTTTTGCTGCTAAAGGAGTTCCACATGTCTGTGCTTCATTTCTAGTAGGTGAGGTTTGGGTACCAACCATATCTGATTTAAGATCAGCACTCAAAGACTGTGAATGTTTACTATTTAATAAATCTGACAGCTTTTCTGAATATTTAACACTATTTGCAGTTCTGTCTTCATGCTGGGAAACTTCAGATGGGCTACAGATATTTTGAGTATCATTGTCTGCATGAAAATCATCCAGAAATTGCTTATCTATTCGTAGCTGCTTGTTATGATCATTTAACAAGTCTTCTACAAGACTATCTTTATTTTTAACGTTAGCCAGTAAAGAGCTATCAGACATAAGGTTCTGGACAGGTGCTTTGTGTTTCACAATACTCTCATATTCACTTTCATGTCCAATCTCATCTGTCTTTCTGAGGTATTTTTCCATATCAAATGCACTGTTTTCCACATTGCTGGATAATGCCTGACTGGCAGAGCATTCCATCTCTTTAAAAATTCCAGGAAGGAAACACATTTTTTTATTTTTATTTGAGAGCGTCATCATCATAGCAGCTAGCTGGGAAGGATCGGCACTGCAGGAAGCATCAGCGATAGCAGAGGCAATTGTGCTAATACTCAGGACAGAGTCAGAATGATTACATAAACCATCTTCAAACTTGTCCTCATAAATTCCATCCTACAACAAACCAAAATGGGTTAAGCACCAAATTAAGAAATGTATGGTTTTTTAAATTATTTTGCATTTGAGTTTATGCCTGATATGGTAATATATTAACATTTATTGTTACTACATTTTTAATCTGCTGTCGAGAAGGAACACTACAACAGGCAAATTTTTTAAGTCTACTACAAAAAAAATTTCCAGAATAAAGATCTCCTACTAGGAAGCTTCAGTCCCTGTAAAACTTGGGTAACTGATACACTTAAAATTCTCATGTCTGTTTTAATTCAGTTGGACAAACTGCGAGTAAATCCCATCACAAATGGAACAGAGAAGAAACTGAACAAATACACAGTATCTTCCCAAATAACTTTAAATCATCTGCCTCTCAACAAGGGGAAACAAAGCTATTTCTACAGTTCTCTAATGATGTCATCAGACTTGCATGATACTGTTTTCACATTGGGTATTCTTAGCAAAGGACATGGAATAACTAGACAAAGTCATGTCTAGACCATAATCTCTTCCCACCTCTCTTACCAGATTCATGCAAGTTCGAGAAAAGAAAACACATGTCCTCCCGCAGATATGTTTGTGAGTCCTCGCAACATACTCATAAAAAGACAGTTGAATTCTGGAGTGGATAAGTGGACCATGACTGGACTAAAAACTGGCTGAACTGCCAGGCTCAACGTGTTGTGACCAGAGGCACAAACTCCAGCAGGAGGCTAGTCAGTCATTAACGGAGTACCCCATGGACTGACACTGGGCCAGTATCAGTGTCTATGTAGTGTCTGACATCATCATTAATGATGTGGATGATGGAACAGAGTGCAGCCTCAGCAAGTTTACCCATCATGTAACAGTGGGAGGTGTGGTTCACACATGAGGTGGGTTGGCTGTCATTCAGAAGAACCTCAGCTGGTTGGAGAAATGGGAAAAGAGGAATATCATGAATTTCAAAGGGAAATGCCTTTCAACCTGGGCAGGAATAAACACTTGCACCAGTACTGGCTAGGGACCGACCAGCTGGGAAGCAGCTTGGCAGAAAAGGACCTGGAGTCCTGGTAGACCTCAAGCTGACCATGAGCCAGCAACACGCCCTTGTGGCAAAGAAGGCCAACAGCATCCCGTGCTGCCGCATGAAAAGTTGCCAGCAGGCTGTGGTAGTTGATGCTTCCCCTTTATTCAGCATTAGTACAACCACAGCAGGAGTGCTATGTCTAGACTCCTCAGGACAAGACATGCATGAACATACTGAAGCAAGTCCAGACAAGGGCCTCTAAGATGATAAAGGATTTGAAGCATCTGTCATATGAGGAGAGGAAAGAGCTAGCATTGTTAGGCGTCAAGACGACAAGGCTCAGGAGGAAATCTTATCAGTGCATATAAACACCTGACAGGGAGAAAAGGGAAGGGAAGAGTAAACAAGATGGAGCCAGGTTCTTCCCAATGAGAAGAAAAGGGACAACAGGCACAAACTGAAACACAGCAAATTTCATTTAAACTTAAGGAAAAGCTTTTTTTTTTTAAATAAATGTCAGTCAAACACTGGAACAAATTGCCCAGAGAGGCTATAGAGTCTCCATCCTTAGAGATATTCAAACCTTACCAGACCCTGAGCAACCTGCTCTATTAGATCTGGCTTTGAGCAGGAAGGGATGGACTAGGCAACCTTGAGGGGTGCCTTCTGACCTCAATCATTCTGTGATTTGTCTGTTAGAGAATATTTCATAGAGAATATCCATATCAAATGGAGGGTGACCTAAACTTGTATAAATTGGGGGTAGATCAGAATCTGGATATCAAAACCCTAATTATCGAGATTATCAAAAACCTAATTACTCATTTTGCATCTAGAACAATAGGAATAAGGATAAATTAGGAAGAAAAACAATTATAGCAGTACATAGTCAAATGAGGGATCCAACCAATCATTCTGCATTTAAGTCTACAGCCTTCACCACCTGATCAGCTAAATCAAATCAGACTTCATAGCTACTAATTCCTTTCAGTGACCACACAGGAAAACGGATGTTTCTCTAACTGAATGGGTCTGCATGTATTCTGTCTGATCAGAAAAAGAACACAACTTGTTAAAGCAGAGAAAGTAGAAGTCTAAGATTAGCAAATTGAAAATATACCTTCTGCAGACTTAAACTACATGGCTATTCTGGTCTTTTAATCAAAAAAAACTTTATTCTACCTCTAAAGACAAAGTTGTTCCATTTAAAAAAAAGGGAAAGACATAGCTGAAGTTCAGAAACTTCTTTGCAGAATGCCAACAACTTAGGAATCTCTGGAAAAGAAAAAAAAGCCTATGGGCTGACAGACCAAGAGGTTCCACAAATGAGGGAGGGAGAAAAAGGAAAATGGGATGGCAACAGTGACATTTCACTCTCTACAGGATCATGGCATTCTAATGAAAATACTCGAACAAAGAGGCACCTGCTGGGATTCAAGTGATCAACATAAAAGTTAGTAAATTGATATCAAAGTCTAAATTTAGCCTTATTCAAAGAAACAACAATAATAATAATAAAAAAAGTTAAGTGACTTTGGTTCAAGTTCATATTTGCAATTAATAGAAAACACAAAGAAATACCTTTGGTTTACTTTTGGTAGCAGTTTCTGTATTAATGCTTTTTTGTATTCCAGCTGCAGTGTCCACCCTATGCCTTGCACCTTCACAGCTTGTAGAATTTGCATGTTCTTTCGTTTGTGTTTCCAAGTCTTCTAAGAACAAAGAAGACAACTGAGAATTAGTTTACAAGTATATTGTCTGAACATCTGCATTCATTGGACACACATGTTCCTGTAATGCTCTGCAGGAAAAAACTACTGTTATGGCACAAATACAAATACTGCATCAACTGTTGCCTGTACAGAACTCAAGTCTACATTCAGTTCACAAAATTAGCTGATGTTATTAATACCACGCTCACACTCTTCACTTTCAGGTAGCCTATCATATTAGCACAAGTTAAATAAATCTTTTCATAAAATGGTGTTTGTAAGGTAACATGAATACAGACCCAACTCCAGCAGAAAACCTGAAAAGTTATACCTGAATAAAGCCATTTTTCATACACTGGAGGATTTGATGAACGTAGATAGCAATGAACTGGTGATTTTGAAGAAACATGCTTAGGAGGGACATGTTTCTGAAACCATCAAAGCCATTAAGAATCTTCTTGATTACCAGACCAAACCCAAACTACATAGACACTGTTCTGATGAGATCTAGAGGCTACCATATCACCAAAGGAGTTTTTGCTTCAAGAAAAATGTATGCACTCCCTAGAACACTAAAGACAAATTTTAAAAATGCTCAGCTTAGTAAGAAAAGAATTATGAAGCATTTTTATTTCTTGGGTTTTTTTTAGCTTCTGTTCTGCTTGTAATAGATATTTGGGGTTTAGATATACCTAGCATTTCAAGTAACACCCTCCTCAGTTTGCTAAGCTCTCAGCTTCTTCTGCATCTACTGCTCCTTAACGAGAAATTGTATAATGACATTGCTGGTAAAGATTATTGCCAGTACTACTGAAAAATCAGATGACAATAACTATTAATATCTTGGCCATGAAGCGACCTAAATACCTACTTTCCTTTACATTTCATAAGCTATTATTTAAAGCAACAATTATGTCTATCATTTACCTGAACAGAAGTCACAAACCTTAATAACTTTTTTCTGACAAAAAATCCAGACTTGTACAGTGAATTTAAGCACACTAACACTAAAAAAAAAATTAGAGACCCTTTAAAAATATTTGGAAGGTCCCAGAATGAGGAAAATAATGGTTGTAAAGCTGGACTAGATGATCTCCAGAGGTCCCTTCCAACCTTAACCATTCTGTGATTCTGTGCCATGTGCTCCTTAAAAACCTGACGGATGTTTTTCACAAAAGTGTATTTAAGTCACTGCATTGACGCTACAAACAGGCTCACAAAGATTGACATTGCCCCAACTATACCAAGAGCAGCAGAAATGCTTTGAAATGAATTCATCTTTTGAGCAAGTACTCTAATTATTTCCTAGATGTACCTTGTTCAGTTGATAACGCAAATATATGCAAAAATGCATGATGTGATCTTTACATATAAAATTTTGGAAGAATCTCCTACTATTAACGTCAATCAGATATCAAAGGACTGTAATTATTTTTTATTTATTTACTTAAAAAGATGGTAGGAAAAAAAAATAGAATTTTATATACATACGTACAGACAATCACAGCCAGCTCATTTATAATACAAATTGTTTTAGTTCTTTCCCTACATCCTTTATACCTATATGGACAAGGAGACCAACTTTTTGGTTTCTTTTTTTTTTTTGGCAACACATTTATACAGCTTTTTCAATAGGTAAACTCTGAACAGACTTCGATTATTATATGACACTCTGGTATTTATCCAGTCTCTGGAAATGCTCAAATGATCAAGACAAGACAATTCAGGCTACTCCCTGGTATTAGAACGCTCTCTCTTGCAACTCTTTAGGACCTATGGTTTTTTTTGCTGTGAACACCTATCTTCACTCATGCACACCCTGAATGAGTTTATCATATATTCCTCTTAATAGCTCTTACTATATATACACAAATAATTTTTAGCTACTGTTACAACCACTGTCTAAGGCTGACCCTTCTGTTCTACAATTACCTGGAAACACTTCAGAAAATTGTGAAGTTTCTTGGGCGGTGTCACATCCTGATACATCAGATTGCCTTAGCAAAGCAACAGGCTGCCTTTTCTTCGGAGACGTAATATGGTAACCAAAAGATGGCTATAAAAAAAAAAGTTACCCCAGAATACAATATTAGTAAATTTAATCATTAATAAGTAGGTTCACTGGGCCTGAAAAGCAGTTCCAGCCACACAGTGCCTCCCTAGTTGGTGTCTGGCTTTTGTATGGCTGAGAAATAACATACCTCCTAGCCTTGCAAATGCCTAATCCAAATGCATATGCTTCCAAAAAAAAACACAAAAAAACAAAAACAAAACAAAAAAGACATTTATTTATACTAGTTAGACAAAAGAAAGTACATATGCTCTCATCAGCTCTGCCTGGAGGCATGCTCTGCCACTCAGCCTCTGAACGTACCAGTACAGAACATGTTCACTCTACCAATTCACCAGGCCACAACTGAATTTGACTTGTTCCTCCCCTTGTATATACTTCTCAGGCTTTGCTTGTCTGCAGCACAGATAAGATACTGTCTACCAACAGCAGGTAAGACAAGAGACCAGTTATAAAATGGAAAAAGCTTATAGAAGTATGTTGGTAAGTTGAAGTCTAAATGACTACACATTTACTGGAACCGGGCATTTGCCTAGATAGCACATTAACTACCAACAGCCATTCAAAGATACCCTCACTGTTCAAATAACCCTGTCTGAGCAACATTTCATTCAACTACTATGTGGATTGTTTGCTCAGACCTCCAACAAGCACCCTCTAACTTGGCCTACTTTCCTCTCTATAATCTCACATACAACTAATTCCTAACCAAAAGGCAAAGATAAAAATTCCCTGGTAACACCAGCCAGCCCTTCACATCAGAAGTTCCAAGTGAGAAGCAAAAAACTAATCCACACCTGTCATACATACATTCAGAATTTCCTTAGCAAGTGAACTTAGAAAAGTAGTTCTCAGAAAGAACTAATTACAACATAAAAAAAAGCAGTGCTTTTTTGCCCCCCTTTTCCTTCCCTTGCATCTTATAACATTAAGATACATACCCGTTTCACATCACTGCCTCCACCAAGACAACCCAGAGCTTCAGATCTCTGACCAAAGAACTCGCCCAAAGACAAACGTAAATAACTGGCATCTCTATTAAGATCAGACGATTTCAGCAGAATGCAGCTATTGGCAGATTTCCACGAATAATCTGCTAATTCAGATGCATTTAGAATGTCTATTTTTTCTGCCTGCAGACAAAGAAGTTTTCAGAAGTTGCAACTTACAAATAAATGAGAGTTATTCTGTTTACATTCAGATAATTACTTGCCTGCACAAGTCTGTGTGCTTTCTCAAATTCTTCCTGGTCTTGTGCAATCATTGCTGCTGCTTCAGCTTAAAACCAAAGAGCACATGTATTAAAATAAGTCAGAAGTTATTAATAATAAATTAATACTTCCTTTATATGCAAATACTTGTATTATTTTCATAATTAACATTTACGTAGCAATGAATACTTAAAATCTCTTCTCCAAAATGATTTAAAAAGCTGCTTATCAAGAGATACTGCTCTTACTTCAACATTAAGGTATCATTAAGCACATCAGAAAAAAAAGTATGTGGCCTTGTACACACAGCATCCCTATTCATGAAGGACGCAAGGCAAACGGAGGAATACATCAAGAATGGATGCAAACTTGTAAAGTGACTATAGTTGCTGTCCATAAATATGACCTATGAGAAGTTGGAATATATACTTTTGAGGAAAAAAACAAAATTGGAATACCTCTTTATTGAGCAATCCAACTATATTTCCTAAGGGCAACATGGCACTACCAATGCCATGCTGTTACATCCAGTTGAACTTTAAGTCAGTATCAGTTCTTTAATCCTCTGTATAAGCCATAAGGAGACTTATGAGGACTTCCTGAAGCACCGAACTCTGTCAAGTGAGCAATCCTGCACTACTCTATACAAGAATACAGTGTATACAGTTTGCTGACAGAGGTAGACATATCATTAAGAGACTCAGAAGCATAAGATGCCACATTTCCTTTCTGTCCCTACAAAAAAAATCTCTCAGCTGCCAAGCATCATACTTGAGCATCGCAGACACAGGCAAACTAGCAGACAGAAAAATGCTATCCACACTGAATCTGTAAGCACAGGTCTTGTATCATGTGAAGAGGTAAGCCAATCAGCTGGAAAGCATAATTTCTTTAAAAATCATCAGGTGGGCGAAAAGCTAAAGACCCTTTGAAAAATTTACAGCAGACAAATATCCTAATTATTTGACAACCTGAGACTGAGATGCAGTTAAGTGTCCAAAATATCCTGGCATTTAAAAAATAATGAAGGAGCTCTGCTTCGCTGACATAGTAGATAGGGAAATTTCTACCACATTGGATCTCATTTGTTTGTTCCAACTGAAAACCACCACAGTGTTGACTAACATTATTTCAACCAATCAACCCTGTTTGATCTTGCATTCATAATAACCAATTCTACACATCATCATACACAGCATTCTCTTTGAAAGACAGAAGAACCTTGAGCAGACATCTTCAGAATATGCTAGCCCATCCATATGGGTCAGCCTTAGAACTAGAAGAGACTAGGAGAACTTTAGTATCTAAAGCCTGGAGAATTTGCAACACTAAATACTAATTTTTTAAAGTGGAAAAAAAATTTAAAAAATGTTTACTTAATACAATACTACAGATAACAACAGTTAACTAAAAAGGAAGATGACTACGTACATCCAGTTATGAATTCTTCATTTATTTTATTATCTTCAGACAGATTTAAATCTTGTTCTTCATCAAATGAAGTATAATAAGCAAGATCAGTCACCCATTTGCCTTCTTCATTTTGATAAACAATGCTATGTGGTATATCATCTGAAATATACAATCAAATGCTGCACTGTTGATTAAAATAAAAGTAACATGGTAAAAATCTCTTAAAACTGCTGCAGCAGTTTTATCAAAAAAGCAACAGTTAAGTGCAATATAAATCAGTTGGTAATTTTTAAAAAAAAAACTCAAGATTTATTCAAGCTACTTTTTCTTATTTATAAAGAAACAGTGGATTCTTTTTTTTTTTTTAAACTGACTTGCACAACTGAAAAAATGCATGGTTTACAATTTTATTTCTTTTTCCACGCAAGGGAGTCTGGCCACAATTGTATAGCTAGATTATATCTAAAGCAACCTACCTTTGTCTGTTGTAGCTAAGCTTATGTTCTCACAGCTGTCTGCAGTTGGAGACAGGTAAGCATCAGCAAGACCAACTTCACATTCAGCTGAATCTGCATCTGTTCCAGGTACATTTGCACTAAGAGGAATTTTAGGAGTGGTGTAGTGCCTCAAAATTCCTTTTGCTGGATGTAGCACTTCTGCATCAGAAGCAGCAGTCTGACACTCAGAGGACTGTATTTCTTGCTTTGAAAGAGCACCCACATCAGTTTTATGGCTGTCCATGCACTGAAGATACAGTGAATCTAATCGCAACTCAGCAGCGCTGCAGGAATCTAGCACATCTCCGCTAGTCATGGAATTCTTAGAAAAAATTAATAATGATTTTTAAAGTGTCAGAATTGCATTTGTTAACTGTGTTAATAGTCCTAGGTACAAAATAGTCGCAGTTAACTATGTTTGAAAAACATATCTAAAAACAAACTGTTATTATTCATCTTTTGTAAGTTTGGGTTGTTAGTTCAACCTCTTACAGGTTTTCAAATGCACTGCCTTTTTNCTTTTTTTTTTTTTTATATACTACAGTCTTACACTATATATGATAAATAGAAATTTAAATGACAATTCCATACCAGTTGCCTTATTGCTCCGGACAGCATTTCTCTTTGTGCAGGACATTCATTTATCCCTTGAGTTTGTGAATCGTCATCACTAGCATTTCCACAGTCTGCTCCTGTCACAGCCTGGTAAGTATCAGGAACCTGAAAGTCCTCCTTAAAAAAATAAAATAATAATAAAGATTTAAGTTGCACTACAGCAGATATACTGAAGATAAAAAAAAAAAGTTAACACTGAAGTTGTTTCTACAAAGTTAAAAAATATTCTCCAGTAAAGAGATTACCATACTTTGTTTGCTCACGTTTTGCTGGCTGCCAACACCACCAAAGAGGACAATAGCTCCTGGCTATGCCAATCCATGGAATTGCCCCAGCTAACTGCATACACAAGCAAAAAGATGGACGATCTCTTCTTCTTCCTCCTCCTACTGCATTTTTTCACTCTCCTTAACAAGTGCACCATACTACCTCTCTACTCCTCTAGAACCGCTGCTGGATGAGGACTAACTCAGCATCTGTTGTACCTACCCCACTGCCTACCTACAGCGAGGGTGAAGCAGGAACACCTTACACAAACAGGGAAGACCTGAGGTCAGATAACACAACTCTGCTACTCTCACTCTTCACCATGGCCACAAGATCTCAAACAATCACCTGTTCTTTTCTTCGCATACAGCTGTAGATCAGCAACTGGTAGTCTCTGCAGAACTACTGTTAGAGGGGTTAACATACCACTTCCTACAGCCTGGAAACTCTGAAGTCAGGTGGGAAATTTCTGAAGCTGTCAGGCAACACCTCCGTAGAGTAATTATAATCTTTCCTATAATGATTTTTAAGCAATAAAATCAATTTTATGACACTTTCCTGTTCTGGTGAAGTATGCAACTGTCAGTTTCTCATCCAAGGTTACAGATGCCAAGCAATCTGTTTATAATAGACTTAACTGCTGCTCTAAGACAAAACAAGAGGCAACCAGTTGCTGCTCTACGCTTACCCTCCACATGCTGACTACCTATTTAAGACACTTAATTACTCCCCTGGAAAATAAGTCTCTATGCTGCTACACACTTAACAAAACCTTGAAGATTTTTACCCAAGATAATAAACTGGTGANTTTACCCAAGATAATAAACTGGTGATTGAAAAGCTCTTTATAAACTCATTGTATGATACAAAATAAACAAACATTGGTGCCAGCAAGCATTACCTTAACGTTTAGAGAAACAAAAAAAAATAAACAAAAATTTGTCAAAAGTGAATTAAATTTCTTTTCAACAAGTTTAATCAATGTCTTAAAATAAAACTACATTCTGTCCTTTGAACATTGTTGCAGTTAAAACTGTAACTATAATTAAGAATATGAACAAGTTACAACTATTGAAAGTAGCTTTGTCACAGAAACATCTGAATAAAATTAAGCAATCCCAACACAGATGATATGTCCATTTCCTGGATATTACAAGCAAGATCAAAAGATGGCCTTACTTTCAGTTCAGCTGACCAGCTTGTTGGGGGTGGGGGGAAGGGGTAAAGCAAGTATTTTATGTGTATTAGACAGCTTTTTTATCCTTCATTAAGGAATTCTTTGCATTCAGATGTTGGAAGTCAAAATTAAATCATGCCTTCAGAAGACCATGGTTATCAGTAAAGGCTTCTGCTTTGTTACCAATATTTCCCTTACTGGACATGAGAGGATCCCAAATGCTTATCTACAAACACCTCACCATCTTTGATACTAAAACCACCACTGGGAAGCTGAGAGAGGAAGCAATGTGTAGAAGAAATATTCATACCACAATGCATTCAAGAGAAGGCCTCAGAGAGGCAATAAATTCAGACTAGAATACATGATCCAAAACTCTAAA